>VZTH01009927.1:24737-57269 GCA_013397815.1 Aleadryas rufinucha
TTTTATTTTTTTTGGCTTTTAAGGGTGTTGGGTGTTTTTTGGGTGTTTTTTTTTTTTTTTTTTTTTTTTTTGGCCATGACATTACACTACAATCTACCAAAGCAACACAAATTGGTGTGGGATTACCATAAACATCACAACTGTCTCCATTATGCCATCTTTGCATCTGGACGAATGTGGAGAGGGCATTCTGAAGGGAACAGTCTGTCTTGTTCTTGTTTCACACTTGTGTAATTGACTGAAGGTGTAACTAGAATTTAATACAGAATTGTGCTACCTAATGTCACTTGAACTGGAAGATGTAAATGACCACAAATCTTATGCAATAATTGTATAAATCATGAAAATGAATGTACGTCATCAGGTACAATTTGAGGTTTGCGTTATTAAAAAAAGTTTTTTTCTTCTTAAACCGTAAAAATAATTGGGGTGCTGAAATGATTCTTGTGGTTTGTTTTTGCCTTTCCCATGCTACTGATTTCTGCAGTGCTCAACATCCCTGTTCCCATTGGTTTTGCCACTTAAAGGCTGGGCCCCTGGAGGAGGTTACATGCAAGGGGGATATAAGTGCTTGGTTTCAATATAGCAGACCTAAAGGATGCTGCTCTGTTATTTTCTGGTTCTAGAGGCACATAGCATCCTCTGTGGGTACTTGACACGCTCATTTTTTAAGGTGAAATCTCATTGGAACTGAGCATTGATGGTTTTGAGCAGGTTGGTTTTCATTTGCGTTTCAGTCTCTGCAAACCAGGTGTTCCTTCATCTCTCTTTTCCCCAAGAGTTCAGTGCAAAAGCATTCTCACAGCATTTCAGCTGGGGCAGCTTTTGCACATAATTTAGCAGAGTCCATGGTATTCTTTGGTAACATGTTCTGGTTTAGAAGGGGTTTTATTAGGGACAGAACAAAATCAAGTCTGGAACAAGCTGATGTCTCTGACAATGGTTGTTGCAGGTGCTTAGGTGGAGCATGTGAAAGCCAAAGCAAAGAGAAGATCATCTTGTGTTATTAAAGCAGGATCAGATTTTTCTGGCTTCTGAAGGAAGACCTTAATCACCTTATTAAAGCTAATTTGAGACTCCTCATGTATTTTTTTTTCCTTCCTGATTTGCTGTGAATTTTTATTGCTTAAAGATTTAGGAGTGGAGGGAGAGGAAGGATTCAACTGAAGCGGTCTTGATTCTTTTCGTAAAAATACAGAAACACGGTGATGAACCTCAGAGGCACACAACTATGAGCTTGACACATTTTGGGGAATATTGCTTTGCATCCCTCCAACACTTCTTAGAGTGCAGAAAAAACCAAAAAAGGACATATAAAGCTAGAAGAAAGCATAGGGCCTATAGGAAAATGAGGCAGGGTTTACGTTAGTTACCTTTACCTCACGTTTTAGAGCTATCTCTTATCTTGTTAGATGGTTTGTCTTTTCACCTGCCTGTATATTAAGAGTAGTACAGGGTGTTACCACAGCTTTTGCAGTTTAACATTGTGCTTTAGTCAGATCCAGTCATTCCAGTGCTCTGTCTTGGGGTTTTATTGAAAACAAAATAAAAATAGGTGTTTGCCTACATTGTTTATGTGGGTGTTCATGATTTTTTTTCTTTCACTAGATTTTTGTCTAATTAAAAATGTACACAGCTCTTAGGAATCAGTGATTCAGTGAACCAATGGTTTTGACTTAATCTGCAGTCTTTATAAACATTCAGAGCCATTTTGTTATGTGAACTCTGGGTAGGAATAATTTGGGGTTTGTGGGTGGAGGGGTAAAAGTGGCTTTATAGTCCATCTCTAAGCAATACAGTCTATATGACACTGTTTCAAAATGACTTTAATGAACTGGAGGAAATTCCCAAAATTACTGAAATAAAATTTAAGAGATGAATATGCACTGTTAACATTTAGCAGTACATGGCAGGGAAAAAGTGGTATTAGAAGACAAATTTTATGGGGCTGATAGTGTACTGGAAATTGAATGAGCTAACAGCATCTGAAAGAGATCAAAATTACTTTGCTGTAATTTGTAATAGTACTTCCCTTTGGGCCCCCCTGTTTCCGTTTTGGGACCTGCATTTTAAAATAAATATTTGGGGGAAGGTGTTCATTACAGGACAGTAACAGAGGTCTTAAAACATTTGAGAGGCGTGAGTTTAGAAGAACTTTAGAGGAAATAATTTGTTCAGAGCAACAAGAGACAGGCAAATAGTGTTTTTAAACAATATTCAAATAATGTGAATGGTTGAGAGGAGCGAACTGTCGATGCTGTGTAATCTCTGTGTGCTGGCTGTAGGAGAAGCTGTAGTTTGGATTTGAGGCTGCTCTCTAACTCCAGGCTGTGTCTGGGAGGCTGCAGACTCCCCTTCACTGCAGAGCTGTTTAAGGTGTGATTTGACAGTCACCTGCTATAGCTTTGTCTGGATGTTTGTGAACCAGCCCCGGCGTGGTGGTGGCTCAGCTGCTCCCTGAGATCCTGTCCCGCCTACCTCCCTGTGCTTTCACTGGAAAGAATTCCCATGGCTGCAACAAACCTAGCTTTTGTTGTTACAGCATGTGCTGCTGGATCTGGCTAATGGCTTACAAATGTTTACAGCGTGCAAGTATTGTACAAGTAGGGATAGCAAAGACAAAACTGTGCTCCTTCAGCTTTTCATTACACACGGGGAGAGGAGGTTGAGTTGTGTGTGCCGTGTTGCTGATGCTTGACCTTACACTAGCTCCCCGTAGTCCTCCATGCAGTTCACTCTGCTGGGTTCCCTTTAATCTCCTTTCTACATCCCTTAGCTTTTTGGGAAAGAAGAGGGCACGTGTTGCCCTTCTCCCAGTTTGTGTTGGCTCACTGACAAGCCAAGTAGGTCAGATAATTTGATTTTTTTTCCCTTGATGAGAGCACTTAGTTTGAGCACTCTGCTGTGCCTGCTGCCAGATGTCACAAAATGCATGACACCCATACCTCTCACACTTCAGCTCTTCTTTCAAACTGGGTTTGGTGAATGAATTCAAAAGTTGTTACCAGGGGACCGATGCTGCGAAAATCCTAGGAGAACTAGAAAACCTCACAAAAAGCAAAGATGTTGTAATTAACCTTAATATTACAAAACCTTACCTTACCAAAGGTAATGATGACGTAGTTAACAAAATTAATTTTGTTAATTGAAATCGTTCTGACTGTTTCCTTGGATCCAAGGCAGAGTAGAATCTGAAGCCTTTCTTGATTACTTTCCTGCACCCTCCAGACACACCATCTCTTTTTTTAAATGAAAAAATAGATCATGAAGTATCTAAATGATGAAGTTGAGGTCACGGGAAATCTGTTGCTAATTCAGGAATAAACACCAGATCATCAGATCTCTTTAATCATAAAGTTCATATTTCATGATGAACTCAAAACCTCTTCTATATTTGTAGAGCTACAATTTTCCCAGCATGAAGTGAAAGAAGATGGTCACAAAAAAACCCCCTCAAGGCTGAGCTGGCATTTTTCAAATACTGAGTACACAGGGCTATGTCCAGCAAGCCACTGGAAGAGCCACCTATCATTATCTCCCACAGAGAATATGAGAAGAACTTCAAGCCTGTATAAAATGGAGTCACAAGGCATAATGAATGCTTTTCAAAAGTGTCTTAGTTAACTAAAATTGTTGCAATTCTGGAGGAAAAACTGTGTTGTGCAGTTACCTCCGTCATCTATGTGCTTGTTTGCCAAAGGAAGCAAAGAAGTCATGAACTACCTATGTTACCCACTATAAACCTAGAACCTGAATGTTGCCTTTGATGCAGAATTCCAGCCATTTATGTAGTTTATGTGCATTATTTTCTTATCTAGTCCTATACTTACGTCTTTTCCACAGTTAATTGTATTTAAAATGGTTCACTGATGCTGAATTTCTTAACTGTAATCCAGAGGCAACTGCAGCTTGTCCTTTAATGCTGGAAATTTCCTTGTAACAGTCTCAGTCATCTTTTTCCCATTAACCAGTTGAGCAGGTGTTGTCTTTGTTGTGTGCAGAGACTTTCATGGACCCCACCACTGCAGAGAGTGCCTCCCAAGCACTCTTCTGAAAACATCCTGCTGGGACAGGAAAATATTGCTATCCTTATTTTGTAGATGATCAGCTGAGATATTTGGTGATCTGCCCACAGCCAAGCTTGAAATCCGTGGGAGAGTTGAGAATAAAACCTGCAGTTCCTGCTCACTGCCTTTGCTAACACACAATGCTGCCTTATTTTTTTTTTGTTTTTGCCCCAGCTGTGAGCTTCAGTTGCACGCTTAGAAGATGATGTTGACTTTTCCACATCAGTTGGTTTATAATTTTGTTGCTGCCTGTTCTTATATATAACCTTTTTACTTTGTTTTAAAATTAAAAAAAAATGAAATAATCCCAGAACCTCTAAACTTCTAACTCTACTTATTTTCTATCTTATCAAAAGAGGAGGAAGGACTATATCTGATTTGCCATCTTATTCATAAATATTTAGTAGGGATGAGCTGAGGCTGGCACGTGTGCTGGAAGTTTGGTAAGGGGAAGTAAACTGATAAATTCTAGTTATTAAGTCACTACTTCAACTGTATAAACTACAGGAAAAATACAGGATGACCATCCTAAACAACAGCTCCAGCCTTCTGTCTGACCTGAAACACACTTCAAAAATGCTTTTAGCCCCATCTTCCTTTGTACTTCTTGTATTTTGTTCTTTGAGGTGAGTGAACAGTCTTACTTGTCAGAGCTGGTGAGGGCTTGCAGCATCATACTGAACTTGGAAAACTGCCCAGGAGGCCAATTGCCCTGCACAATCTCACTGGCAAAGGATCCTCAGCATTTGAGAGGGTGGAAATTCATGTCAAAATAGAAAACTGAGTGCATTTTTAAGACCAAGTTCTGCTGGGTGGCAGGTGTGTGTGTCTGTGTAATGTGAAATATGATCTCTAATACAACCACAGGTTGCTGGGCTGGATGCAGAAATTATTGAGTTGAATTGTAAGGATTGTGTTACACAGCCTGTCACATTTAGATAAGACCAGAAGGGATTTTGATTTTTATGCTTAAAATTAGAGTTATTGTGTAGGATTCTGGCTAAAAGCAGACTGGATTTGTTAGCTCCCAGGAAAGAGCTGCTGTTTTGTGTCTGCTGCAAAACTGTAACACTATAGCATTGAACTGGCTAGTGGTGGTGGTGTAACAATGGCCTTGTGCATCGAGCATCCTTCTGAGGTGAGCTGGGAAGCCAGTCTGGCCTGTATTGTTTTATTATGTTAGGTCTCCTTGCCTTTAGGAATGAATTGGTTCCTCACATATCATGCTGAGCTGCTGACAGTGCTTTTTTTTTTTTAGTAAATACTGATCTTGGAGAGTAAAACTCGAGTCTTTAATGTGTCTTTCCCATACCTGTTTAATACCAGTGAGAGTAATCTTGTATTTCACCAAAACTACAAGTGTTTGGTTCCCAGCATCCTGGCTAATTGGTGGTTTCTCTGAAAAGACTTGGGCAATTGCTGTAGGAAAACGCCTCTAAAGAAGTTCCCTGTAGAATCAAAGGTGAAGGTGTTAAGCCCAGACAATAAAACTTAGATCAAAGTAGCCAGCAGAAGGGGCCACAGAGGAACAGGTTGTCCTTTAAGCTTCACTGTGTTGTGTGAGGTGTTACCCCTTTCTTTCTGTCATCAGATTTCATGAAGAAAGCAAAGCTATTCTTTCCTGATGTAATTCAATCAGAGCCCTCAGCTGGATGATCAGCAGGAAAAGCACCTGCCTTCCTTGCTTTAGATTTGGTGATAGACCCCAGGTTTTGATAGGAGTTGGTTAATCCATAATCCAAGCATGTGCCCACAGCAACACCTGCCACGCAGGTGAGCTTTTAATCTTGTTAATATACAAATATAATATAGATTTTTGTATTAACCTCACACACATACACACCCAATAGTAAATGTCATGAGGAGGGAAATTTAATAAAATGAGATTATAAATGTCGAATATACTTTTTGTTGGGCAATAAAGTTGCCCACGTGTTGTAATTGAGGTCTGAAGTTAACTTGCTTGCTGAGGCCTCTCTAGGGTAGATTACACAGACTAAGAGAGCATGTCGAAAAAATGCTTTTCATGCTCTGCTTTTCTTCCTGTCTTGTCCACTAGCCTTTCCTCCTTAGCTCTGTCTTGGGTTGGTGCCCACTGTAATATCTACTGCCATCAAACTCAGCACTTAAAAATTAGGCACATGTTTGAAACATCTGCTTGTTTGAGACCCTCCACAGTGACCATTAACTTTTGCCTCTGACGTTTTCTAAAGCCCTTGGTTCTGTTCTCATCTCCTGTGTGACCCTGTTGCAGTCCTCTGGAGATCTGTAAAGCAGGATCCTCTGCTTCCTAATAGTGTAGACATTAGAAAGTGAGGTATGAGGAAAGTTTGGGTTCATGCTTAAATATTCTAAGGCTCACTTGCATTGTATAGGTGGACATTGTGAAATGTAGGTCTGAGGCACCTCATATGCAATTCTGCACCAAATTTTCATGTGTATCCTTTCTGATCTGCACAGAAAGGTGTTACCTGGCTTTTCACCAGACACTCATGAACAGGTATTTGGGGAGGACCACATCTAGTTCATTAAAGGAGGAAGGGCTGAATTAAATCCCAATCCCACAAAGATAAGATGGTGGTTTGAATTAAAAGGTTTGTGACCCATCAATGCATGTCTGAATCCCAGTGAAAGGAAGGCAGTTCCATTGTATAAACGAATTTTGAAAGATTTGTCCCAATTACGTTACATGACAGCCACATGTTCTGTGGCCACCAGCGTGTTGGTGTGGTAACAGACTTGCCAGAAAGCAGAACTAATGTTTTAGGGAACGCTGTGCTGTATCATTTTACAGAACAAACTGATGATGGAATATTTGTGAGGATCTAGCTCTGTTATTTCATTGCTACAATTAATTTCTCCTCCAGCAAATTTACACTGGCTTGTGCCCTTAGGAGGGGCTGTGTAGGGGTGTTAGGGTGCTCCTTGACACTGCTTTCCCATCATTTTTGGTAATGCCTGCACTGTTGTGTTGTAAGACTGAGGGAAATACCATAGCCATCAAAACATGGGAACGTAGATCTGTCTTGTAGCTTGTGATGGTGTTGAGGCTCAAGTAGAATATGCGTAAACTATTGCCATTTGAGTTTGGTCACTGCAGAGCTGGGCTGACCAGTGGGCTTAGTGGGATGGAGCCCTCTGACCAGCAAAGGCTGCTTTGCCATTTATGCCTCAGGTCATTTTATAGGGTAGCTGTCACAGTCTTTCTAACTGTACAATGTCACCTTGGCTGGTTAATTGTGATGTAGAAATGAATACTCCTGTGCAAGTTAGTGGTAGGTCAGACACAGCGCTCTCGAGATAATTCTGGAGTAAGTTTTAAAAAACTGGATTATCTGACCTGTCACAGAAGGCACAGAATCTGCTCTGTGGGCTCCTTGGGGCAGAAATCCTCTCTCTGGAAATTGAGATGGATGAAGACAAGGAATACTTTCCAGGGAAGAAACTGAGCCAAAATGACTTTGAGCACAAAAATTCTCTCAGGATTGGGGACTGAACCCCATTTACCACTCCCTTACCTCTACTAGACTTTCTCCTCAGTAAATTTGACCTAAAGTTGGAATTTTGGTCCTTGTCAAATACATCTTAATTTGCTACTGTGATGGTGGAATTTTTTTTTCCAGCAGTTCTCCCATCTTTTTTGTACAGACCGGTTGGTGTTTCGTCACGGTCACCATCCTCTGTGTGATCTGTTGACAGTGCTTAAGAAGGAAATTGTGCAGGACTCATCTGCAGAGCTTCCCAGTCACAGACCAGTGTTTCATGGGAGCAACAAACAGGGGAGGTCAGGAGTTTTCCTTTCAGGTACTGCAAAATCACTTTGAGATGCCAACAACTGAAAACATGAAAATCTCTAAGGAAGAGATAAAGATTATCTTTAATTTATTTTTTTGAAAGTTTTTTAATGTACTTTTTGTTTGCTTGTCTGTTTTGGGTTTTTTTTTTTTTTTTGGACATGAGAGGCTTTTTTTGACTCTCTAGCTGTGTTTTTAGCCAGCAGAGGGAGTTCAAAGCCCCTGTTTTACACTGACCGTGCACGCTGGGCTGTGTGGTCAGCACTTCTGGATGCACTTAATGGAACATTCTCAGCATAGTTAAGTGCTGGGGCCTGAATCAAGGGGGTTGGAATACAATCAGGTTTTGTTTTTTAATGGCAAAACATAAAAAGGTATGTTTTGAGGCAGTGAATTATCAGTGATACACATCTGTTTGTACCAAAATGTTTGTATCTGTAACTCTTCTGCACTGTGCTTGGAGTATGAAAATGTAAGAGTATGAAAGTGGCACTTCTTATAAAGTGCCAAATCCAGTTTTGTTGTCTCATAGTTAAATACCATTAACCACTAATGAATCTCAGAGCAATCTCTGATCTTTGAGAACCCCAGAGAGCAGCAGCGGACAGAATGTTTTGGAAAAAACTTCTAACTTTTTAGGCAGTGATCAAATTTTCTTGCAGATGGTTATTGAGAAAGAAGTTAATTCTTCCTTCCTTTTAGGTTTTTAGTGTATTATTCTACAACCTGTATGTTCTGGTGAGAGAAACATCCTGCTACATCTTGTGTGCCAAAACAAGAATAGTAATGAAATAGGTGAAAATAAATCAAGCACTGCTGGGCTTCCTTTAAACCTGTAATTGTGGTTCCTCTGTGACAATAAACTCTCAACTGAGCATTCACCCCTGAGCAGTCAGGGTCTTTTATACCAGCTCAAGCTGATAACTGAAAATGTAAACCACATTTTAAAGTAATTCATTGTGTACTCTGGGCTGACAAATGTTAAATTACACTAATTTGAGCAGATGCACATGTTACTGCCCTGGAATTCTGGACAGATCCTTCAGAACTGAGCAGCTTGTTCTTGTGTGCAAATACATATTGACAAAAATTACTTGGCTAGTTTCTTGGATTTCCTTTAACTGCTGCTCTACAAGTGTCTATTTTTACTGCAAGGAAAGCTGAAGCGCTCAAACTTTTGAGGACTTAATTACAGGTGGGGTGAACCTCAAGACCCACGTTACAGCATTTCCCCTTTTTCACTTAAACCTGATGGGCTCTACCACTTGTGTTTATACAGCATTGCAAACTAAATTTAGACCTAGTAGTAAGGACTAAAACAAGCTGTGCTTTGTCAGGAGAGCAGAGAAAGGAGCTGAGCGGTGGAAACGGGAATCGGCGTGTCTGGCATTGACACAATGCTGCGAAACCAACGCTTTGATGGCCTATAAAGCATAATAACAGCTGTGTGAAAGGTTTGCCGTGCTTAGCTGGCATTATCTCCCGTGCAAAGGGAAAGAACATTGTAAACCAGTAAAAATTAACTGCCGCAGCACAATGATGGTTTTGTGGCTGGGAACTCAGATAAAGTTTTGCCGCTGTTGGCGGAATGATGAAAAGGACCGGGGCCATTTGCATACAGGTGAAGAGAGGGGGTGATGTCCCGTGTCCTCCAGGGGCCAAGGCACCACAGGTATGCAAAGTGCTTCAGCTCTAAGTGCTGCCTTTAATTTAACCTGATTTTTTTTTTTTTTTTTTTGGACCTGGTTGTAGAGTAGGAGAAAAGGGTCTTGGGAAATGGACAATCCCAGGGAACGTCATTGGGTGGCAGCAGAGCATTTACCACTTGCCCTGGCATCCCAGCAAAATAAAGCCAGAAAGAAGTGTAGCTCTGCGTGTTTGTGATATAGGTAACTGCAGGTGAGATCTCAGAATGGTATTCGTGGTGAGGCAGCCTTTTGTGTTTGAGACACAAGATTTCTCTCCAAAAGTGTGTTTGCATGTGAGTATGTGTCTGTGTCTGTATGTAAAAATATATATTTATGTATAAACGTACATGTAAACATAAAAGCTGTGTCTCTGCAGGCGAGGTTTGCTCTGTGATAGTGAGGAGCTTTAATGTGATTACTGCAACTGCCAGCTCAAAAATTAGATCCCACATCCCTGATAGACCAAGCTTGTTCCCAAGAGATACAAATAAAAGTGCAAATAAAAGCATGTAAAAGGTCTAAATTAATTTTTCTACTGGAAGGGATCAAGTGGGTCTGTGAATGTGGACAGAAAAAGTGATAGTTTTTATTGGTAATTTTTGGTTTTCTGTCGTAAAAGCATGACAAGCAGGACAGTACTTATTATCCTTTTAGGAAGAAGTTAACCTCTCCATATTTATTCTACAGTGTGAGTATTTAGGCTTTTTGGATAATGTGGATGGTGCTTGAAACACTTTGAAAATCTATCCTCATTTTGGAACTAGGAGCTAAGTGTGTTTTGGGTGTGCTCATTTCAGTGAAGAGATAGAGCATTTGCTTTTATTTGTTTTGTGTTTTCCTTCAACACCTCACCACGTAGCTAACACAAAGGAACGTGTCATGGCTGTAAGGAGAACACAAACTGCAGCAGGCATGCATACAAACATGCCTGTTTCCTTTATGGAGTTACATCTTTGTTTGCTAGCTTTTTAAAAATTGTTTGTGAGTTGCTGCTGTTGTGAGTAAATCTCTTACCTTCTAACTGCCCATTCTGCTGTCACCACCATGGAAATGCCATCAATCTCCTACTTTATGGGCAATGCCACTGCAAATGTGGAAACGCAGTGGCTGGAAGGAATTTAACATCTTTCTTTTGCTACTTTGCCTGGGAATAAGGAAGTTAAAACTGTCCCCGTGGACTTCCTGCAGGCATCAGGGACGGGCTGGCTTTGGGAATTGCTTGTCCCTGAAATAGGGAGGGGCCTCTGTGGGTCACTGCTCCTACTGAGCAGTGAATGTCAGGTACCAATCCTTACAGTCTGGCCTGAAGATCTTGCCTTAAGTAATGCTGAGGTTTTTCTGAGCTGCACTGATTTCTGTTTGGTTCAAGCCCAAGGCCCACAACCCATAGAAACAAGAACAAGCTCTGAACAAGAGCTGCCCTGTTTCCAAGCTCCCACTGAGCTCAGGATTCAGTGCTTCCTTCTGTATCTCCAAAAGTTATGATCTTGCACCAGTTAGAGGCAACATTTTCTGGATCCCAGCTCCCTGGGAGCCCTAAACCCTTGTTTGCTGGTGGCATATGGCCTCTTCAAGGAATAAAGGCTTTTGGCTCCTGCAGAGCTTAATAAAGCCTGTTTTTATACCATGTGTGAGTACTGCTGGGGACTCTCTGAAGAAAGGTATCTCTAAAATGATATTGCTGCTTTGTTTGCACAGATTACTGCAAGAGATTCTCGACTTCTAGTAACTGAGACATCAGATGTCCCTTGTCCTGAAAAGCTTGGAAAATTAGGCAAGAATCAATGTGAGAAAAGAAACCTGTTCAGCCATAGGAAGGTTCCTTGTGCTTGGACCAGGTGTCATGAGGTTATTGCGTTAGATCATCTTTGTTCTATCTGCAGTGATTTAACTACAGTGAATTCACTTCATTCCTGAATTTTTCTCTTATTGGTTTAAGTAATTCCCTTGTTAATTGTGGCACTCACACAGCTCTGGGATTGTTTTTATTTGCCTATACATGGGTGAAATGTCCCCTTGTGGAGTGTTTTGTTATTTGCTTCCATGCTTTGTGCACCTTTTGCAGAACATTCAGGTGTTAGACTGGAAAAGACAGGAACTGTGGTACTGAAGGTTAAGTGTACAAACTCTTAGGATACCCCACTTTGGCACTAATGTCTAACCTAGGAGTGCATTCATCTGTGAGAATGTGGTGGTAGAAACGATATCTGAGCTTTTTATCTGGAGAGAATTTATTAGAAGCCACTTTGGGATTATGGTGATAGAAAATGTTGGTGACTAATGGGAGTGTTCTCATTTTTTCATTTGGAGTACATGTAGCAAAATTTTCTTATTTTCTTTTGGACGGAGACACTGCTTGAGGAAAGAGACTGATACTGAAAAAACTTCTTTTATTAGAGAAATCCATTATACCTGTTCTAATATGGAGGTTTCATGTTCTTTTCAAGACTCTGTGCTGCTTCTGTCTCTTTGAGGAGTCAGCTCTCTAAATCTCAGCTTTATAGCCCTTAGTTAATTAACAGTTCTTTGGAACACGCTGCCTCTGGCTTTCATTTTCTCCACATTCATGGATTCGCCAACCTGACTGCAGAAAAACCATGGTGCCTATTGTCCTGTGCCTATTTTGCATGCTGACAATGGGAAAACTTGCTTTTTCCCACATGTTTGCAATGACATCCTCATCTTCTCTAGGGGTTACTTCAAGAGGATAACCACCATTTCCTCCCAGTTCAGCTTCCCCGTGTCAAAGATATTTAATTGTTTCTGGGGGCGGGGAGAGAAGAGCAGTTTGCAGGCTGATAATCCCACGTGTACCTGTTTCAAAGGATGTGTCTTAGGGCAAATCTCCAAGAGGCATAGAACCATCATGTTGACAAAATAACATGAGGATCTGTAAGGTCAGCAGTGACTGTAGAGCCCCTAAGTCCCAGTGACTGTTGGGATGCCTGTTCCTGCTGGTAACGCTAGCAGGAATTTCTGAAGGTTCCTTTGGATCTGCCGTGGATTCAGCAAAAGTGCATCCAAACCTCACGTGTTTAAAAGGCTGAGTTTTGGGCTCAGTGACTTGCCCATTTTAATGAAAGTTCATTTTAGCTAGAAAGCTTCAGAATGTGCAATTGGGAAAGACCCTACCCAAATTCTTGGGCAAGCAAAGAGGAAAGAAGGTACTGCCATTGTGAAGGAGGGCGCCTGAAGTCATCAAAGCACTCATGCATTTCTGGGATACTTTGTTACAAATCGGGGTTTACACCTCTTTTCCAGTGTACCACAGACCTCTGGAATTTCATTTGGCCCTATATAAAAGGAAATGATTTTGTATTATTCATAAAATGGTGTTTCAATCATTTTGTCTGTTTTGTTTCCCTCAATGCACCAGCAGAGGGCTGAAGGATTGATCACCTACTTAATTTAGCTTGAATTCACAGCTAGAGCACTCAAACTATGCTGCTCCTGCCAGAGTTTGTCACTCTGTGATATCTGAATTCATGTTATGGGCTGCAAACCTTGCAGGTCCATCCTCTCCAGAGCTGCTGAGTTCACAGCAGAATTGTCAGATGTCCCTTCTCAAGGAAGTGTGGCATTTTGTAGCATTATTGTTTTGCTGCAGAGCTGCTGAGTGGATGCTTTTCTGGAATGTTCAGTTTTAAGCTTTTTAGCTCTGCCTGATGGTTTCTGGTCTGTGTGAGGGATGATGATTAGATGAGGTGGCTGTAACGGCCCATCTTGATCTGGAACTGAGGTCTCTTTCCACAGAAGCCTTGGTTGACTGCTCAGTGCACATTCAGGGAAGTTCTCCCACTCTCCTTGTTGCATGCCCTACTGAGCTGGGTTAAAACCAGACCTTTGCATTCTGAGAACGTAGCCAAAGGTGGAAACCTGAGCTTCATGGGAAAGGAAATAGATCCTCTTGGCATGTCAGAATGGGTTAGTTCTTGCAATAACCCCATGCTTTCCCCCCAAAGAGAAGGCTGGGATTCTGAGTTCCCACTTCCTTAAGAGTGGTAGAAATTCAGCTCCTACTCTGCAGAATTTGTGGTTAAGTTGCCTTATAGCTGTTCTGAAAAAGAGTGGATTATTTCATCATTCTAACTCCACTTAAAGGTCTGAAAGATTTCTTCTGGTTTCAGTGGCCTTTGGTCAGGCCTGGGATGTGTTATGAAAGCAACAGGGACTGTCACTGTGGCTTTTTTGACCCAAAAGCGAAATTTCAGGTGATGGCAAGCTCAGGGTGGTGACACACCTGAGGGTTGGGATGCTATCCAGAGGGACCTGGATAAGCTCGAGGAGTGGGCCCTTGGGAATCTCCTGAGGTTTAACAAGACCAAGTGCTGGTGCTGCACCTGGGTCAGGGCCACCCCCGATATCAACACAGGCTGACGGATGAACAGATCCAGAACAGCCCTGTGAGAAGGATTTGGAGGTGCTGGTGGGTGAGAGGCTGGACATGAGCTGGGAATGTGCAACTGCTGCTCAGAAAGCCACCCATGTCCTGGGCTGCATCCAAAGCCCCGTGGGCAGCAGGAGAGGGAGGGGATTCTGCCCCTCTGCTCTGGTGAGCTCCCACCTGCAGGGCTGCATCCAGCTCTGGGGTCCCAGCACAGCAAGGACATGGAGCTGTTGGAGTCCAGAGGAGGCCACCAACCTAATGCAGCACCTCTCCTGTGAGGAAGGGCTGAGGGAATTGGGATTGGTCAGCCTGGAGAAGAAAAGGCTCTGGGGTGACCGAACTGTGGCCTTCCAGCACCTGAACGGAGCCTACAAGAAAAATGGAGAGAGACTTTTTACAAGAGCATGGCATGACAGGACAAAGGGGAGTGGATTCAGACTGAGAGTAGATTTAGACTAGATTTAAAAAAAAATTATTTACTGTAGGGTGGCGAGGCCCTGGCACAGGGTGTCCAGAGAAGCTGTGGCTGCCCCATCCCTGGAATTGTTCAAGGCCAGGTTGGACAGGGCTCGGAGCAACCTGGGGTAGGGAAAGGTGTCCCTGCTCAGAGCAGGGAGCTTGGAATGAGATGATCTTTAAGGTGCCTTCCAACCCAAACTATTCTAGGGTTCAGTGATAAACACAGATTGGCAACATACCTATAGCCTAACCTTTTGGATTTTCCAAGAGCTTTGCCACTAAGAAAATGAAGTTTTCTTCATTTCTTCATCTGGTTGCTGTAAAATTACCAGTTAAAAAAATACTTAGATGCTAAATGTGTTCAGAAACAATTTTTTTAGTGTTTTTGTGAGTGTCTTCCTGAGTATTTTGAACATTTTCTATATCCAATTATGGTCTTTCATGGGAAAAATTTTGCAATTTGAATGTTTTTCTAATTGTTTTCAGGCAGCTCAATGAAGAGAAAGGAGTAATTGTGTACAGGTAGAATTTACTCCTAAGTATCCTGAAAAGATAAATGATCAACACACAAAAATAAAATTTCCACTATGATTTAATATTTCAGAGATGCCTAGAATAAATGTGATTACATTTCATGCTATAGAAATTGTTTAAAATAAATGTTTTTCAAAAGATCTGGTGATTTAGGTTCCATAATGTTTGGCATCTTTGTTGTGTGCTTTCTGGGGTTCCTTTTGCAAAGATGGAAAAATATGATTGATATCACTCTGGAGAGCATTTACCTAGGGCAAAGGCAGTTTCTTTTTATTCTCAATTTCTTATTGCAGTGCCTTGAGGCTGGTTAGGGTCCAGCCTGTGTTGTATGAGTACATAGAATAGTAAATAATCCCTGTCATAAAGAAACTTTAACCTTTAAAAAGGCAGCACGAGGAGAGGGACATACAGAGAAGTTAAGACATAATAAAATAACATTAATTCCAGTGTTTTGTTTTGCTGTTGAGATAAGGTTATGTTCTGGGGGAAACTGAGAGGGTTGATGGAGGAAAGGAGCTGGCTGAACCTTCACAGGAGGTAAAGGATGTTGGAAGGAAGCTGAGGTAGAAGACTGAGAAAGGAGGGGAGAAAGGTGGCTCTGAACTGGATGGACAGTGATGAGTCAGAGCCTCTGGGTGAGCTCTGACTCGGGAACGATTTTCTTCCTGTTGAGAAGCATAGGGTGTTTTACACATGCATTTATGTGTGCTCAAGAGCAGACATCTGCCTGAGCTTCACTAGTGGTTTCTCAGGAAGAATACCTGTTTGAATTTTAGCAACATTCTTATCACTAGGTTTTGATGCAAAGGTTATAAAGCCCATTCAGCTTTTCCTCTGTTCCACGGAGCACAGCAACAACTTTGGATTCTCATATCCCCAAATCCTTTTAAAAGCTGTATGCATTTTGCGTCTCTTTTCAGACACGAGATGTTTCTTGCACAAGGTTCACCATTCAGAAATAAATTTGAGGTGTGAGGTTTCTTGTTTTCAGTGTATCAAGTGTTACAGTCTAACCTCAAAATTTCAATTAATCTCCTCCTCGTCCGTTGATGGGGAAAAAGAACAGGTAAGTTGGGAGCTGTCTTGATTTTTAAAACCCAAAGCACACAAAGACCCATTCTCTTTTCAGTAGCATCTCTGCTGAAGTGCTCAGAAAAAAAGTGAGGGGTGAAACACTAGATTTCTTTTTTTTTCTCCTGCAGATTGCAGATGGGTTTGGAGAAGGTTTCGTTTTTTTGTTTTTTTTTTTTTTTCATTTAGCCAGGAAAGTTGATTATTGTTAATAATGCTACCTCTAATGTTTCATTGTAATTTTATTTTAAGGAAATGTTTGAGCATTAAGCGTTTTTCCCACAGCAATGAAACAATGTACCTTTCCCTGCCAAAGATCACATTCACATATATCCTCCTCATTCCTGTAGCTGGAAGGTGAAGCCTGGAATTTGGCCAGTAGCCCGGCTGCCAATTTGCCACCATTGATCATTATCAGGAGCTGTTTGGCTGAGGTGTCTCAGGTGTAGCAAAGCATGTTCTTGCTGTGTGTGATGTATTCATTACCTGTGTCAGGTCTTGGGGTCCTGCTTGTGCTGGTTTTCAGAAGGTTTTTTCACTCCATACCTGGCTGAAGTTCACTGAGAGGTGGCTCCTATGAAATAATTAAGTCATAGTGCAATGGTTGGTTTGGGGGATGTGTGTGATGGGGCACAAAGAGTTTGCTGGCACCCATGCTATAAACAGACCTAATTCAATCCCTTGGCACTCAGTGGAAGTTCAGCTATTGAATTCAGTGAGAGGAGGCACCTCCCCAGTGCTCTTTTGACTTCACATTCAGCTCTGCGCCCCCAAAACATTGCAATGTCTCTTAAGAAAGTTATGAGATTGTGTCATTCCCATGCATTTGGCATAACACTCAGTTAAGCAGAAAGAAAAAAAGGGGAGGGAGGGAGGTGAGGGTGGAAGAAAGAAAAGCCTATCAGCAGCTCTTACTTCAGTTGCAAAGAAATCAGATTTTTGTCACGTGAAGGTACCTCACAGTATTTCCTGCCTTAGGGTTTACCAATAAGTGACACTGCAAGAACTCATCACATCGTGATAATGCACAAAATGCTGTAAGTGCTTTGCATGCTGATTTATTTCTAAACCCAAAATTTTGTCCCAAGTGAGATTAAATTTTTTTTTCTGTGACAGCTAAGCAGACTCAGCATCATGCTTTTCATCAATGTCTTGTTTTAGCAGTGTAGCTATTAAGCTGAGATACAAAAACAGAAGGAATTTTAAAAATTCAATTGATCTTAGAACTTTATGCTTGTTGCATTTTGAGTTTTTCAATTCTGTGTTATTAGCATTACATATGCCACATGAGAATTTGTGTAAATCTCATTTTTGTTGAAAGTAAAATAAAACCTGGAAATTTTTCTGCTAGTCTAAGGTTTTATAACAGCTTGTTTGTTCAAAGTCTGAATTCAGAGACAGATTTGACTAGCAATAGCCTCAGAACACTACTAATAAATGCTGGAGAACTTGTCAATGCTCAAACAAGCTTGAAGATATTTGAATTATTTGCCAGTCTTGGCCTTCACAGTGATGGAGTTTGGGCTAGAATGTATGTCCTAGACGGCTGATCAGTTAGTATTGGGTGCCAAACAGCTATTCTTAGTGTTTTTAGCTGTCCATACTTCTTTAACATTTTCATCATCTATTAATCATTTATTAACCCTTTATAAACCATTTATAAACGTACCCTGAATAAAAAAGTGTGACCATTCAGGATTTTTTTTTTTTCCTCAAGTTTAATATTAAAGGCAAGTCCAAGGTCAAGATGGGCACAGGGAGGCTTTAGGGGAGCTGATGTAGTTTATATTTTGGCCAGTCAGCTGAGGAACCACGTGGAACTAAAATTCGTAAAGTGTGGGCAGTGAAGAAAGTTCACACGGTGTAACATGCTGTGGGCAGTATTAATGTTGATTTACCCAATCTGTTAATGGCATGGTCTGTCTGGACCTTTGGAACATTCCTCAGCTCCTTATTTAATGTAGGAGAAATCATTTCTGAAATTAGCATATAAATTGTCCAGAGTCAGCAGCCCTTTAAAGCAGTGCTCTACCCTTGTGTCATGGCACAGTAACTGTTCTAAAAACATAAATTTCCCAGTCAGGCACGTTCTCATGAAGAAGCTCTTGACTTTACGTTGCATGCTGAGAAAGTGCATAAGCCTGAGAAAGTTCATTAAGATTAAAATGGGGAAATGGTCAGGATTTGATTTGGGTAAGTTGTATTTATTTAGTCATGTTAACGAGGGGAAGTGCATTGTGAGAAGGAAGCACCTGGCAACGTCTGTCCATGTAGGTTTACGTGTATGTAGCTGAAACTGGAGGCTTTTCTGACTTTGACATCAATTTTTTTTGCTTTCCTTGGTCTTCCACATGACTTGTATACAAGCCATGCTCATGGTGCACTCATTCCAGGGCTCACTCTGACTGGCACTTGGGTGACAACAAGTCTGCTCCTGGTACCTGGTGCTGGGATGCTGCCAAAACAAGGTGCCAGGAGCCTGATGGAGGCAAATCCTCCTCCCTGGCTGTTGTTCTTTCGTTGCATCTTCTAACATCCTGTACTTACTCCTTTCCACTTTAGTTGCCAGCTAAAGTTTCCACTTTAGTGCTGTCTTCTAGGTTATCATTTTTCAAGGGAAGATAATAAAACATTCAGCTTGGGAATTCCTGCAGGAGCTGGGAACTTGCTTTTTAGAAAGAGTATTTGTGTAGCCAGAGATGAAAAAGAAATGTCAATATGGTGCAGAAGGTTTATTTGGCATGAATCTGAGATGACCACACTAAGCAGTGAAGCCAATAAAATCTTTGTACTAGGAAATCATGTGTTCTGAACATGCCATGCACTTTACAGAAGAACTATTCCAGGAATGTTGCTTGAGAGTTTTATATGTTTATTTGGTACTTATTTTTCGTCTCCCTTGCTCCAAAAGCCAGGTGCTTTAATCACAATGAAATCCACTGCCCAGGTCATAGAGAAAAAGAAATGGAAAATAATGCAATTACAACAAGTCCTAAAAATGATCTAAAATAACATTTTTATATGCAACTGAATAATAATTTTAAGTTGGGGTATTTCCTTACCTCCCCAGGGTTAACTAGTGAATTTCTTACTGAAAATGCCTTATTAAAAAGCTTTTTTCCATTCCAGAAAGGTTTGGCTTGTGGCCAGGAAAGCCTCCAAGATGCTGGATCTTGAATTTGCCATGGTCCCAGTGTCCACCCTATATGTTGCCCTAGTGTTCTGAAGAAAGCGTGTATCAGAGGAGGGGGGGAGATGAGATTTTTTTTCCTGATTGAATAATGAAGAACTGTTCAAGAAGGTTAAAAAACAACCCAACAAAACAACAAAAAATCAGCTCCCTGAAAACAATTTTTAAAAAATTTTATTTAAAAAAAGCAAAGCTCACGTGGCTGAACACAGGAGTACTGATAGATGCACGTTACGTGCAGCGAGCAGGGTTTGTGTTCTGTGCTAGAACAGGGAGGCCCTGGCTGGTGTCTGTGGGCCCTGAGCTTGACAGAAACCAAAAGCCACGGTACAAGGTGACAGGCAGAGGGTATGGCTTGAGGGGGAACACGGGAGCCGTGGCTCGTGTTTGGGTGTTCCAGCTGGGGCGGGGTGGGCACGCTGAGCCTTCCCTCCAGAGCGAGCGATAGCAGCTATTTTGTGGTGTGAGCTTGGCAACCCAAGGCTTGCGTGTGTTTCACAGGCTTCAGGGTGTCTGACCCGAAGATAACTGTGCTCAAAGGTGTCAGAATGTACCAGAAGAACCAGTGCAGGCTCGTGGGTGTCGTGCTTTGGGACAGGCAGGGATTTGGGGAGGTGCTCTGCGACATCTCAACGCACTTCTCTGCCGTAGCTCCCGGGGAGCTGCCTCTGCCAAGCTTGGGGTGGTGGCTGTGCTTTTGACAGGTGCCTCTGAGGGACCAGACTTGGCATTATTTCTATAAATTCCAAGTCAGCCCCAATCCTGTGACACAAAAACATGGTGTTTGTGGGGCACAGAGTCGCGTCCTTATGGTCTGCATTTGTTTGAGTGGTCCCCAGTGGAAAAAGGGCTTTGGATTTTCTTATCTGTGCTCCTCCGATATTTTGTAGCTTGTGGTAAAAGATGTATGCTTGTTTTCATGTTTTCCTTTAAAAATATTTCTGCTTCAGTGGCACTTTAAATGTTTGGAGGCTTTCCCCCTCCCTTATTACTCAATTTAATTGGAATTATGGTGCCTATCAAAAAGTATTACTGCAAGGTGACCTGGAAATAATAATTTCCTTTCATCTGTACCAAACATTTGTAGATCATTAAAACGTCACAAATAAAAGGAGTCTTATTCACAAAGAAATGGTTTTATGTGAGCACAGTAAAATATGAGATTTCATTATATACAAAAAGGCTATGTTTTGTGTTCCTGGTTCACAGAGGAAACCTCCAACACATGTGGAATGCACGGCAGGATGTAGGACCCTCCAAGGGCTGTACACAGATATGCGAAGGGGAAGAGGAGGGGGAGAGAGGGGAAAAAAAAAAAAAGGCTCAGTGGTTCTGAGGAAATGACCCCTTTCAGTAACAAATGGAGCATGTGCTCCGGGTCTCTGGGAGGATTTGTGCAGGGATCTCGCTCTGCATGTGCGCGCATTCCTCTGAACCAGACAGGTGTTAAAGTGAAACGGTGCCCAGAGGACGCAGCACCCTCCCATGCTATCAGCAGCCCGACCACATGACAAATCTGAAGCCAGCCAAGCACAACTGCTGGGGGCTTTGCCAAGGGGTTTAGATGCCAAATGCTGAGAGAGAGTATCCTTGCCAGCTTGGCACCTTTGGGCCATGTGGCTGCTGCTGGCGTGGAGTTGTCGTTGTAATGTGCTGGGAAGAATGGAACCAGAAACTGTCTTAATAGTTCCATGTGAATGGAGCTCTCTTATTGTTGTGAATATAAAATATTAATTACCTTACAAATGTGTTTGAGAGGCTGTGCATGGCTTTGGCACCTGTCCAGGCTGGCAGTGGTGAAATCAGGGGATTGCCTCTTGGCAGCCAAATTTATTTATCCCCCCGCCCCTCGCCAGCATCGCACTGGAAATAAGAGGGGAGCTATTTGAAAACAATTGACATCTGGGAGAAGATGTTCATTGGCTCCTGGGATTTGGATCAGTCCCTGAGCTGGTGCCTTAAGAGTGGATTTAACCAATGCTGTAATCTTCTGGCACCTGTTGCAGTTTTTGGCAGTGGCACAGGACAGCTTTGATTGCACTGGAACTGGAGTAGCGAACATATGTCTAATGCCCATCCCAGAAAGAATGACTTAGTGCCCTTAATGGCTTTCCTATTGTTTTCTTTTCCACTTTCTCTTCTCTGATTCATCAAGCTGCTGTTAGTAGTTATCATTACATGCAGGCAAGCACCCACCAGCATCTTCAAACAAATCAAGGATAAAACAAGACGGAAACAGGAACTGGGAGAGTTCTGTCTTATCAGAATCCAGCTACTTTCTGCATTTGATTTTCAGTTGTTTGTCTGGCCCTGAATCTTTAAGAAGTGTGGTAAATTAAGGACTCCAGGAAAATGATTACATCTCAGACACAGGTATGCCAGTGTCTCAGATGTAATCAGAAGAAGACTATTTGGTTTTCTAATGCTAATTTAAATAACTATGTGTCTTCAGCAAGAGAATTCAGAGGACCCATTAAAGGAAGTCCCTGCCTCCATGTCTCTGTACTGATTGTACATCTGTAAATGGCTGCCATCCAGCAAAGCTCTTAAGTGCATGCTTAGCTCTAGCACAGCTTGGCTACAGCGATGTTGCTAACTTTGGCATGTGTGGGGCATTCACATGCCTGGTGAGAGGCACATGCTCGTGTGCCCTTCTGCATAACTAACTCTTCCTTGTGTCCTGCAGGCCTGTGGCCAGGAGTGTGGGTCCGGTGTCCAGCTCCCGTAGAAGGTATTGAAGATGGCAATAGGATTGCACTTCATCTACAGCTCCGGGGTTTTCATCCTTCCCTTGAACATCACTGAAATGCAGAGGTACAAACTCCTGAAAAATGGTATGAAGCCTACCAGCAGTGCATGTAACTTTGCCTGGTGCCTGTGCAGAGTTTAGTGGTGTTTGTTTAAAGTGACTCCGAGTAACCCATGCGAAGTTGTGGCAAAGACTGAGAGCGCAGAGGAAAAACGTCACGCTCAGATATCAAACGTGCAATTAAAATCCACCCTGCTGCACCACAGTTGTGGGTGTTGGTACAGAGGGATAGCCCAAGGGCTGCGTGTGTTAAAATTTATCATTGTGTTTGGTGCCTTGTGAAAAGTCAGTCTTGAGAGCTGGGGTGATTGATTAGGTTTGAAGAGAAAGTCCTTGTGTACTTATGGTGGTTCTTGGAATTGCAACATGGCTTGTTTATCTAGGAAGCCAACAGAAGACCTTGGGCTTCTTATCTACCCACAGATTTCAAGTGATGAACACTGGTAAAGGCTCTTAAATTATAAATGCGGATAATTTAATTAAATATAATCTAGCCACTCAGATGTCATTTAGCACCTCTGTCAAAATACCTGATTTAGGGAAAAAAATATAAAGGGAAAGGAAAAATTCTCTCGGTAACAAACAACTGTACCCGTAAAGTCCAACTCATACAGTAAAGTCCAAGCAAGCAAACTTGGTGAAATATTCTCGTGTGTGCAGTTCAGAGTCCACTCAGATATTTTCCAGACTACCATCTGCATCAGAAATTTGCTGGACAAATAACTCTGATTCTCTCCAGTAGCTTCTTGGTATGCCTGAGGTGGAATTCCAAAAGAGGAATAGCTGGCAAGTTGTGTTTTGTTTTTACCTTCACCAAAGCCTGTTTGAATTACAGGGATCATAGTGCATCTCTGGTTGTTGGAACCTGCACTCATTTATTTTAAGAAAGTTAATTTCTTGGGGATCATAAAAAAGCCACATGGGGAGAAGCTATCCTGTTGTGGGAAAGTCCTTATCTGCTTCATTGAAATAATTGAAAATGGCTTTTTAAATAGTCTAAAGAAGTTCACTTATGTCTAAGACTCAGATTTGTTGGGGGGGGGGGAAAACCACCAAAAAACAAGTGTGAGAAATACTTTAAAATATCCTTGTCCAGCTTTTTGCCCCTGGAGGAGGAAGTGAGATATTTAGAAAGCAGCACATGTGACAGATGCTGCTCAAGATGCTCAGCACATTACTCAAAGATGCTCTGTGACCGTCATGTTGCGAGCAATAAAAGGATGTGAATGGGATGGAAGTGGAACAGTCCACATTTACTGTAACCACATCTGTAGCCTCGCCACTCTCACATGATGGCCAGCAAATTCCTGCCAGTTCCTGGTGTGTTCCTAAACGTATCTGGGCAGTGCAAAGCAGCACTGGGTTGGGGAGCCCTCTGGTTACCTCCAAGTGAGCTGGCATGTCTGTAGCAGTTTACCACACAGGGACAGCAGCGTCGGTGCCAGAAACAGTAAAGCTCTGTTACTGCCATACATAGCTAATTAGCTCGGGTGTCACAGCGAGCAAACACGGCTATATTGCTCCTGGTTCTGCAGCGAAGTTAATTGAGGCTGGCTTGGGGATCTTTGCCCCAATGTGCGGTGCAGACATACCCAGGAATGCACTCCTATTGTTGACTGAATACTGTATTTTCACATAAATGTGGCAGGAATATAATTGCAGGGTGGAAAGAGAAGGCCAATATACATTCACTTCGCTTTAGAAACTAAATTAAACCTTTGACTTAACTCACTTCTATACCAGCTCCCTGCAGGCATTTCTACAGGCTTCATTAGAGCCAACCTAGAGGCCATGGAAAAGGTCTTACAAAAGACTAGCCAGGAAGCCAGTCACAGACCCAGATCCTGCTGCTACAGAACACAATCTGCCTCTTGGCACCTCGGGCTTGCAGCTGCCAGGCACTCTCCTTATGTGGTCACTGGTGTTGGCTCGGAGGCTGGAGCAGATAGACGAGGAGGGCTGAGGGGGAACGCATTCATCACTGCCAGCAGCGAGTGGAGGCAGTGCCAAGTCACTATGTAACCAGGCACATGTGCCAATTTGCTCAGTAATTGGATTGCTATTTGAAAAATTAAAGCGGTGTCTAGAAAATTCTAACCTCTGCATTTATGAAGTTCGCGACTGAGAGGCCGAACAGGAAGAGTGGAGGGGATCTAGCAGAGGTGTTTAAGGAGAGCAAATGTAGGAAGTAATTTGATTGCTTTCCAAAGCGTCACAGCGGCCTCAGAAGCAGCCTCTCTGTACCAGAGAGACAAAGAGCAAGACACAGTGCAGTGGGAAGCTGTGACATTATGGACAAGCTGTAACCCATTGCTGACTGTGGAAAATCAGTGAGGACTTGTCAGCTGAAAGCGATTTGTACAAAGAAAACATCCTTGGAAGGCAAGGCTTGATATACTTCTGCAACTAATTTTTTCCCTAAAATGAAAAAAGTTCTTAATGGGCATTATTTTATATTTTCAGGGTTTTCTTAGAGCCTGTGAATTGTTACTTCTGTCTACTGTATACATTGCTCTCAAATACCTTTGGTGAACAAATTCCATGTGCTAATATTAATCATAAATGATATTGAATTATCCAGCTACAGAGAGAATTTGTGATTCAGAAATATACTTCTGCCACAGATTATTTCTGCTCCCATTGCAGTCAAATTCAGACTTTGCTTCAACTCCAGTAGAAGCAAAATTACATACAAAAATATAGTTACACAAGTAGTCCTTCAGGCATTTCACTATTCTTTGCAGTTGAGCTCACTGGCCACCCTTATTCAGCTGAAAACTTTGAGCATATGGGGATGATGGATTATAAATTGTTCCTAAGATAATATTTGTAGTTTAAAGGATAGTCCAGTTGCTAGTAGATGTATAAAAGTGGTGCCTGTGTTCTTCATCACTGGTAAGCGGAAACTCAAGCTGGAAGCTGTGTATTTAAAATAATAAAAAGTAAAAATCTATGGACTCATACTGAGGAAGAGCTATTTGGAACCTCTGTGAAATGTCTGATTATTTCTCATGCACTCAGACCTGGTAGAATGAGGTTAACACATGTCAAAGCAAAGGCTAAGGAAATTTTGTGTCACATTTCTGCCCCTAGATGGAGTATTCTGCACACTGGGTTGGTTTTTTTATATATATTTTGGGAGAATGGAGCTGTGTTAGAAGGCTTGAAATGCCTCTTGTTCTGAATTCCCTTTACAGTGTATCAAGTGCTGCCCGTTGGGACTAGACTAACGGGGTCCCAGAGACCATTTAGAAGAGAAAAATCAGAATAAGGTTTGTTTGTATAATTGATTGGACACTATAAAGGCCACTGCACTTTCTTAGTGTCTCCTATTCATTGGTGATAGATATGTGTGTTAAAATGCAAGAAGCCTATGCTTAACAAAGTGTCACTAATTACTATGAAACATCTGATATTTGCAGCTTGCAGTGCTGGATGTTTCTGTGATTTTCATGGTATTTCCTTCTATGAGTATGCAGTGAACGCCATGGTAACCTTAACTGCTTGTAAAACATTTTAATAGTGACCACTGTAATATAGTGGTTGTGTGCAAACAGCATGCACCACTGCTTCAGAGGTGTTTGGAACACTTTGTTTTGGTCACAATTGGAGTAAAATGTTGCCAGACTTCAAGAACTGCATCCTAAACTTGCCAAACAGGGAGCTGAAAGTGAGGTCTCCTGTTCTCCAGCTCCTGTCTTTGATCATCTCCGGGGTTTCATTGATACATTCCTGCCCAGCACTCACACGCTTAGTGAACCATGGCTCCAGAAAGCTCGGAGTTGCTTGGGAAAAGCACTTGGCTGCAGGCACTGGATTTGAAGGGGGTGGGTGTCAGATTAGAAGCCAGCTTTTGAAAAACCTTGCTTGTTTTGTGTGTGTGAGTGACAATTCAGCTGCAGGCTCTTAGCTCAGGTATGTTCTCATGTGGGCTTCTGGTTTAGCCCGCTCTTAACAGGAGGGACCAGCTGTAAAGTTTGTCCCTGGACTGGGAGCTGAATTCCTGCAGAATCCGGGATTTTCGTTTGGACCTTTTTAGATATGATGTAAATGCCAGCAGCTTCCTAACAACTGTTCTCGAAGCTCAGAGCAGAATTTAGAGCAGACCCTTATGAGTTAGGGAATTGCACAAGATACCCCTTCTCAGCAGAGAAAGAAAAAGCCCAACAAAACCTAAGCCATCTGACTGGAGTCCTGAGAAATGCTCTCCAGCTTTCAGAGAAAGAAAGGGTCTTAATTCAGATTTGCCGGAATCGTCTAATTAGTCCCTTTAATGCCATGCACCTTATAGTCTGTGCCACCGGATTCGTCCTATAAATGAGACGATGGGCTAATTCATCTTGGCAGCAGTAAACAGACCTTGTGATTGTCCTCCTTACAAACACCGGCCTGATTTTAGGAAAATGCTTTGACCAAGCCTCTGTCCCCGCTCCCTCCCCCGCGACGTCCCCCCGCCTTTTCCCGAGTGCTGCCTGTGCTTCTTGCCCTCCTTCTTCCCCACCACCCCAGCCCAGCCCGTCTCACACACAGTGACATACCTCACACATTTGCCACTGCTAACAACAACCTGTCAACTCTTTCTTTGCACCGTGCTAGGCGCCTTTTGTTCCTGCAGCCCAGCAAGCCTTGCAGCTGTTGTCCGAGGCCTGCTCCGACAGCCTGTGATCAGTCAGCTGCAAAATCCTCCCTGAACAACTCGGTATTCACAGCTCTAATCGGGCCAGCGGACTGTTTCCTCCTCTCTCGCAGTAAATCTTTATCACTTGCGCTCTGCTCGTCAGTTCGTGGCGCCAGCTCTTTGGGCTGCTCTATCCCTTTCCCATACTCTGCCGGGCTGTGTGCTCTGAATGCTAACTCCAGCCTTGTTTAGACTCGGTGCTGCCTCGGTGCTGCAATCCACATGTTGGGAAGGTCCGAATTCCAGCTCCCCCCACCTCCCAGCTTTTTAGCTGGATGTGCATTAAGTTTGTGTCGCTCCAAAGGTGAAGGTATCAAAGGCTCCCTTCCCTCCTTCCCCTCCCTCGGCCTGTTTCATACTTTGTCCATGTAAGTTAGTTGTGTGATTATCTTTCTGTTTCCTCCCAGCAGACTGTCATGCTTCTGTTTAAGAGCTGTCTTTGGTGAGGAGATGAGGGTGAGCTGCCCAGCCTGGGGAAGCCGGTGATGGCAAGGGAAAGCCCTGGGGGAACTGGCACAAACCTTAATTTGATCGCATGCCCAGGGCTATTAACCCTCCTCCTAATGGTCCCCCCACAGAGGAGTCGGAAACACATTTCCCTCCATCCTGTCCCTGACTTGATGCCATCACAGTCTTTTAAAAGATTTACATTAAAGATGTTGAATTGTGAAGCAGATTTTTCTAGGAAAAAAAGAGGATCAAAGTTTTCTTCCTTAGTATCCCAGCTGAGCCGAGGGGAGTCCTTGGAGAGTTTAGGGTGGAGGTTTCTGTCAACGTGGAGTTCCTGAGGATTTATACTGGTGGAGCTGAAAGCACAACTTTATCTGTGCCTGTTGCCTCTTAGGATACAGTGTGAAAACTCCTTCTGCCTCCTTTGGGAAAACATTGTGGGTTTTATTTCCCTGTATTTGAGTCTGGGATTGTAGACGACTCAACTCTCGAAGAGACTCAACTAGCTCTTAGGTAAAGCTTGCTGGAGACCACTTTTAAAAAATATAAATTATTCAGTCAAGTTATTTCAGTTTATAAGGAACCTGGGGAAGTTTTGTCTGAGCATTGGCATAAGGGCCAAAAACTAACAGGTTTTAATCTTCTCTCTAAAACTGAGTCCGTCTCTGGCACTAGAAAACCCATTTCTCTTTCTTCATCAGCTTTCCCCACCTTTAAGTCTTTGTTTCGACTGTTCCAGGTGTGTGCATGCGCATGTGTGAGCAGTGGTGAAGGTTAACCAAATACAGAAATTCCTTCAAGAGTACAACATGATCTGGCTTTAAAAATATGATGTTTCTCTTAGCTTTACGAGGCAGCTGTAAAATAGATGCCCCTTGGAAAATCTGGGTTCACTTCTGTTCAGACTTTCTGTGCCTGAGTTTCTCATCAGTATAGTATTTGCTTGGTCAAAGATGAGCATGTGGATATGGGATTCCTACAGTTTTGGCATTGGTGGTCAGTTTGAGTCTGTAGAGAGATGCCATCCTGGTAGGGCTCTCTTGGCTCCCACTCCTGCTTACAGGTGGGATTTGTTTTGTCTCTGTGTAAACAAACAGACCTGTAAACACCCTTTAGGCTTCATTTGGGAAAATGACTCAGGTTTTGCTGGTGTTTGCCACCAAAGTGCCCTTCTCAGTGTGTTCTCTGGTGAAACTGAACGTGTGTGAAGAGGATCTGAATATTGGCACTTTTTCTGTAGGCTGTCCACAAGGGCCACAGTAGAAATACTGTCTTCAGTAGTATGGAGTGTCCCTCAACTAAGCTGATTGTACCAGTTCATAGAATGGAATCATAAAGTAGATTGGAAAGGGACCTTTAAAGACCATTTTTTTTCTGTCAAATAGGAAGCTACTGGACATAGTTATTTTGTGATATGATTGACTTCTATTTTATGAAACACTGGTGCTTCACCATGCTTGGGCGGAGTGGGATGGGTGATCTACCTGCTGTCCCCTGCACAAAAAGCAGTTGATTTTGAAGTGTTCCTGAAGAACTAGATATCCTTTAAACATCCTTGTATAGCCTAATTTTTTATTTATTTGTTTACTTTTCAGAAAACTCATGGTAGCTAGAATTTACATGTAGCCTGATAAGGTGGAAGGAAATGTTATGGCTTTAAACTAAAAAGGAAGATTCTAGGAGTCTGAATTGAAAGTGAATGGAACAAGGAGAGAAGACTTTCTCAAAATTATTATTTTTTATTTAAAAATGAAAACAACTGAAAACACAGCACAGTATTTTGAATCTCTTCATACAGAAGTAAGCAAGGCTGTGTACAGCTCATCTCCACTTTCCACAGTAGGTTGCCACTGTCCACATGTCCTGATTCTCCTCATCTACTCATGTTTATGCCCTGAAGTGAAGGGTTTTTTTGAAGGATGCAGCTGGTGCTCACCTTGGTGTGGTCATAGTTCTGCGGTGGTTGGTGATGTGGTCTTAGGATGGTTAACTGGGAAAATATCTGGAAGTTGTGACGTGAAGTTTTTATCTGTTCTTTTCCTCAGAGCTTTGTACCGTAGGGGAAAACTCACAGGAGGCAAATTGCTGTTTTGCTGTTTTGAGAATCCTGCCTGAGTTCTTTTGCTTCAGAGAGGTAAGTTCAACCCTCATTTTTACCCAGACCACAGCGAAGACTCTGTACCTTTTTCTGTTGAGTGTCTGCTAGAAGAGGGCTCATTCACAGCTCTGGGATGAACAGGATGAGCGGAATTTGAGAACAGCTTGTCTGTTCCCTGTTCCAGGTTGAAACTGGGCTTTACTTACCTTTCCTAATGCATCTGGATGCATATATTGGAGCAGGATGTTTTATTCCTCTGCTTCTTTATTTTTAAGAACCAATGTCAACTTTTTTTTCCTGGCTCCTCCCATATCTGTCTTCTAAGATAATCTCAGACCTCAATATCTTTCTGTTTGATTTTTTTTACAGAGTTGTTGATAATATGCTTGCATAGTAATTCCATTTGAAAATGGTCTTTTAGTCTAGGAATTTTCTTGTCTGATTTGCCTCAGACTTTCCAGAAAAATTTCTACCTTGACATAAAGTTTGCACCTGTGAAAGTTCAAGGAAATCTGTTTAGCTTTTGCCATGTGAGGGAGGGATTCTGCCAAAACTGAGTTTCTGATGAAAGACTAGTGTAAGCATGGATAGACTGTTTCCTTCATTACTAGGTAATATTAGTGTATAATCACTCTCATAAAGAAAAAATATGACTACATGGATTTTGTGTTCCTTGTAAAAATGATTGTTTTGTTTCTTCTTTGGTTACGCAGGGTAAAATGTTTACTACTAACCCATCGTGTTTAATTTTGTGAGTCACTTTTAATGTGCACATTTCCTGTACATCTTGAGCAAAACCATGCAAAAGATGAGCAGGGAATAAGGGGGAAAATTATAAATGGATCCATGTGACTGCCTCTTCTACAGATATTTTTTTCTCCCCTTACTTGAGAAGTTAAGAGGGAATGCAGGGCCGTGCAGTGTTTGTTAAAGCTGATGGAATATCTTTCTCCCTCTGGGTATTTCTTTAATCAATGTTTCTTTATACCATTAGGTCATCTCCTCTTTTTTCATGGCTTTTTTTTTTCATTCTGAAGAAGCCTTGTTTTGTACATTTCCGTACATCTTGACATTTATTCTCAGAATTATGGCCTGATCACTTCCTCTCTTTTCCTCAAAATTTCTGTCGTTTTATCTATTTTAAGTGCCAGAGCACAAAGATAACCCCATCATAGTTCTCTCATTTTCCCCAGCAGTTCCCCCCCCTTTCCCTCCCTGCAATGAAAAAATGAAAGGTCTCATGGTCTTACAGATTTTCTTTATGCTTATTTTGGCCTACTTGCAACCCAAATACATCATCATGCTATAAGACGGCTCTCTAAGGCTCTTGGATCAATTAAAGGTAGCCCTATTCATTGCCAGTACAAACCTTTGCCTATTAACTCTTTCAAAGGGCATTTGTCATCACAAAAAGCTGTGAATGCCGTCTGGGTACATTGATTAAAAAAAGGTATTGTTTTAAGGCTGCTGAATATCTCAATTAGTTGTAATCAGAGGGTAGCTTGTGTCTGTGAAGTGATACAGTTACCTTTCACCTACTTGCTTTATTTTCTGTGGTTTTTAAAAATAAAAAAATCTCAGATGTACCTCTGCCACGCTGTTTTCAGGGTACAAGAGGAGTGCACTTGCTGATCAAGCTGTAACTTAGGACATTATTTTGTAGAGCCAAATATTTAGGGGGGTAACTCAGAATGCATCTCCTTGGCCTGCGATCAGCCAAGAGCCAGCCAGTGGAGCAGCGCTGCTCCTTGCCAGCAGCCATCCTCCTTTTCTTCCCCCAGAAATCCAGGGCCTGTGTCCTGGAAATGCAGAAATCCACCCCAGCTCTTCAAGGGCTTGCACGTGTGCTCAGCTCGAGCCCGTGAATCGTCCATTAATGCAGAGTGTACACAGCCCAGTGTGGCAGGTCAAGGTAGGACAAGGTAACATTTTTTTAGACCATTTTTAATGGTTTTTAGACTATTTTTAGATGTTTTTTAGAACATTTTTTAGTTCATTTGCCACAATTGTTGTCTCAAGTGACCCGAAACTGTTTATGGACGTGTTCTGAAGCTCTGGGAAAGTGCCTTTTTCTGCTGTTCCCTGAATCAAAGCATTTCTTTCAGTAGGTAACCATAAAAATTTGGTTTCTGTTCAAGGAGATGCTTTTGAAAACGAAAATCAGCACTCTTCCTTGGACGTCATGAAAAGTGTTGTTTGTGCTTGTTGCTTTCTTGGTTTATTTTTGTGAGCAAACAGCATAGTTTATATTTAATTTAAAATATTTTGTTCAAATCAAGCATTTTTTTATGTGCATTTAATGGAGGCATTGAGGTATAGACAGAACCCTTCCAGTCACATGTCTTGGTGGTACAGCAATGCCTTTCATCATCTGACCTTCACTCTCCGGAGGTGCAATTCCAGAGAAGGGGATTTGGGAATACTTGCTTTTGTTTCCATATTTATGCAATTATCTTCTTACAGGGAGGAGAAAACACTTGATGTCACACTTGGTAAAATGTGCTTTTGTGCTTGAATAAAATACTAGACACAGTGGTAATAGTAAACAGCATTTAATTTATTTCATTATGGGAAGGGGAGGGGATGCAACTGGTGTCTCACAGAGAGTTCCCCTTATCTGGGACAAAAATTCTTTAGAAAATACCTGACACACCAACCATGGGTATGAAATGGCTCGTGCAGTTTGGTCATTTGGAAAGCAGGGCAGTGCCATGGCTGGGAACCACCAGGCAAAGGAATCCCCAACACTCACATGCAGCTGGTGGTTTGCTTGATGAATTTTATTATAGGAAATCTCTGCATGCACAGATTCTCAGGGAAATATGGCAGAGTCATGTAAAGGCAAGTGGTGCTGTCCTCAGTCTCTTATTTTCTGGTGAATGAGAGTACTGGACAATGTATGACTTGAAGTATGTTTATGGTTTGCCTATTTTTTTCAGAAGCCAAGATGATACATGCACTTCTGTCACAGGAAGATTTCTCTTTATGTGTCTAGATTCTGCATGAAGTACTTCTTGTGAGTATTTTATCTCCTTTTAAAAATTTTATTTTTACAAAAATGCTTCAAAAATTTAGTTCTGTCTTCAAATTACTGTACAGTAACAGCCTATTATAATCTCCATTTCACAGATGAGGAAAACCAGTCTGATAAATATTAAAGTTCCAATTCAAGGAGAGGCAGAAGCTGAAGCACATCTTTTAATGTTCCTGTGATTTTGGCATAAACTGTTATGAAGAGTTTCTCTGGGGTGCTGTCAGAGGTGAAAACAGAATATGCTCTGAGTCGCAGACGGTACCTCAGCCACAG
>VZTH01009929.1:4086-25698 GCA_013397815.1 Aleadryas rufinucha
TGGCGGTGTCCCGGTGGCGGTGTCCCGGTGGCGGTGTCCCGGTGGCGGTGTCCCGGTCCCGGTGTGGCGGTGCCGGTGTCCCGGTGCCGCGGTCCCGTTCAAGGCTCAGCCCGGGGCGGTCTCTGCGGGCCCCGGGGCCGCCCCTTGGCCGTGCACGTGCGCCGAGCCCCGCCCGGATTGGCTGCGCAGCGTCACGTGTTGGTGTCAGCTGACCCAGGCGCGCAGCAGCGATTGGCGGAGCGGGGGGGCGGGGCCAGCGCAGCCCCGGGAGCGGCGGCGCCGCCATGTCCCGCGGGCCGGGCCGGGCCGGGGCCCTCCGCTCCCCCGAGGGCCTCGACCTCGACGCGGAGCGGGAGAAGATCCGCCGGGAGATCGAGCAGCTGGAGCGCAGCCTGCAGCCCGGCGGGGCCGAGATCCAGCTGGTCCTGTCCGACGCCAGCCTCAGCTCCGGTACGGGTTCGGGGGGGCTCGCGGCGCTCCCCAGGCAGCCGCCGGCGCTTTGCACGTTCCCTTTGCACCCAAGAGCCCGACAAATACCGCCAGCAGTGAAATCGCGGGGCCTGAGCGAGCATCGCAAACTGCTGTGTGAGCTGCACCATCCCCCAGCCCTCCTGCGCCTCCTAAAGTCCATTTCCAAAGCCAAGAGGAGTCGGTGACAGATCTGTGTCCGGAGAGGCTGCACCCGCCTGTGTTTTGATCGTACGAGTCTGTGTCATTTATGCCAGACGTCTGTGCCACACCCGGGTGTTGCTGAGGGGCTGCTGGTGCAAAGTTTGTGTTTCTCCCGGCTTGGAGTGTTCACTTGGCTGCACACCCGGGAGCTTCTCATGAGCAGGACCGGGATGCAGCTTGGGTGTTGCTGTAGTTATCCAGAGCTGCTCTTCTCCTTCTCCAGAACAAAAGAAAAGAGCATAAGTGGAGTATAACTAAATACACTTTGTACTCGACAACGTTGTCAGTATCCACACCCACTGATGTCATGTCTGAGATCTCTCTGGTGTTTTTTCCTGTGTGTTTTAATTGGAAATACTTGTGTTTAAAGCTTTCCTTTTATCTCACTACAGTCAGCATTTTTGTATTTTGTTTGTCTAACAGATGATGATGATGGAGATGGTGATGATGAAGATTCTTGTGCTGAAATGGTAACTCTTTTCTCTTTAAGCATATATTTCCACCTGTCTATTGAAGGGAGCAGGAGGAAGGGAAATTTCACCCTGCTCTGGGGAAATCCAGGCTGCTGCCCTGGCTCTGTAGTCACTAAGACGTGGAGTTTGGGTATTCCTGCCCAGAACTTTGTTATTCAGTGTCAGAGATTTCTTCATGTGACAAATGCCAGGGTCAGAGGCCTCCCTGCTCTGTGTCCCTGCAAACCCCACAGGCTGTGGTCACACAGCACGTTCAGCTGAGGGAATGATTGTTACCGACCTGCTTTTAAAACAACTCTTTCTCTTTTCTCCTTAAATACTTTATTTGCCTCAAGGAGGTGGAAGCAGAAGAAGACAGCAGTGATGATGATGATGATGATATTGAAAGCCTGCCACAGGATCCAGAAACCTGCCTGCAGATGAACCATGTGTACCAGGAAGTTATCAAGGAAAAGATTGAGGAAGTGGAGCTGCTCATCGCACAAAACAAAGAACAGCAGGTGAGGAAAGCAGGAGTGAAATGTTCATTTCTGTATTTTCCAGGTTGTCATCTGCCATCTTTCCTTCCCCTCAAGTCCAGGATTCATGTGGTTTATTTGGCTGGCATTTCAATGCTTTCTTACAACCAAAAATGAGTATTTTATATCTTGTATTTTATCTTGTTGTGGCAAGTTGGTATTTTATTCATCTCTTTAATCATCTGCAGTGCACTGGGCAAACTCAGGAAGTTCCAAATCCCACCTTTAACTCTTGCATTGATTTACAGTCTGGTGCTGCAGCTTTGAGCCCTGCCTGGAATGTTTGGGATGGCTGAGCCACTGCTCTCTGAAACCAGGAATTCGAAGCAGACACTGATGCTGTTCAATTCCATCTTGTATTGCAGAAGGAAATCATGTGTGAGCTTGATGGTTCGAAAACAGCAAAGGCAGGAGATGGCAGAAATCTACCAGCAAATGTGTTTCTGGGTCATTTTATGAAGCCATACTTTAAGGATAAAACAACAGGAATTGTGAGTAAATATAAGCAGCTTTCAGACTGCTGTGTCTTCAGTGGTGGATGTACACTGTAATTGTTTAAACTGTTCTCATTTCACTTGTGCAACTGAATGTCACTCGTCACCCTGAAACCTTTTTCCTCTCACTTGTCACTCACCCTCTTTTGGAAATGTTTGTTCAGCCCTGTGAGTTCTGAAGAGTGGAATTGCAGCCACCAGGGGCTTGAACATTCTTGGTTTTAACTTAACTTTATTTGTCTTCATCTCCACAACCCCATTCCATGCTGCTGTTTAAAGCACTCACTGAAACCTGATTGTCTGTGAAACTGAGTTTTCTCAGTTTCTGAGATTTTCTGTAATTTTTTTTTTTATATTTTCTGGGGTAATTATCAGTACTTTTTTCATGTATTTTTGAAGGGTCATCAGCAAAAGGAGATCTTTTTGTGGTAGCCAAGATGTCAATTATTACCATTTATACATTAATATATTCAAGCAATGACTGGTAATATTTCTGTTTAAACAATGTATCTGTGAGCTCTTGCTAACAAAAGTAGCTCAACACTGTAACAGTTTGCACAAGTTTGAGTTTCCAGTTATTTTTGTAGCAGTCGATGCTGGAGTTTTAAGAAGAAACAGTAATTTTGTTGACTCTCCGGTGTATCTAACCCTTCTAATCCTCATCAGGGCCCTCCTTCCAATGAAGACGCCAAGGAAAAGGCAGCTCAGGGCATAAAATCCTTTGAACAGCTGCGTTCAGCCAAGTGTAAGTAAGTCTGTGTGCTGTTCAGTGCTCCAGAAGAGCTGTAACATGTAGATATCCCTATAACAAATGTGTATATTCATGCCCAGATGAGAGAAGTTCAAGGGACACCTGCAGCTCCAGATGCTCCCAGGGTGGTTCCTTTCCTGGGGTCTCTTTGGAGATCCCAATAAAACTGAGCCACAGGCTGTGCCCTGCCTGGGTCTGACACGATGGTGGTGATTTGGGCTCTCACTGCAGAGCTGGAGGACATTCCCAGGGGTGCTGGGAGCAGTGGGTGTCTCTTGGCAGTGGTTTTGCTCTGATGTCTGGCTGCTCCTCTGTGTGGTTTAGGGAAAACCAGAGAGAAGACGCTGCTGCAGAAATCAGTGGTGAGCGACCGCCTGCAGCGCCTGCTGCAGCCAAAGCTGCTCAAGTGAGTACTGCCCAAAAATCCTCTTTTCTCCTGCTGAGAACTTTGGATGGGAAAGGAGGAGGAGGTGAATGTGGAGATCCCACCTTCCTCCAACAAGTTCCTGTGTTAGTTGTTTGTGTTTGTGGGATTTTATAGCCCTATATTTCTTCCCATTGTGGTGGTGTAACTTAAAATTTCAGCTTCAAACTATTTTGCTATGTGGTGAGGCTTAATGGTGTGTCCAGCAAGGGATTTCTGTGCTGGAGCTGGCACAGTCTTTATTGCTGTTATTGCAGCAACCATTGGTTCTCTCTGTAAACACCAAAATGGTTTATCTGAGACCTCTTCTGGGTCAATGATTACACTGAAGGGGCAAAAACAGGGCAATGAGTGTGCCATGTGGGAAAAGCTGGGAGAACAGTTTTGTGTGGAAATAAACTTGAAGGGAGGAATGATACTGATGGGGAATCTCTCTGCTACACATCTGATGCCACTGACCTCATTCCCATCTGTCCTATTAAGTAGTGATGAAAATGTCTTTGAACAGGATGAGTTATTGGAATCAGAAACTGGAGAAAGTCAAGACTGAAACAGAGAAACAGACCTTGGAAAAGCAAATCAAAGACTTGGAGCAAGAAATAGAGTCAATTAAGTAAGAATTTTTTCTGTGTTCTTGGCAAAAAATGAAATGTCTCAGAGTTGAGCTCTAAAAGTTTCCTCCTTCCATTTCTAGATGTGACATTTGGAGAAATGGTTTTTTGTTTTGGCTCGTAAAAAGTTAAGCTCTGTTGAGGCTCTGCAGCTCTCTCATCTCCACAGTTCTTTGCTAAGAAATGTGTTTGGGCCTTGATACACAGAGTGTAATGTCTGTACCCAGTAGAGAGGTGCTGCTTTAAATGGTTCTTACTTTAGGAACAAAGGAGCAGAGCTCTGAAATTGTTCACGTTTCTGAGCTTTTGCTCATGAACAAATCTAGAGCAACCTATGTGGATATGGCATTAATTGTTTCTCCTGCTAATCCAAGTGTTCACTTCTTGTGGAAGTCAGGAACAGGTGGGAGGAATGAGATGAGGCAGGATCAAGAAGACAAAGTGTTTAATTAACCATTTAATGAGATCCTTTCTTTCTCTTTGTACCTTCTGCTTTAGCCAACTGCCAGAAAGTGACTTAATAGGAAACAGATTCGATGAGCATGACTGGGACAAGATTTCAAACATCCATGTGAGTTGTGGCTGTTCTACTGCCTCTGATATCTGTGTCCTTCCTGTTGAGAATCACCTGACCTGGTTTGCATCCAGTGTTTCCATCTTGCATTTCTCCAAGCTGACTGTTAAGCGATCTCAACTTGTTAAATTTGGTGATTTAATTCTGGAAAACTTGGCAATAGGACACATCTGGAATGCAAAATACTGGTTTTCCTGTTTGTCCAGGTGTCTTAATCCCAGCTCTGAGACTAAACATATTTTTGTTGTTTCTTTTAGTTTGATGGACAACGTAACTCAGAAGAACTGAGGAAGTTCTGGCAAAATTGGGAGCATCCAAGCATCAACAAAAAGGAATGGACTGAGGAGGAAATAGAGAGGCTGAAGCAGATAGCTGCTAAACACGACTGCCTGGACTGGCAGACCATTGCCCAGGAGCTGGGGGTAAGGTCTGAGGTGACAAATTGGTTCATTCTGACTTCATTTGCCTCATGGCAGGTTTAAAAAACAACGTTAGTGCTAATTCAGTGTTAATTAATGCTTTCTGAGAAGCGTCCAGGTACCACCAAAAAGGTTTGGTACTTCAGCTTTTCCCTCTTGCTTTTTGTCCTCATAAATAACCAGTTACCTGCTTCTCTCTGTTTTCCTTGTATTAAGACAAACAGGACACCTTTCCAGTGCTTGCAGAAGTACCAAATCTATAACAAAGATTTAAAAAGAAAAGAATGGACCAAGGATGAGGATCAGATGCTTTTAGAGCTTGTTCAAGAGATGAGAGTGGGAAGCCATATCCCATACAAGAAAAGTAAGTGACAAACCTTCCATTCACCTGGAATTTTTCACTCTCCCATTCTCTTTTCCTTGGTGGAAGCTGTGATCTCTGCCTTTCCTGTACCTATCTAGTTTCATTATATCAGCAAGAACTTAATATCTCTTGGAACCTTTATCCATCTTGGAAATTTGGCTGAAACTGGCTGAGCACCATTGTTTAAAAGACTGAAATACTGCTTATGATAATCACTGCTTGCAACTGTTGTCCAAATAAAGGAAGAAATATTAATTGCAACAGAGTTAAATAAACCTTTTAATTTCTAGTTGCTTATTACATGGAAGGAAGAGATTCTGCTCAGCTGATTTACCGCTGGACGAAGAGCGTGGACCCCAGCTTGAAGAAAGGACCCTGGACACCAGAGGAAGATGCTGTAAGCTCCATTCTCTGGGCCTGGAATTGCAGGGTGGGAATGTTAGGCTGCTGAGGTGTGGCATGGCTCTGTATCTGAGCTTTAGCAGTGGCACAGAGGAGTGTAAAACACGCCAAGGTGGGCACTTTGCAGCTCAGGAGGGCTTAGAAGCTCCTGAACAGTTTTGTTCAGGGATTTGCACAGGAAACAAATACAACTGCTGCTGTCTCAGGCCTGCTAGGATTGATACTGGTGAGGATTTCAGATCAGGTGGTTGTGTTTGATGCACACAGATGCTGATGGCTGCAGTTAAGAAGTACGGGGAGAAGGACTGGTACAAAATCCGGACGGAAGTGCCGGGCAGGAGCGACGCCCAGTGCCGGGACCGGTGAGTTCAGGGCAGGTACCAACCCCTCAAAAAAGGGAAAGCTCTGGTTAGGAATGCTGGATTTGTTCAGCCTTGGAGTGCAGTGATGATCTGATTCGCACAGGCAGGATTAAATGTTCCTGACTGGAACGTTTCCATTTCGAAGGTACTTAAAAGTGTTGCACTGGGATGTAAAGAAAGGCAAGTGGAGCTTGGAGGAAGAGGAGCAGCTGATTGAACTGGTTCAGAAGCATGGCCTGGGTAGGTGTTTCTGTGGCTTGATCTATAGAAGTTTAGAGGTGTCATTGAGGTTTTCTCCTCTTTCATTGTAAGCCCTGCAGGCTCTGCTTTGTACTGATGATTGCAGCTCCTTTGTGTTGTGTGTTGTGGGTATTAAGGATTTGAGATCCATTCATGCAGCAACTCTGTCTCTTATCCATGGAAATGTATAGTATGTCTGTGAAAGGCCTGTTGCTCAGTTTGTGGCACAAATAATAATGTTCTGCATCTTCTGCATCCTTTTCAGGTCACTGGAATAAAATAGCTTCCGAGTTGCCACATCGGACTGGCTCCCAATGCCTGAGCAAGTGGAAATTGATGATTGGCTCTCAGGTATTGTGAAAATCCTGCTATGTCACAGTCCCATCTCTTCAATTAAGTTTCTCTAACCTAAAAGTGGAATCCTGTGAAATCAATTAAAAAATCGGACATTGATTTCACACGATCAAGGTTTTTGTCGTGGATGTTCCTGGTTTAATTTTTTGATGTGTAAAGCAGCCTTTGTTCTGAAGGGCTGAAGTTAATTTGCTATATATTTGTATATTATCCAGAATTCTTTACTGCCTTGAAATGCCTGTAAGGATGGGATGGATATATGTAGGTTTTCATGTCTGTCCCTCATGAATTGCCAGTTTTGGTCCCAGGCACTCAAGAAATTCTGGCTGCTTAAGACCATATTGAAGATGGTCTTATTTCCAAAATCTTGTTTCCTTTGGGAAAGGAAACTTAGTGATCTGAGGGAGTTGCCAGCCAGGGGTGAACATTGACTAAAACTTGTCTGTGCTTGTTTTGATCAAGAAAAAGAAAAGATCTGGGGCGACCAAACGGCGCCACGCTGAGGAGAGCTCCAGCCCTTCAGAGAGCAGCAGTGAGGAGGACATGGAGCTGGACTTGGCAGACAGCTCAGAGGAGGAGGTGACCAGCACCACAAGAAAGGAGTATGCAGTTCCCAGCATTGACTTGTGGATCCCAACAGGGATAGACATGCAGGAGGCAACCAGGGAGAGATACCAAATCCAATCCCTCCTCTCTGCCGCGAGGGTTGGTGCAGGGACCAGCTGCAGTGACATTCTGAGGGCAGCCTCTGATGGAGACAGGGCTGCTGATGAATCCTCTGAGCTGAACACCCTGCTGAGGGGCATTGCACAGCCCTATGCCACAGATGTGGTGGTGAAGAACGTGGCAGAAGTGATAGCCAAGGTGAGCTGGGATGGGAGCTTGGATCAGAAGTTAGAAGGGAGGTGCAGCTGCTGCAGTAAGGGCAGGATGTGATGAGCAGATAACATCTTGCTGTTCATTGCCTTGTACTGTTAAGTCAAAAAATGTGAAGATAATTACCCAGTAAATTCTGATATTTGGGTTTTAGTAGATTTCTCACACAAAAAAAGCTTTTATGGAATAGGCATTTGGTGTTGTGATGATGCACAAGGTTTAAAAGTAAAGGTCTTCGCTTCAGGGTTGATTTCATTGTATAAGATACCTTCAACAGCAGGAATGTTGAAAACTTGTACCTGCTGTGCATATCCAGTGCAAGTTATTTTCTGTGAGTTACTTTCCCTTCTGTCTTTTCTCGTGTGCTTTCATCTTCAGGCTTCCCAGTGTGGAAAACAAGTGCTGTGGGTCAGCCTGGAGAATGTGAGAACAATATTAAGGAATAACACGAGCTTCCAGAGGAAACTTGTGAGTGCCTCTTGTGTCTTGTCTGCCCTTGTGACATGAGCACTGCCAGGCTGTGCTTAGTAGGAATTCTTTTTTATATCCTCATAGATCTTGCACTGTAGTCCCAAGAGGAACAGCTCACAGCTTTTTGTCCCGTGAACAGTTTGTCCTGGGACTAATGGCAGAACCTTCCTAATGGCAACTCTTAATTGTGTATTTTTTCATGCACGGCAATTAAAAGATGCTAAGACCTCCTGGCAGCCTTTCAGCCAAACCCCCTGGAGCTGGAGCAGCTGCTGGCCAGGATGTGCAGGAGCTGCCAGGGCGAGCTCGGCGCCAGGACAGGGAGCGCTGGAGGCGGCTGGGCCTGGACAGGAAGCTGCTGCTGGCAGTGACCCCTTGGGTGGGCAATGTGCTGCTGCCCCGCACCTTGCAGGCTGGGAGCATGGCTTTTCACCGTACAAAAGGTACTGGGGACCCATCCTGCCTTTGTCCCTGCTTTCTGACACCTTCTGAGTGAATTCCCAGCTGATTGTGGTGTTGGATTTCTTTCTAGCTGCTGCTATTCGAGAGAAGGTTAAGTCAGTGAGTCTCACCAGCACTCCCCTGTTTGCACTGCTCATTCAGGTGAGTTTTGCTGTCTTAATAGCATTGCCTGCTTTCAACCAGTGCTAGTCTTTATTGTTCAGTATTTGAGGCTTAAATCAATGGTTTATCTTTGTTTCTTAATCAAATAATCTAATTATTGGATTAATCTGCCCTTACGGCTTGCATATGAAGTTTCTTAAATAAATCCTGCATCCAAAACCTGATCCTGCCAGGGCTTTTTCTGTAAGTGTAAAATATCCCCAGAATCTTACATGTGAAGTATGCCCCATCTATCTTGTTTTGTTACTGACCCCACCAAAACATTTTTGTTCTCCAATGTCAGTGAAGCTCTCACCTTGCAGCTCTTCCAGATTGATACCAAAGGCTGTATGAAGATTATCAAGGAGAGGAAGCTGAAGCAGTTAGAGCTGCTTAAGGCTAATGCAAGGAGTCCTCAGCAGGTACTGTGTTTTTAAGCTTTTCCCACTGAAGTCTTGTCTAAAATAAGCACTTTAATTGTGTGGCCACAGAGTTTGTGTGTGTGTTAGCAGTTTGTATTGGTTCAGAGGCAGAATAAATGCTGGCTGTATGGCCATTTGTATAGGAGTTGGCAGATCATAGGTTTGATTCACATCTGTGCTGTTTTAGTCATCTTTAGATTTATCAGAAGTATAATTTAATGTAATTTTTTACAGGCTTCCCAAAATACGGAGACTTCTTCAGGTACCCTCCAGAACATTTATTTTTATGATGTGCAAGAACTTTCACATAATTCATCACTGTTACATTAATGACCAGTTTAACTGAAGGAGAACTTTGGGGACAAACCTTCATTGTCCTGCTCATTTTTGCTACTCTTGGATCTTTAAACATGTCCCCCTTTGGTAAGGACTGGAAAAAACCCTGGAGGGCTGGGGGACCAGTGGCAGTGGACCAGTTCAGTGGGGTGTTAAGGTGCATTCCTGGCCCATCTCTGATTTCTGGGGGCAGTTACCACTTGTTCAGTTGCCAGGGCACGGCTTCATTAAATCAGGACTGTATTGTTGTAGGAATTCTCACAAACAGGAATTTTGCCACATCCCTTGATGTTTAATAGCTGAGGAATGGCTTTTGAAAATACTGTTCATTCATTGTAATTTTATTTCCTCTCCTCTGCAGGAAACTCATCCCAGCCTTGTTCTCAGAGGAATTCCCAACGGGGCGTACCAAGGAATGCTCTCAGGAGACCTCTTTCCTTGAGAGCACAGCAAACTTCCACTGGTGCCTTGGAGAGCTGTGCAGCCATGCAGGGAACTCCTCCAGCCCAGGGGCAAAGACAGAAGCCTAAAACTGTCTTGGAATTGCTGCGAGAGAAGCGTTTAAGGGAGTCCCAGGCCAAGAAGGCCATGCAGGGGACAGTGCTGGTTGCCCCACAGGTGCTGGTTTCAGGGCCTTTGATAATCCAGCACCCAGCACAGCAAATCATTCCCTCTGCACAAGCAGGGAGCAAACCTGCAGCAGCTGCTGGTACAGATAACCAAGTACAGGGCTCACCAGTGCCCACAAGGACTTCTGCTGCAGGTTCTGCTTCTGCTCTTGTGCCTGAAAACCATTCCTCAGCGGTGCCAGAAACTGGAGAAAGCCCTGGTTGCTCACAAGGGACAGATCTACAGTCAAGTAAGAAACTTAAAGAGGAAGCTCTGGAAAGCAGCCCTGAAGGAGGGGTTTTTCCAGGTGTGAATCCAGCTGCAGCAGAGAAGGCCCCAGACCAGGGAGGGTGCAACGGTCAGGTCACAGCCAGTAGCTCAGCTTCAGTAGTGTTGCAAAACCAGGCTTTTGTGCCACACCAGATCACAGTGGTGCCCCTTGGCCTGGAGTCTGGCACCAACAAATTGTCCCTTTCCACACCAGTCACCTGTGAGCTGAAGAGCAATGGGCCACAGCAGAGGCCGGTCAGCCTGGTCCCTGCTCTTGTCACCCCACGAGCTGGTTCTCCCGTGATTCCCAACGGCATCCTGCCCTTCACGTGGGTTGTCACCCCCCAGGCTCTGCTCCCCGGTGCTGTGCAGACTGTGGTGGGTGTTCCCCAGGGAATGCCAGCTGCTGCTGGGAGAAGTCAGTGTCAGACAGCTGTGACTTCCAATGGCACTGTCTCTGGTGTGGGAGGCACTCCTGTGCCAGCTGGAGCAAATCCACCTCAGCCCAGCAGCGCAGAGACCAAAGGGCCAAGTTCCCAGCTGGCAGGAGTTCCTGTGGGAAAGGATGACCAGCCCACAGTTCTCTTACCTGTGACCTCAGTGAGTCCTGGGTGCAGCACATCCAGCGTTTCTGCTGTAACCCCTGCACGTTCAGATGGCTCCTCCTTGGCTCCAGACTCCTCTGCAGCTCCAGCTGCTCCTCCAGCTGACAGCCCAGCCCTGTGTGCTCTGGTGCTGCTCCAAACACAGCTCCCTGCCAGCACTCAGGGCTCTGATTCCCAGCCTGTGCCCAGTCCCACCAGCTCAGGAAAGAGCAGTGACTCCATCACAGCAAACGGATCATCCTCCAATCCAGACAGCGTCGGGAAAGGGGTTGTGCTCCAGCCAGGAGCTGCTGCTCCTCCCAACGATGTCCCAGGGAGCTCTGATTGCTCTGGTGCCCAGGCACTGAAGGACAGACCCATTGCCTCCAAACCACCGAGTGCTGACATCCCTCCCCAGCCAAGCACTTCCAGTGCAGAGAAGAATCTCCTTGACTTCAGCCTGGTCTCCCTGGAGGATGAGGAGCTGGTGAAGGAGTGGCTGAGTGGGAAACGAGGGGTCCAGGTGCCATCACTGCAGACCAGGCTGCCTTATTTGCCACCTTTCCTCTGCACCATAAAAACCCTCTCGAAGCTCCTTGTGCAGAAAGCAGCTCTGGAAGAGCAAGCAGCCTCTCTGCTGCCCTCTGAGGCCAGCGGGGCTGGGGGCACTGGGGATGTTTTCCATGCTATTGGAGAACTGGTGCAGCAGAAACTGGGTGATAACCCTGCTTACCTCCTGCTGAAAGCCAGATTCCTGGCAGCCTTCACACTCCCAGCTGTCCTGGCAACTCTGCCTCCTCCCAAAGTGACAACAACTCTGTCAGGCAGCGGGAAGCAACATGAGGAGAGTGATGACGAGGAGTGGCAGAGTGAGAAGGAAGTGTCTGAGGAAGAGAGTTGTGGGAATGAATTAACAGGAGTACGGGAGGATTGGAGACTTGGGGATGAGCCTGGAGACAAGGATGCTGATCTACTAAATCAGGTAAAACAGAGATGCCAGGGGCTAAAAGCAGAAAGTTACTGCCACATAAATATTGCACTGGAATCCAGGGGGAAACCCCCACTGTTCTTGAGTGCAGCAAAAATTTGGTCCTTTTGAATAAGCACAGTTTTAGAGCTGATGAAAGGAAAAGCTCTGCAGCTCAGCGAGGAGGGTGAAAGTCCATGGTTTATGTAGCACCTGAAACTTGCCCTGACAGTTTCCAGAAGTGGATATCAAAGCTCCCTTCCCCTTTCTGTTTATAATCTGCTGCCCTGACCCTTGCATTTTTGAAATCAAGCCTTTGTTCTCACTCTGAAAATTGTGTGATATTTTGTGCTTTCTCTGACATTGGTAATGGAATGTTGTCCCATGCTTCATTGTGAAGGTAAATGAAAGATTATTTTAGAAATCTTGCCGAGCTCCCTAAAGTAAAAAGGTGGCTGAAGGAGTTTATTTGCAATTCTCATGGTGCTGAACATCTGTCCTGCTTCTGTTGCAGGGCACGAGGGCTGAAGAGAGCTCTGCCTTGGGCTCCTGCACTGATGTGGCTGATGCCACAGCCCCTCAGATCAGGAGAAGTGCCCGCTTCAGGAAGAGGAGGAGGATATGAGAAGGAAATGTGTGAGTAGCTACTCAGTGGTTTGTACTTCTTGCTGAGAAGCTGAACCACATTTGTCTGTGGTTCAGCTCAGACAATGAATCATGACCCCAGGAAAGGACTGAAATGATCTCTGCTCTTGTTCCCCGAGGACACAGAGTTCTACACTCACCATCAATCACAGCCTAAGGCTGATAATATTTTGGGGAGAGGGAAAGTTGATGTCTCTGTGATAAAATTATACATAAAACTCATGAAATTCAAACATTTGGCAGCCTTTTAGTTCATGCCCTGCCTACTTAGTATGCACCTAGTTGGTAGCACTCTGCAGGCTTGACGGTGGAGTTTTTCTTCAATACTTCATTTTTGAACAACTTTGTGGGGTTTGGGGTTTATTTCCCCTATTTGTCTTCATTTCTCTATGGTTATAACAGGCACCTTCTGTAGGGTATGAATGGGTGATGTCCTAATATCTGCTGAGGCTTTTGGTGCACTGGATGGAATGAACACAGTGTTTGATTCACATGGTTATCAGATGAGACTGGTTGGGGTTTTTTTTTCCTTGAAAATTAATTTTAGAAACTCCAAAAGGGCAACTTCCTTATAAAAATGCTGTGACTGATAGGAGCTGTTGGTGCTTTGTTACAGGGGTCACTGGAATGAGCTCTGCCTTCCTGCGTGGCAGGAGGAGATAAATCTTTGCACTGTTCACTTTTATCACTTCCAACACGCTGACTGGATGGACCTGGGGAAGAGGAAAATGCTGGATTGATTTTCCCATCCCTCAACAAAATCTGCATCTGTAGGCAAGGTGCAAAAATGAAGGAAGCTGGCTGGAGGGAAATCTTTCAGGCACAGACTTCTCTTTCAAACTCACACCTGCCATAGATGCTGGGGGGAACATTGCTGGAAATCTGGGGAAACAAGCAATGGTGGTTATTTATTTCCTTCTTGTGTTAGCCCCTATTTATGTGAATGTTTATCCATGTTCAGAATATGTTAATTGGGTGGTTTTTAGTGCTGTGACAGTGGCTTTGCTTGGTAACTGACTGAATGCTGTGGAATAAGCAGCAGATTAATTTTGTATCAAAATGAGTCTTAAGTATTTGTTGAAATACAGATGTTTTATTTTTCTCACTAAAAAATTACTGATGTATTCTGTGTGGTTTTTTTTTTCCTGGTAAATAGTGCTTTTAATAATGTGTGTATGAGAGTGATTGCTAATGAGAAAAATGAAGTTTTCAGGCTGCCTGAAAATCAGGGAGAATGTGGGCAATGAATATTCATGTGCCTAAAACTGCAGGATTGAATTAGGATTCTTTCTTGATTCTTCCACAGCCTGCCCTGTACAGACATCACAAATCACTTTAAAAAACCTCGTTTCTTCATTTATAACCCAGCAATTTCTGTCTCGCAGAGAGGTGCAAGGTTAGCTGAGGCAAAGCTGGTAAAATCTAGAGGGAAAGTGTTGTGAAAGCTTCATTCCTCTGCACTGACTGAACTTCCCTGAGTGCAGTGGGGAGTTGGTTGGGAGTTCCAGCTTTTCCATGAGGTCTCTTCAGGCAGAGCTGGGGGCAGAGGGTCACTGGGTGCCAATGCTACTGTCATTTGGTGTCAAGACATTAGGGAGGAATAGGAGTGATTGTGGAATGGCTTTCCTCTTGCAGTGTACTCTGTTTTCCACAAACCAGTAGAGATATCAGTTTTCCAGGAAATTCAGCTGTGGCAGGAGCTGCTGCACAGTTGTGGGTGCTGTGCCCAGGCTGTTACAGTGAGGCACTGGTGGGAAAGGTGAGCTGTGCTCTAAATGATTGTTGACCTTTGCAAAAGCTGCTCAAAAGACGCCCTTGTAATTTATTTGTGGAAAAACTGTATAAGCAGCAGCTGTCTTTGTCCTTTTTTCAGGATTAAATTGATTTGTCACTAGAATAAAACCTCACAAGCCTAATTGGCCAATTAACAGACACTGATTACCTTCAGCAAGGGCACAGCTGACACGGGTACTGCATCTTTTTTTAGTGTAAAGCTGATTTAATGACAAGAAACACTGGCTGAAAGAATCTCTGAGCATCTCTGCCCTACCCCTAATGATAACATGGAAAAACTCTCCATAAACTTAGAAAGCAGAACAAAGAGTGGAGTGGGAAGCTAATGGGAACATGTGTCATGCTGCCATGGCATCGAGCCTATGTGTTCTCCAGGCTTTTTTAAAACACTCTGAGTGAGTTCTGGGTTCAGCTCCAGGGCTGTGGGAAGGTGGGGAGGCAGGCACAGGTCTTCTGGTGCTGCTCAGCATCATCACAGTGCTGCTTGCTGGGCTGCTCCTTTAAGTGCTGCCAGGGCCACAGCCTCATTTGGGAATCATGGGTTGAGTTCCTTGCTTTGCCAAGACTTGACTCCCTTTCCCTCAAAATACTGAGTTGTCATAATTATACTGGAAGCTTGAGGACATCCAAAATTAGAGGCATCAATATAGAAATCATCCTTTCCAGCTGAACTCCAAACCAAGAGCGAGTTCTTGCTGCCACCTGTTTTCCTGGATAAAGATGTCAACTGCTGGAAAGCCTTTGAAGAGCCTCTTTCTTCTAATTTTCCTTTTTTCTCCTTTGAAGAGCCTCTTTCTTCTAATTTTGTGGCTTGTTTTGTCCCCTGGAGTCAGCTGCACACACCTATGGCTGTGACTTCCATTCTTTTTAGTCTTTCTGACCACTACACCAGGAAACTTTCTGGACCCCAGCAGGTACTTGAGTGGGACAGATTAGAAAACAAACCCGGAATTAATCTAAAATCACTGCCTATGTGTTGCTGTTGACTCACAGTGCCATTACCATCCATCTCCTCCCCATCACCCATTCTGGCTTCCTGTTTTTTTATTTATCTCTCTTTTTGTTTTCCTTCCCTTTCCCGTCTCAGGGTATAGCTGAGTAGTTTCCCCTTTTTTCTCAGACAAATTTTGTTCCTGGAATCATCTTTTCTCTCAGCAGGATATAGAGGGAGGCTGCACCCAAGACAGGTTTTCTCAGAGCCAGGACACAGGAGGAGAATCAGGGAAGCTTTTGTGACTGCAGAGGTGCAGGTTGGTGATACAGAATGGCTGATATTAACAGGGAATAAAAGTTTATTTTACAGCTCTGAGGTAAAGCATCAGTTCTTGTGGGTGTCAGATTTGGTGTCTGTGTGGTCAGACAGAGCACAGGGATCTCAGATGCTGGGAGGTGGAGAAGGAAGAGTGAGCTGCTCGTAAAGCAGAGGCAACAGCTGATTAGGACACTTCTGCATTCTCAGTCTGTGAACATCCTTGCTTTCACCCCCACTGCCCCACTGCTCTGGGAGGCTCAGGGTCTGCTTGGTTGTTTTTTTCCAGGCAGGACAACGCTGCTCACTGACTCCCCTCACTGCTGACATGCTGGAAGAGGATAACGATGAGATCTGCTGGAATAACCTGGAGAACTTCCGTGTGAAGCTGATCTCTGTGATTGACCCTTCCCGGATCACCCCTTACCTGCGCCAGTGCAAAGTGCTCAGCCCGGACGATGAGGAGCAGGTCCTCAACGACCCCAGCCTGGTCATGCGCAAACGGAAGGCAGGTGGGAGCACTTCAAATACTTCTGTGGGGTTTCTAGGCCGTTGGTTTGGGGTTGTCTGGGGAGTTAGACATTGGAAAGACTGCCCAGGAAGGTGCTGGTGTCACCCTCCCTGGAGGTGTTTAACAAAGCCTGGATGTGGCACTTGGTGCCATGGTCTAGACAAGGTCGTTCAGTCACAGGATAGACTCAATAATCCCAAAGGTGTTTTCCAACCTAATTGATTCTGTGATTGGATCCCAGGGACTTTTGTATGTGGAAGTGAAATAATTTTTTGCTATTTCTTACTAACTAAAGAGAGCAGTAACTGAACAGAACATCCTGTTGCCATTATTTCAGGTGTTCTCTTGGACATTCTTCAGCGAACAGGACACAAGGGCTTTGAGGCATTTATGGAGAGTCTTGAGCTTTATTATCCACAGCTGTATAAGAAAATAACTGGCAAAGAGCCCAGCAGGGTTTTCTCTATGATTATAGGTAATGTTTGTGTTCTCAACAACAGCTCTTCCTTTGGTGTTGCTGAGCAGAGTCAGGATCCCTCCCTGCCTTGCCCCATGTGTGCTTCGGAAGGGTTCTGGGAAGAACAGCCCTGGTGGCACTGGCTGGACTGGGGAGGGGGAGGAGGAAGCAGAAGGATGAATTCTTCTCTCTGCCTGTTGTGTCGGTGACTCTGTGGTGCAGGAAGGCACAGAGCAGAGAGGCACAGTGGGGATAATTTGATCACACATCATGAGGGTTGGCTGCAGTGATCTGGAGGGGAAGCTGAGCTCAGTGTGTGCCTGGCAGCAGCCAGGACAGCAGTGAGTGACCCCTGCCCCCCAAACAGACACGGCTGGGGAGTCAGGCCTGAGCCAGGTGCTGATGAACGAGATCACGAAGCTGCAGAGCGCGGTGCAGGAGGAGCGGCGCAAGGCGCAGGAGCTGACGGTGTGGCTGCACTCCAAGGAGGACACCCTGAGGGAGATGTGGGTCAGGGACAGCCTGCTCCGCAAGCACCAGGAGCGGGCCCAGAGGATGAAGGAGGAGAGGGACAGCCTGAGCAAGGAGCTGCGGAAGTGCAAGGACGAGAACTACAGCCTGGCCCTGAGCTACGCCAAGCAGAGCGAGGAGAAGAGCGCGGCCCTCATGAAGAACAGGGACCTGCTGCTGGAGGTCAGTCTCAGTTTCTCCAGCTTCCCCCCCTCTTACCTGGCTCCTGGAAGGCTGGGCTGAGCACCTTGCCTTTGCCAAGGATGCTCCAGTCAGTCCAGCATGAAGCACTGAGTATCTCTAGCACGTGTCTTTGTGCTCCCTAGCTCAGCCCTGTAGGCCCGTGTTTTACAAGTTGTGCTGTGAATAATGACCAGTCTTTCCTTCACACAAGGCTGCTCTCACAAAGGCAGCACAGGCACGTGTATCTGTTAGCACAGAGGCAGGACTCTGTCCCCAGAGCACAAAACTTCCTGAGGAAAACAGAGCTGGGGAGAAACTTGCCTTGTATTTGGCTGAGGAACAGAGTGAGAACTGCTTTTGCAGGCCAGAGCTTCCTCCTTGCTCCTGCTGAGCTCTGAACCTTCTCGTAGATCGATCACCTGAAGCACAGCCTCATGAAGGCTGAGGATGACTGCAAGCTGGAGAGGAAGCACACGATGAAGCTGAAACACGCCATAGAGCAGCGCCCCAGCCACGAGGTGGTGTGGGAGATCCAGCAGGAGAAGGAGCTGCTCTTGGCCAAGAACCAGGAGCTGGAAAACACTCTCCAGGTTGGTGGGGTTGTTGAGTATGGACTCAAGGAATCATTTGTAGCGGCCAGGGCAGTGATGCTGCAGTGAAGATTGTGGGGGTCAGCTGTTGCCCAAGTCAGATAGAGCCCTGAGGGGAGAGAACTGATAAGGATAGTGGCCCTGTCTCACTCCTTCCTTTGTCCTGCAGGTCGCCAGGGAGCAGAATCTGGAGAAGAGCCTCTCCAAGGAGACTCTGGAGAAGGACTGCAGCCAGATCCTGGAAGAGCGCCGGGAGCTGGTGAACACCATTTACAGCCTGCGCAAGGAGCTGCGCCGAGCCAAGGTGCTCCAGGCCAAGGTGGGTGCTGCTGTTCAGGTTCCTGCTGAGGGTCTTGGGTAAGACAGGCGGGTGAAGCACCTGGAGTGTCCTGCCTGTGGAGCAGAGCAGCTGCTCAGGAGCAACCCCTGCTGCTCCTACTGTAGTACCTGTATTTCAGCACTCTGTGTGCCAGGTGACAGCTCAGACACTCCAAGGAGCTCTGGCCAGAGCAATCTGTGGCACAGAGCAGGAGTGGGGACAGTCTGGCTCAGGCTTTGCCCACAGGCAGGTGCTTTTGACCTTGTCTCAGCAGTTTGCAGAGGAAAAAGAGGTGCTGGAGCTACAGTGCACGTCTCTGAGGAAGGACTCCCAGATGTACAAAAAACGGATTGAAGCTGTTCTGCAGCAGATGGAGGAAGTGGCTTTGGAGAGAGACCAGGTGATAACATATTCCTCACTGCTTATCACTGCTTTGCTGCTTGAAGTGGGCAGACAGTGCAGCCCTGTCCGTGCTGCTGTGTGAATGCCACGTGTTGTCCCTTTGCACAGGCTCTCCTGACCCGGGAGCAGGTCCACATGCAGTATTCCAAGAACCTGGTGGAGAGGGACGCCTACCGCAAGCAGATCCGGGAGCTGGGGGAGAGGTGTGACGAGATGCAGCTGCAGCTCTTCCAGAAGGAGAGTCAGCTCCTGGCCACTGAGGCCAAGCTGAAGAGGTTGCAGCTGGAGCTGCCCACACTGGTATAATTCTCCTCCCCTCCATGGGATTGGGAAGCTGAGGATGGGGTCGGACTGTGGCTGTTCCCAAGCCTTTGCACCTGAGCAGCTCCAGCTCAGCAGGCAGTGACCTCCTGCCTGAGCAGGCATCAAAATTAATTAAAACCATTGCTGTGCAAATACTGAGTTTATAAAATGAAAGATGGGATGGTTTCTATGACCTCACCCTGGTTCCAGGCATGGAAAAGCTGGACAGATGCAAGCTAAGGCCACCTGTGTTTGTGTTTGGAGCGTTTCCAAAGGTGATGAGGGGTTCCTCAACCACCAAAGAGTGACTCTAAATAGAGACTGGGTGTGAGCCATTTGGATGAAATGGGGAGCTAAGTTTTCTGGAACTAAATTAGATATATTTTAATTAAGATGCCATCTTGTGTACTTTCTCAAGTAGCCAGACAGGAGTGTAGGAGGCAGCAAGTCCACACTTCTGTGTTTTCTGGAGCTGTCAGTCTCCTGTATGTTCCCGTGCTGTCACTTCCTTGCTTATGAGGAATGATTAATCTATACTGGGTTTGTTTCAGACCTCTGACCTGGATGACACCTCCTCCAGAGATTCCCAGGAAGTGAGTACGGTGCCTTGTTTTACCTTTCACTTTCCTCTGGGATGGTTTCATGTTCCTCACCTGTGCTCAGTTCCCCAAGTTTCAGCAGTTTTCAATGGCTCGGGCTCATTTCAGTGACATCAAAAGGTCCAGAGGCAGCAAAACAGTGACAGAATCTCCCTGTGTCCTGAAATTCTCAGTGTAGGACACAGTTGTGGCATTAGTCAGCGAGATTCGTTGAGTCTAAGCAAATCAAGGGAATCAAATTATTTTGAATTGCTTCTAATTGTTTCTCTTGTGTGAGAACAGGCAAAAATAAGTCTTATCCTGAGGCCATCTGTAGTAAAAAGTTTTGCTTAGTTCATAACTTCAGTGAGGGAGTGATTGTCACAGTGTCTGGAGGCCAGAAGTATAAATGAGGCCAAAGGAAGCTGGATGTATTCATGGAGGATAAATCCATGAGTAAATCTGTAACTCCTGGCTCAGTCTGCTGTTTGCTGGCAGCAACAGGGAGAGGTTGGTTCTAGCATGTCCTGGGCTTTATGTTCCTTTATCTGTTCATACAGTCTGAGGGACAGTTCTGATGTTCTTGCTCTGTTTCTGCCCCACAGCTTGCTCTTCACAGTCACCTGGATGAAGACACACAGACAGCTAAAAGTAAGGGGAAAACACTGCGTAGAGTTCTGGAGAGGATGGTCCATTCTCTTTTGCTCTCCTGGAAGATCTAAATGATCTTTTGATTCATTGAGATGGGAGATTTTTCACAAAAATTAAACAGCACTGATCCAAAAAGGCTTTTTTATTGTTCTACCTCGCTCAGTTCAAAAATAAGTATCGTGACAGCTGGTCACTACAGAAGGAGTTTCACCAAAATAGGGTCTGGTGTGATGAAGTGCCATGATATTCACAACTTGGGGACAAATTATGGATAAAATAATGATTAACACATTTCTCATGGTGGCCTCTGACATGAGTATTATTTTTAATGCACTGAGCAGATGAGCTGCTTGGCAAAGGTTTGTTTTGTTCCTGCTTAAGAAGAAAGTGGAAAGCTCTGTGTCCCTTTCCCAGTGTGGTGGGGAACTCCACCATCCTGGGCAAGATTCAGGGCTCAATGAAAATGAGAAGTGACTTGTGATTGATCACAGGATGAAGTTCTGAGTGCTTTGGGCTTGGTTTCAGTTCTGCTGTGGACTCTGTGCAGTTACATCACAGCTCTTCTGTTGGAAGAACTGCTGGAGGGAGAAGTTGCTTTGCAATGGCAACTCTGACTAAAGCTGTGGTTTTTTTCACCTTTCAGAAGATTGCCTGGAAGGACAAAACCAGGAACTCAGCCCTGGAGAGAGCACTCTGCCCCCAAAATCACCAAGTGTAAGAGAATCTTTGTGGGCTCTTATTTACTATGACTGGGGTTTGTGATCTTTGTTGTTCACATTAATGATGGATTTACCAGCTTGGAGAAGCATGTCAGCAGCTCCTGCATCTCCAAACTCTGGGCACTTATTGCAGAATCCACCCTCCAGAAAGGGTGAGCTCTGAACAGCAAAACATTTACAGTGGACATTTCGCCATCTGTGCATAAAAACTTCCTCTAATTACTTTCTGCCCTTCATCTCTGGGTGGGGATGTTTTCCGGTTTAATTGTCTGCAGTATTACTTTTGGTGGAGAAAAAAGAATCCCAAATTTACAAATGTGAGGGAATAAATGTAGTAAACCCATGTGAAACAGAAGTGTTACCATCCTGCACACACAATAAAGAACCTGCTGTACCTGACTGTGCACATGCAGGGAGTGACCTGGTGTTAATACTGATCTGAGTTGATCTGATGAGGAATAAATTCATATTTTTGGGGGTTTTTTTTCTATTTCAAGGAGTGTGGCTTGGCCAACGAGGAACTGGCAGAAAAGGAGAGGAGGAGGATGAAGGACTGCTTTGAGCGTTACCGAAGGTCTGGGCTGCAGTAAGCAGGGCTAACCTGGAAATATCCGTGATTTATATTCCCCCTTTCCTGTCACCAAGCTTGATTCATGGGAGGGCATAAAATGAACCACAGAAGGGACTGATACATACTAACACTATGAAATACTGCTTGTTTGCAGAAAACACCTTCTAAAAATGCTGTGTCTGGTCTTGTTTTCAGAAAAAGAGCAATGAGAAGGGTGCTCAAGGACCGGCACCACGAGGCCGATTGGGAGAACACCTCGGGCAGCGACAACACCGACACCGAGGGCTCCTGAGAGAGGGACAGCACCAAGGTCCCTTGGAAAGGGACAAAACCA
>VZTH01009929.1:26594-97979 GCA_013397815.1 Aleadryas rufinucha
CCAAAGGCTCCTCAGGAGCCAATCCCTGAGGGAAACACCAGCCTGTAGAGGGTAGCTGTGCCTCTCAATTTCATTCTTAAAATGTACTGTTAAGATGTGCTACAGTGACACTATTGTGTGGCTCTGACGTCCCCTCACTTAATAAACAGGTTTAGAGATCTGTGTGTGAGACAGGGCCGGGCTGAGCTGGGGTTAATTAAAGGTTAATGAAGGGCNCTCTCTCAGCCTTTGTGTCTCGGGCTGAGCTCACGACATCGTGACATGATGGAGCCGACTTGGGATAGTTAGAGGTGAGGGAGGGAAGAAGCTTTTAATGGCAAAAGTATTTTTGTCTTAGAAGTCCCTGGGGCTGCAGTTACCGTGCTCATAAAGTCCACTTTTGTCTTTCAGGTGTGCCAGACCCGCTCAGCCAAATCCATCTCTAAGGCCGCCTACCACCGAGGGGTGGTGATCGTGACATGTCCTGGCTGCGGGAACCACCACGTTATCGCCGATAACCTGGGCTGGTTCTCCGACCTGCAGGGAAAGAGGTGAGTGTGCCAGCAGGATCCTCCTCACACGCTGCTCCCAGCTGCAGCTTCCTGAGCCGATACCTTGTTTCAGTGATGCTTTTAAAATGTGGCTCATACTGAAAAACAAAGTTTCATCCAGTTCGTTAAAACACACTGGCTCGGTTTTCTGTCGCTGTTAATATGACTGTCACTGTCTAGGATCCAAATAAATCGGTGGGAAGCTGCAGCAGAAGCTGTGGGATACACAGGGATCCTTAGTGGTGCCAGCAGGTGATTTGCTGTTCCCCTCAGGCTTTATCACACCACTGCTGGGTTTCCTTGGATAAGTGTTTCAAGGGTGTAGATTGATCTGCTGTGGAATTCCAGTAATTTCTAACTTCCCGAGATACCTTTTAAGGCTTCTGTTTAGCTGTAATTGCTAAATTATTGATCCTAGTGGATGAAAATAGTGCCAGAACATTTGGGTGGTTTTCTGTGGTGAATTTGGGTGGTTTTCGTGGTGCTGCTCCTGTGATTCACTGAGTAGTGTCAGTCCTGAGGGCGGAGTGCAGTGAGCCCGTGCGTGACTGTGTCGGGCCTTTGCTGTGGTGTCACTGTTGGTTCTCAAATCGCTGTCCAGGAATGTCGAGGAGATCCTGGCAGCCAAAGGGGAGAAGGTGAGACGTGTGGCTGGTGAGGAAGCCCTGGAACTGCTGCTGGAAAGCTCGGTAGAGCCCGGGCCCCAAGGTCAGCTGGCGGAAGGGGACGGCGGGGAAGCCCCCCCAGAGCCTGGCAGCAAGGGACACACTTGACACGTGAGATTGGGGCCTGTGGGACAGACCTGAAACAAGGGATGGTGGCCTGTGGGACACACCTGAAACATGGGATTGTGGCCTATGGGACAGACCTGACACGTGGGATTTGGGTCATTCTGCTCATGGCAAGAGACTCTTCACCTTCATTCCCTGATTTCAACTGTCTGTATTTAAAATAAACTCGGGTGTTGGGTTTTCTCTGTTGTGTGTCTTTGCCTTTGATCAAGCTGATGTCTTTAGAGATGGTGTAGATATTTTTCCTGGTACTTGTTTCGCTGACTTTGAGGCCATTTTCAGTGCCCCAGCAATGTCCCGTGCCTGGCTTTGTTCCCTGATGAGAAGGCAGCCAGAAATTCATTATCCATGTGTATTTGACCTAGCGAGGTGCAGCTGGAGCTGGAGGTTTTAAGGATGTCCAGGTGTGGCTACTGAGGAAAGTGGGCAATTGATATCACCTGAGGAGATGGGTCCCAACATTCGGAAGCCAAAATGACCCTGCAGGAGGGTGAGATCACCTGCTCTTAATTTCTGCCAAATGCTGCTTTTATCTGTTCTTTGACATCTTCCAGAGTTTTGTTTCTGTGCCCCTCATGTCAGGGCTGAAACTTTTGTATTTTGATCCCCCTCGAGCTCCAGCATGGGGGATTTACAACTCCTTCCTTGTTGGTGAGGGGGAGTGAGGGTGTGAAGACAAAATTAATAGTTGTGGAGCATGGTGGAGAGAAGTAGAGCACCTAGAAAGTTGTCTTGGCAGATATTGAGGGCCTTATTAGTGCTACTGCAGCATGTTAAGATTAGTTAGGAATTAAAAAAGTAATAAATGACAGATGTAGGAGTTTGTCAGCACGCAGCTCCTGGGAAGTGGTGGATCAGGCACTGAGGTGTTCATATTGCACTTTGTTAGGGCTTGTTTCCTCTGTAGCTGCTTCCTTAGGGTTTTGAATTTGCAATCAAAGACTAATTGAGTTTGGAAGAGCCTTCTGGAGGATTCCAGTCCAATCTGCTTCTCAGAGGATATTCAGAATCTTGTGAATATCACTAAGGGTGGAGGTCCCACAACCTCTATGGATCCCCCTCATTAGGGAGCCACAGAAAGCAGTAAAACACTTCTCAGCCTTTGTGTCTTGGGCTGAGCAAACCCATTCTCTCAGCCAGGCATCTCCAGGTGCTTGTGGTGCTTTGTCAGCCAAGGATTCAGCAAGGGCATTGCAGGCATTAATGAGTTTCCTTCATCTGGAGTGTTGCTAACAATTACATGTGTTGCATTAGAAGTGTTGGGTCAGACCACCAGGGAAGTTGTCATGTTCCTGTGGGTGTGGCAGTGCAGAGTGATGAAACAGGGGCAGGAACTTCATCAGCCAGCTCGTGTGTGCTCAGATCCCGGTGAGATACAGCTCTCCCTGAAACAGCCAGCAGCTGGAGTGACCCAGGATTGAGAAACAGGATCTTGCATCTCAATGCACTGCAGTGTTCTCCCCCTGAGCTGGGCTGCTGGCACCTATTAGCACTGCTGGAAAAGTGCTTGTTTTATTACCTTTAATCTGAAAATCAGCATTCTGCTTCCATGGTGCTGATGCCTTTGATGGGGTGGAACAGAGCAGCTGTTGCAGGATCCGTGTTGCCTTGGAAACAACTCATTTACAACCTGGCTTTTTTGTACTGTTTTCCTTACCTTTCTTACCTGTTACTGGGTCCCAGCTACAGGAAGGTGGTGCCGGTTTTTGCTGTGTTATAGTAAAAAATATAGCAAAATGTAGCAAAATCTATGTTGGCTGTTCCTAGATTTTAGTGTTTCCTTGTCCCAGTGCCCTCTGGAACCGGGTGCTCTTTGGAGGCAGGACAGAGACAGGTCCCTGTGCCCTGGGGCTGCCTCTGCAGCTCTGAGCATGGAGGGTGGCAGTTCTTCCAGGCCAACATCATGGGAGGGAATCTGCATATAATACAAAATAATTTGCTGCTACGAGATTGCAGGTGAAAAACCGAATTTTTTTCTCCCTTTTGAAGCTGTTTTTTCTGAAAAATGTTGTGGCATGGGGCAGTGGGTTTGCTCTGGAAAGGGCACACAGGTGAGCACACGGGCTTGCTTTAGCCAAAGGCAGGGAGTGAGGAGAAGCAGCCTTTCTCCTGGATGCCTTTCTCCAGGCCTGACCTCAGCCCTGTCTTGCAAGTGCCTGTGGTTGCTTGTGCACAGTTGGGTAGGAGAGGGGAGGATCTCGTGTTTCTGCTGGATTTTTAGGGTTCTTCATGAAGAGGACCTGCCCTGCACCGGGGACAGCCCTGCTCCCAGTAACTCACACTCCACAGCTGCAGCAGCACCTCACGGGCCGGCAATCCCGCGGCTGTCCAGCGGATGTCAGCATCGGAGAGCTCTTCCCGATGTGGGATCGAGCCTGGCAGCGTGGGAGAGAGGAGGATTCAGCACAGCAGCCACCACTGCAGGCTGCTCCGGAGACTCAATGGTAGCCAGTGCCTTCTGCTCACAGGAGCTCAGAATGAGCCTGTGCTGCCTTCCCCAGCTGCTCAGGATGGAGAGACAGGAGGTGAGACCCCCATCACTCACTCCCAGGGACCCCTGCTCCTGGGAATCTAAGCCTCTGCACACCTGAGGGCACGGTTCTGTCCCCAGGTCACACACAGAGCTTTCTAGCACGGAGCTGCTGTGCCCAGGCACCCGGAGGCGTGAGAACACCTGATGAGAACAAGCTGGTGGCTCTTTATTAATCTTTGATCAGGGCTGGCAGGGGCCAGCACAAATTAGCCAGGCGTGGGAAGCCCAGCTGTGACTTGGCTTTATCCTCACAGGGTTCAGGATCCAAATTCTGCTGCTCCCAGGCCACCTTCTAGCCCAGTCCAACAGCCTGCTCATGCCTGCTGTGCTGGAATGAGCTAGTGGTGCTGCTTTGTGTCTGTCTTCTCCAAGGTCTGGTGCCAGGGCTGTGCCCAGCACTCCCTGCCCTTGTCCCCTGGCTCTGGGGAAACCAGAGCCAAACCCAGCTTTGGGCCAGGCGCCGGGGCGGCACCGAGACGGGGCAGAGCTGGGCAGGGCCTGAAAGGAACAGCTCAGCCTCTCCTCGGCCTTTTCCAGTGGCCTTTTCTCAGCCATGCAGGGCTGCTCTGTCGGCCCTGTCGTCCTGGAAACTTCTGGGCAGGGAATTCTCAGGGCTCTGTGCCTTCCCTCCACAGCCACATCCATGCTGGCAGGCAGGCAGAGCTGGGATGGTGGTGGCTGCCAAGAGCCTCATGTGTTCGTAGTGTAAAGTGATGTGGAGGTGGCTTTTCTTAACACACGTGGTGGTGTCTGTCACCAGAGACCCCCATCCACCCCCATGCCTATTCCAAAGGGCCAGGATTAGCCCTGCTGTCAGCCAGGAAATAATGGAAATGAGTATTTGCACTGAAGCTTAGACACAAATATTTATTAAGCACAATTTCCCCCACCCCTTCCCCTTGAGCTGTATTCATTTCTAATATATTAATCCATTTGGCAGATTATTTTTTAGAAAAAAAACCAAGTACCTGTGGGTTGGAAATTCCCCATTAAAATGACATTAGCAAATGCACATGTAAAAAATAAATAAGCTCATACATTCAAGTATATGGCAAATAATACCTCAATAATACCTCTGAAAGCTTAATGGTCAGATTCCAGTTCACCACCTGGCTGAGAGCTGCACAGGCCTGAGCGTGCAGCTAGTCAGGTCATCATCACCAATGTTTTCCTCTTTTACAAATGCCAGCTTGGCTGGTAGATGGGGGTGGGCAGCTCCTCCTCTCCCCTCTCCAGAGCTCTGCCCAGCCCCAGAGGGGCGGCCCAGCCTTGGCCAAGCAGCAGCTGAGTGCTCCCAGGTAGCAGGTAAACTGCAGCTACCACTCCACATGGTCAGTGCAGGCAGGGTAAATGCCCCATGAGCAGCATCACTGGTCTAAAAATATCTCCCTGCTGGCTGGGAATGTTTCCATCAAACGCATTTCGAATGGAAAGTGTTGATTTCTTCTCTGCAGGAACAGCGCTGCTTCGGCACAACTCGGTGCTGGAGTTTCTGAAGTCCAGCATAGTCTCTGGTCAAGCAAAGGAAAAATACTGCACCTCCTCAAGTCAGGTCCCTGCTCCCCTCCTCCAGCTTTTCCAGCTGGACCAAAAGGGGAAGGAATGACAGTAAATGTGACTTCCCAGCCAGCTCCCCAGGCTGGGGCTCTCCTGAGGCTCCAGTGACTGGAGCCAGGTGGACAGAACCAGAGTCCCTCACTGGGAGCAGCTCAGTGCTGGTTTGGGGGGAAACAAGAGGAGGAGGGCCATTGGCACAGAAGGGAGGAGGGACAAGCCACGGGCAGAAAGCTTTGCTGGCTGTTGAAGCAGGGCCCTGTCACACACAGGTTCTGTCTTGGACATCCTTACCTCAATGCCACCAGGAGCTGTTCCTGTTTGCCATGGGCAGAACCCTTGGGCAGAGATCTCCTTCCCCCTGCCATGGGGCTGCACTGCTGCCTGGGCTCCAGAGGTAACAAATCCCACTAAAGCTCAGGGTGAGCGAGGCTTTGCCCCTGCTCAGGAGGTCCTGCAGGGCTGCAGCTGGAAGCAGAGAATGTCCAGGGCTCTCCAGAGAGTCCTCAGCAAACCTAAAATACACGCAGGTGTGTGGGACCACAATGCAGCTGGGATGGAGTCAGGTTTAAAGGACTTGGGCTCTTTTTCTCCTGTAGCAGGAACAAAGCTGAACAAAATGTTCCAGGAAAGGATCCAGAGCCATTTGTGTCAGGGAAGACAGGAGGACTTCAAAATGGAAAAGGTGTTCTTCCTTTTCCCTGTATAATTAAAAGTGTTGTGGAAATAAAAGACATCGAGGCTGGAGTTAACTACCCCCTGTGGGCTCCTCCACGTTCCTGGGGTTTTAGGTGATCAGCAGAGGGGCTGCTAAAGTCTTCCAGGTGCTGTGCCCAGTGTTACAGCAGTCAAGTGTCCTAAAAAAACCCCTTGTTTAAAAACTGTCCCACATCTGTTGGGCTTCCCTGTAGGAACACGATGGAGGTGCAGCTCCCGGGACAATACTGGGAGCACAGGAGCGCTCGGGCTTGAAACCACCTACTCTTTTTTTCCTTTTTAAAAAACAAAATAAAGCCAAAACAACCCCCCCAGACCAAAGCCCAGTTCTTAGCTGGAACCAGGCCTCTGCTGCTCCTCCTCAGCCTCTTCCTGGGCTGAGGCCAAATCCACGCGCTGCTCGTCCATGCGTTTGGCCTGGACACGCTGGATGAGGCTGAAAAAGTCTTCATCGGGCATGGTGGGACCACGGGGGATGGAGTCCGGGGGGGCACAGCGCTGGTCATCGATCCTGGAGGACTGCAGGGGAGAGAGGGGCGTTAGCACAGGGCAGGGCAGGGCCAGGACAGCCCTGCCATGGAGGAAAGGGCTGGAGCAGAGGTGTCAGAGCTGCCCAGCCCTGTGCCCGTACCTGACACTTCATGAGCATGTTGAAGAACTCGTCCCCGGGCTCCTGGGCGTCCCCCTCCACGCGCAGGTGGCCCAGGTTGTTGTGGGTTATCCGCAGGCCGGGCAGGTTGCCCACGTTGGCACGTTGGTCATCCAGGCGCCTGCTCTGGGAGCTGGCGATGAGGTCGAAGAACTCCTCTGTTTGTGGAGATGCCATCATGGTGGATTGTGCTGGGGGGAGAGGAGCCCACAGCAGGGTCACCGCTCTGCCTGAGCTGCAGAGCCCAAATCCCCCTCCCCAAACTCTTCTCCAACCCACACAAACCCAGCAGGCAGCAGAGGGGGAATCGGATGCCTTGATAAAGCAGAACCTCACACACCCACCTCCCATTGCTGGGTCCCCTGAGGGGCTCCCGCCTCCTGCCTGTGCTTGGCCAGCTCCTGGAGGCCACCAAAGGTGCCACCTCAGCCCAGGAGATCCAGTGCCCGGAGCTGAACCATTGCCTGGGTGCGATCCCTGCTGTTTCCAGCACCACAGGCGGCTTCTGCTGCCACTTCCACTCTGGGTTTCCACCTGGAGCCAAGAGGCACAGGCAGAGCCCAGCAATGGCAGGTGAGCAGAGTTCCTGAGGGCTCCTGTGACTGTGACAGGCACCCACACGGTCCCAACGGCCAGGAATAATTCCAGACAGGCCATCAGCAAAGCCCAGGCCCGGCTGAGCCTCTCACCTGGCAGCACCTTCCCAGGCCCCCCAGAAATCCGGGCTGTTTGCTCAAGGAGAGGCACTGCCGAGCTGAGTCCGGCTGTCACGGGCTGCAGGACCTGCGTCAGCACCAGCAAAACACTCCTGGGCTCTGCTGCTTCCCATCCCACAGAGCAGAGCCAGCCTGGGCTGTGCTGGTGCTGGGGGTCCCAGTCCAGAACCAGTACATGTCATCTATCCACCACTGACCCTTTGGAAACGCCTCTGGGCAGCGCTCCCTGGGAAGAGCCCGTTGGCTCCTGCAGCTGCTGGGTAGGGCAAGGCTCCCAAACAACAGCCACTGCACTCAGACAGGGACAAGCAAAGGAAAACCGTGAGAAATCCAGCCCCAGTGGTGTTAATTTCCCTGAGCACAAAGCACTGGAGCAGAGCCTGCTCTGAGCCGCCCGACACAAGTTCTTAGAGCCCCAGCTCATGGAGCTGCAGAAACACAAGAAAATCTCAGTGCTGACGCAGAGATGAGTTTCCTCCCCTTCAACTCACAAAGAATTCTTGAAAATAACATGTCCAAAAGGCTCAGAGCCCAAATGAGCCAAACAGAACGTGGGGCTGCTCGTGCATTCTTTATAAAGCTCCACATTTTCAACCCCATCTCCTAAATCACACAGCTGTTACAGCCAAATGCACTTGTGTGTCAGAAATGCATCTCTTGACAAAGCGATGCTCATTTCCACCTTATTTTTAGATGATAAAAACCCTCTCACCTCACAGCCAACCTGCCTTCCTGCCACAGCCTGACCTCCTCTGCTTCAGCCCCTGCCCCGGCACCTGCTCCTCGTGCTGCAGCTCTGGGAGCGGTGTCAGGGGTCTCCTCCTCTCCCGTTTGCACTTTGTATTTATTTGGAAACTGATGATGAACAAACCCATCAGTTTAAATAACTCGTTTGAGCCCTTTGTGCTGGTGATTAAGCGTGTGAGGGTGATCTGTGCATTTTAGAGCTTCTCCCCAGCTTGGGTTAACAAAGGCGCTGAACACTGAAAAAGCCACAAAACCCCAGTGCAAACACAGCCCTGCCTTTCCTGCCCTGTCTATTTGTCAGGTGCCTTCCTCAATTTATCCCTGTCCTTCCTAGGGCTGAGCTGTTTGCCTGAGCAGCTTCCCACTGTTTATCCATCCTTCTGGCTCCTCTGTCCTCACACAGCACCTATCACCACCGCATCCAAGAACAGTACAAAATCCAGAAGTTTTTCCTCCATGGCAACGCTATTACAAAAACTGGCAATATTTTAACTTGCCTGAGAAAGCCTGACCCAGCCCCTGCATGTCGCAGACCCCAGGTTCTCACAAAGCTCCCTCAGCAATGTGACCATCATCCTCCTCCTCCTGGAGGTACTGGAAGCAGCACAAGTCCTCGTGCCAACCTCCCTGTTCAGAACCCAAGACCTAAAGACCCACACTGAAAAAATCCAAGCGTATTTTGCATTTTTCTCGCTAATTTACTCCCCAAACCTTAGCTCACATTCTCCAGCCTTTCCCTCGGCAACCATTTACATAAGAACGTTTTTTCCTTCCTTAAATAATGACGGAGATTGCCAAGGAACTGCTAAGTTCAGAGAGCTGAGGCTCAGGGAAAACATCACGGGATGCACGGCAAACCACAACAGCTGGGCGCGCCGCGGGAGCAGCGTCACTCCCACGGGGACAGGGACTCGGGAACGCATCGGTGCTCACATATCCGCTCTCCCAGGGCAGGGACCCGCGTGGCAGCTGCCTCCGCAGCCTCGGCTGGGCACTCCTCCAACGGGCAGCGCTGATCATCCATCCGGTTGCTCTGGAACTTGCTCAACAGGTCAAAGAAGCATTCCTCGTCCGAAGGGGTCCGGTTGATTTTCTGGGAAGAGAGAGGAGAGTCAGAACACCCCGAGTGAGTCCCCGAGTCCAATCGCTCTGTCTGGCGCAGCCTCGGGAATGGCCGTGCCCTCTCCTGGTCTGTTCAGGGGCCAGTTCCTGGCTGTGCCCCAGATGTGCCAAGCCCCACAGTCTGGAGCCTGCTGGGGTCTCTGCTCTGTGGTCCCTCTGATCCCAGAGGCTCCGGGCACTGCCACAGCCCAAAGCCGAGCCTGGCACACGGATGAGCCTTGTGCAGAGCAGCTGCTGTCACTGCAGAGCACCCAGAGCAACCTGGAGGCTGAATGGGAAAGAGGGGAGGAAAGGGGACAGCATTGACCCTGGCACTGCTCCGAGGGGAGCTTCTGGGCTGGGAAGGGCTGGGCTCAGTGGGATGAGGGGAACCCTGCAGCCACCATGGCCGAAGTGCTGCCGTGTGCCCAGCCAGGGCTCAGCCCAAGCTCAGGGTTTGCTTTTTCCACCAGCCTAAATCCAACCTTTCCAGGCCACTGCCCCTCACACCCCAAACGCTTCCCCTCCGTGCCCCTGTGTCCTCAGCACAGCACTTGTAGCAGTCACCCAGCTGAAAATGCCACAAAATTACAGTTTTTCAGGACAACAGTTCTTGCACAAGAGCCCCAAATGAGCACCTTGCACTGGACAGGGATATATTTAAGTCGTGCTGCAGGAGGCTCGCGTTGGAGGCAGCCTCTCCAAGCCACTTCCAGCAGGGAGAGGGGCTGTGTGTCCTGATCTGGAGCAGACAGAGCAGCAGGAACAACAGATCTTTCCAAGGAGTCGCTTGGAATGGGAGATAAAATTAGCCAGTGATAAGAGGGGCATCCGCCAGGCTCGGGGATATTCCCTACACACCGAGCTGGTCCCGGTGGAAAAAATACCACAACAGAAAGCAACCAAAACCTCCTAGAGCTGGGTCTATCTGTGCTGAGCTATTTTCTAGCAGAGGCCAGTCTGGGAAGGAGCACTGGGTCCCTCCTGGAGGGCTGCACATCCCATCAGGGAGACGGACAGGGCACGGGGAGAGCCAGCCAGACTTTCCAGCAGAGCAAGGAATTCCCTTGGCTGCTGATGAAGCAAAGTCCTTCTCCCAGCTCTGCTGGTGGCCACTCTGGGCAGCCTGGGGGCCCTCCCAATCCTACCACACACGGTACCATTCCCACCAGAGCTCTTCCCCATGGCAGGGGCAGGCAAAGCCCTTCGTGGGAGCTCTGAAGTGGGGAGAGACTTGTGCTGACAGGGTTAAAGCCACAAGTTGGATTGGGTAAATGAAGGAAAACAATTTTCCTGTATGCTAAGCGAAGCAGATGAGATGCACTCAGCTTCTATTTAGGGCAGCGTCAAAATTAGCAGCGGGCCAGAGAGGAACATTGGCAATGTGGGAGCTGATCAGGGAGGGGAAAAACCCCTCTCACCTCCTGCCACGTGCTGATCCACTAACGGAGCCACAGCTCCAATGGACCCTCTGAGCCACCAACAGCTGCACCTCGGAAATCAAAGCCGGCTTGGGCTTGAACTGAGGGTGAACTGCATCTCTCACAGCTCTGCTATGTTGGGTTGTGTGACCCAAATTTCAGGGTAGAGGAGGAAACCGGTTCATTCACACCGAGCCTCCCTCCCGCTTTTCCACGACTGCATGGAGTAAATCAGAGCAGCCCTGGATCCACGGGAGAAGTTCCAGCTTGCAGGAGCAGCCTGGCACTGCATGGACAGAGCCCCCAGCTCAGGGCTGCCCCTCCACAGAGACCAGATCCCCCCACAGCACATCCTGCAGAGACCCTGCAATTCGGGGTGTCAGGATCCTGCTCCCAACGTGCCTGGCAGAGGAAAGGATGCTCTGAATCAGTAGGAAGTGCAGCCAGAGCACGGAGGTGTGGGATGGGGCTGGCTGTGTGCCTGGCTATCCCAGTGGCACGCAAGGGGCAGGAGGTCGGTGCCCGTGGGCCATGTTAGGGCTGACAGGGCTGTGCCAGCCTGGAATAGCCCACGGGCAGCCCCAGGGCAGCACCTGCGGGCACCAGGCTCCCTCCAGCCAAACCCTGCCCCAGGCCTGAACCTCTCTAATTAAAATACCCAAATGTGACAAGGCACGGAGCGCTCGGCTCCTTCCCTGCCGGGCTCCTTCCCTGCCGGGCTGCTCCCAGCCCCGAGGCAGGAGCTGCGAGGGCAGATGGAGGTGCGATCACACCCTGGGGCTCGCCATCTGCTCCCGAGCTGCGCTCGCCCGGGGCTTGGCACAGCCAGGGTCAGGAGGCTTCCCGGGAGCCAGGGCATCCCCTCGTGGGGCTGAGCAACAGCCCTGCCACAGAACGGACACACAGCCACGTCCCCAAATGGCTCCTGGGCACCAGCTTCGGTTTCCAGCCCCAAGACCACTTCTCACCTCATGGCTGGTGTCCCTGCCTGGCCTCAATCCTCGTCCTCTGCCTCCAGCACCGCAACTGCCCAAATTCTGCCAACTGTCGCCTTCCTGTGGCAGCCAGATGCTGTCACAAGGAGTAAAACCAACCCCATCTGCACGGGGCAGAGGGAGCCGGGGGCTGCTGGCACTGCAGAGATCACCCCGGGGCAGATTTGGCTGCAAACACGCTCACCCTTGGCACAGGCACAGAGACACTCCCACCTCTGCCCACACAGGGACAAGGACAAGTGTGGAGCCTCTGCTCCTGCTCCCTGACCTCGGGCAGGACAGGGATGGTCCCATCCCAAGCAGGTGGAGGTCTCACTCATAGGGATCAGAGCTTTGTTCACATTTTCTGAGCATGGCTGGGAGCAGGACCCCCTCTCCTCACACAGGCCTCTGGAAGGCATCCAGGCTTTTGCACACATTCCCTTGCTGCTGGAGGAACAGGCTGTTTAACCTGCCTGGGTGGATCCAGGATGTGTAAAACCACAGCTGAGGTGTTGGAAAGGCAGCAAAAAGCAGCTGCAGAGAGTGACAGGCACCTGCTCTGCCACTGTCCCCTCTCCCTGCAGGCTGGGACCACCAGCTCCTCAGGAGCCCCAAGCCCCAGGCTAAGGTCACTACACCCATTTTCCACAGTGCCACCCATTTTCCTCTCTGATAAACTCTCACACCAAATAAAACGTGCCACAGTTTTGGGCTGAGAAGGTTCTGGGCTGCCCAGCTCTGCCCCAGAGGTGCAGCGCACGGAGCAGCATCTCCTGGGGAAACCCCTCAGTCTGGCCACTCCAGATGTGCAGCTGAGGCTGAAGCGATCCCAGGCGAGGCAAAACAAAGTCAGAACTGACTCCTGTGCCCCAACCCCCTTGGCCATTGTCACTCGGATCCAGGAAAGCCATTAAACAAAGGCAGAAAGCCTCAATGCAAGAACTAAACCACTCCAGCTCCCAACACCTGAAGCCACAGCCCACAGATGCCCTGCAGGGCTTCCACCTTGGACCCACTGCCCACCCGGGACTGTGCAGAGAAACTTTTTCTGACACATTCCCACTGCCCTATGCTGGGATCAGCACCCTGTCCCAAACTCTCTGTGGCACCTGAGCAACCCAGACCGCCCTTCAGCCCCAGCTGTTCCCCCCACCACACCAACATCTGCTGCCAGAGATCCCCTCAACCCAACGCTCCGCTGGCGGCTTCTCCCACAGCTTCCTGCTGCCCCCGCAGCAGCTCGGGATGCAGCTCTTCCCACACCGCTGCTGAGCCCCACCAGAGCCTGTCAGATCCGCTCTGGGACAGTGCCCCAGAGGTCCCCAAGCAGCACAGCAGGTATTTCTGTGCTGGCCAAGTCATGGCACATCCCTCAGCGATTCCACGGTCACCCAAACACGGGTGAAACGTCCCCTTTGAAGGGAGCTTCGCCCACCAAACCAAACCAAACCAAACCAAACCAAACCAAACCAAACCACAGACACTCATGAGCCACCCAAAGAGCCAAACCTTGTCCCTGTGTCAGACCAGCTTCACTCACAGCTGGTGTCCCAGGGCACTGACCTGCCTTTGGCTGCCCTCCTCTCCTCCAGGCTCAGCTTCTTGCAGACCTGACCCGGTGCAGGACGGAGCTGTCAGGCTCAGGGTCTGCTCACTCTGGCTCTGTCCAGCCCTCCCAGGGGACGGCAGGTTGGGACCTGCAGGCAGGACCCAGTGGTGGATGGACCCTGGTGGGTCTGGTACAGCAGATCCAGCTCTGGAGCTGCTGCCTGAAGGTGTCTGGTGAGTGCCCAGGTCAGGGACAAGCGAGGACGGCGGCGGGTTCAGGGTAACACAGCTGCTCTGTGTCACCCCCTCAGAGCGCGCTGCCTCGGCATTGAAACGCGTCCACCACGATTCCACCTCATTTCAGGGAGGACACAACCTCGAGATGAACTGACCTGACCACGTCCCACAGTGACAGAGCTGGATGCAGCAATCAGTCTTTAGGACCAAGTTCTCTCCTGTGGACAGTCCTTGGAAATCTGTGCCCTTGTCTGAGCAGGCTCTTATCTGCCCCGGCCTTGGCAGTTTTCCATTCCCACACATCCGTGCCCACGGGCCCTGCCCTATCTGCCTCTCCCCCTGTGAACCAGACATGTCACCGCTCCTTACCTCTGCTCTTTTCAAAGCAGCCGACCTCAAAATCTCCAGGCAGGAGCAGGGCTGGTGCTGCTGGTGACCACCAGTGCCGGGAGCACCTTATCCAGGGCTGTCTGTCAGTCCCCTGCACACGGCTTTTCTTTATCCTGCACCACCCCACACCTCACCCTGCAGAACTCACCGTGGGGGCTGCACCTCTGGCACGGCCACAACCCCGAACCCCAAAACCATCAGGCACTGAACTTCCCCACCTCACCTGGAGAAAGGCACCGAGGGGGAGGTTTGCAGAGAGGCAAGCGGGGGCGGAGGAGAGGAGTGGAAGGAAATCCCTGGCTGAAATCCACAGCCCGTTTTACCAGGAGGTGAAATGCTGGGAGAATCGTCCCTGCGCTCCGGAGCGGGGCTGTCCCTGTCCCCAGCCACCAGCTCCTCGGCCGGAGTCTCCACTCCTCGTCAGCTTGAGAGGCAGCAGAGCTGTAAAACTCGCCCGGTCTTTGCTGAGGACACCGCTTCCCTTTCCGTGCCAATCCTGGGGCGCTGCTGCCACGCTCCCCCCGCGGGGCAGGGCTGGTGACAGACACCCCGTGTCCCCCCTGGGAGCACGGCCGGGCTCAGGGACCCACCGCCCACCCTCGGCACGCTGTGCTGTGAGACACGGCACACCCGGAGCAGCCCGACACCGCTGCAGCTGCAAAAATATTAATAATCAAAAGTTCACACCGGAGCTACCTGAAAACTTTAAACCCCCGAGCACGCACACGGCACATCCCGGCCTGAGTGAATCCTCCGTGTCTCCGTATCCACCTCCTCTTGCTGCTCCTCCCGATCCAGCCTCTCATTTCAGAGCAAGAAGGAAACACAAACAAACCCCGAGTTTCCCTCACTGACCTCAGCAGGCAGCTCTTCCCCGGCTCCGGCTCTCACATGTCCGCGGGCAGGAGCGCTGCCGGCGCTGGATGCTCCGGCTGCCCGAGGCTCTCCCAGCCCCGCCGAGCGGGGTTTGTGCCGAGCGATGCGAAGAACGTCTCCGGCTCCAGTGACCCGCTGGGTGCGAGCTGAGGCTTAAAGCGACAGCCCCGCTGCCACCTCCTCCCGGAGCCACTCCGTGCCCTGGCACGGTGTGGGGGGGGTTCCGGAGAAGGCTCCTCTCTCCCTCACCTCGCTGCCACGATCCTCCTGTTATTAGATGATGCTCTTAAACACACAGTGCAGCTACGTGAATATTTAGCTTTCCTTCCACCTCCTCACCTCCCACCCGCCACACTCACTTTACCTTAAAAATAGATCGGGATCGATTCTCCCAAACTACATCTGCAAACACGCTTGGCTCCGCAGGCACAGGCAGCACGGCACTGTGCACACACAGACACAATCTGAGCGCTTGGATTTAAAGCACCAAAATACTGAAGGACCATTTTTAGCTCCTGATAGTCCTCCTGCTCCTCGTATTATTAGATATGTGTGGTTTTTTTGTCTTATTGCAAGAGCCGAGGCTGCTCAGCCATAAGCATCTCTTGATTTAAATGTAACGCTGCTCGACAGAGGGAAATTTCTAATTGCAACAGGGTTTTAAAGAGGGAAAGATGGAAATGCCACGCAGCAGCCAGAGAGCTGTTCTTACCTCACGTTTGTGAGATGGGAATTTCTGACGGTGAAATGGGGCACTGGGAAGAGAAGAGCTTTTCCAAAGGGGCAAAACGGGGACAGAGCCCCCCTGGCACTCTCGGCTCTGTGTCCACACTTGGCCTTCATTCTCATTTTTCACTACAAAACTAGGAATTTGCTTAAACCTGGACAAAAATGCAGCTTTGGGGAACTGCCCATGCTATTCCACACCAGTAAATTCATTTCCAGGAGTCACACAGTAATTTCCAAAGAAAGATGGAAACTGTGTGGGACCTGAGACCAGGACTCCTGGCTCGGTACCTGAAGAGGGAAAGAAGGGTTGAGGGAGGGCAGGGCACAGCCCCAGCTCCTGTGAGCTCAGTGCTGGTGGGACAGCCTTGTTCCCACCAGGGCTGAGATCAGGGGATCCATGGACAGAGGGGAGCAAGAGGGGAATGAACCAGGACGGGGACTCTGCCCCTGATTCTGAAGAGTTGAGTCGCCTTGGGAGAGCTCTGAAAGGAGGAATCTGCAGCTGCTATGGGGGGAAATGCAGGAAATGGGTGCAGCAGAGGGGCAGAGCCCACACACACGAGGTCGGTGCTTGGAACAACATGAGGAAATGACATTTTCCCTCTGAGTTTAGGATGCAGCAAAGGAGAACGAGTGAGACATCTGTGATCTGCAGAGACACCACCTACAACGTCAGGTTGGAGCTCAGGGAGCTGAGTGTGCCCTGGGCACACGTGTGCCCTGCACTGTGCTGTGCCCAGCCCCTGGCACAGCCCATCCACACCCTGCCCAGGCCCAGGCCGTGCACACGCTTCCCTTGGAGCACGAAATTATCACCCTCACTTGGACTGTTTTCAAAGATTTTTTTCCCTTTAAACAACTCGCCCACTCATCCCTATAAACGCCGGTGCTAAAAGCTGGTTCTGTTGTTAAGATTTCAAATAACTCGGGTTTTATTGTTCCAAACAAAATCAAAATAACTCACCCACGCTCCCTCCTTCCGTAACACAGTCAGTGCTGACCTGTTGGGACCGTGCCCTGCTGCCACACACGGCTCAGACCCAGGCCTGTGGCTCAGCAGCAGGTGACAATATCCTTTCTGATTGCATTTAGAGGAAGCCTCAGGGGTGTCTGGCTCAAGTGTTACTGACACCTCTGCTGCTTGCAGGGCTGCTCTGACTGTCTGGAAGCCGCTGCCACCGTGACCAGATTGGGCCACTTTGTGCCACAACCACATTAATACTGGATTTACACTTTCTCCTCAGCTACGCAACAACCTGTCCTGAAATCACAGGTCAGTCCAGCCCTCGCTGCTGAGACCAGTGGGAATTACTTCTGGTTTCTCTTCTGTCTATTCCAACAGTCCTCTGCAGTTAATGCAGCCACTTTTCCACATGGATTTTGACAGCTTTTACCATGCCGGGCTGGGTTTCCCTGTCACTACTTAACAGAAACACACCAGCCTGGATTTAGCAGCTGGAGCTTGTTTTACTGACCAAGGACACAAGGCAGAAGCATTCTCACTGCAGGTCAATCTCTGCACAAGATGAGTGGCTCTAGAGGTCAATCTGACCCATCAAAAACCTGGGGGATCCCTTAAACACTAAAACTGGGAGTGAACCTGAGCTACTGCTTGAAACAACTCAGGCTGGAGGTGGATGACAACAAGCAGTGAGTTTTTGGGGTGTAGCTCTCACCCAGGGCTGTGGTACCTGGCTGTGCACACCAACACACACCCAAGCAGTGAAACAGGGTTTTGGCTACAACTCATTGCAGTGATTTACTCTGCACTTGGAGAGGGGTGGAACCAGGACCATGCTCAGCTCTGGAGTCTCAGCTGAGCAGCACTAATTTGCTAAACTGAAATAACTCCGGTGCTTGACAGGGTATAACCCATATTCCTGATTAATTAGCACAAGGTTAATATATAGAGCACTTTCTCTATCCACCTCCCCACTCCAAGCCCCATGGAGCAGGACAGGTGAGCTCCTTTTCGGTGATGGAGACAATCCAATGCTCCAGCTGCAGAGATGCCCTGCTCCCCCCATCCCCTGCACTCCCTGCACCTCACACTGGAACCTCCTGACAGTTTGCTTTGAAAAGGCTTTGCAAAAAAAACCCTGCCTGTCTCTGGATTGCCAAAATTGTGCTGCTTTCTTGAATCAGACTTTTATTTAGACACCTACTTGCTCTGAGCACAGTGAGGTTTTAAGAAGGAGCTGAGCAGATGCAGCACCTTCCCCAGGGGTGGTGGGGATGGGGGAAGGTCGTGGAGCTGTGCACACCCATCCACATCAGCACCCATAACACATCCAGCCTGCACATAAACACCCCTGGCTCAGCAAACGCCCAGATCTTAATTATTATTTACTCACACCCCGGTAATGCCTGAAGGCCGCGTTCGAGATCAAGGCCTCGTTGTGCAAGGCACCCACAAAACACGAAATCCTGGCCCTGCTGGGGCAGGGAGGGTTCCTGGGGCTGGTACCTGTGGGTTTGCCACTGCAGCGATGGTCAGACACAGCCCTGCTCAGAAGGGTTGAAACAGGCAGGACAAAAATCACATGCGAAGGCAGGAGCAGCTTCTCCTATCAGCCAAAAGCATCTCCTGCTCCTGTACCTGCTGCTGCAAAGGGCAGGATGGAACTACACCCTGTTTGGGGTTTGCTCCACATGACAGTGCCCAGAGATCCCCAGGATTCGAGTGGCTTTAGACACAGGCAAAGAATCCTGCTGGGACTTTCCTGCAGGTCCCGGGGGAGCGGCACCTCCCGCACCCAGGCACTCACTGCTGCCTCTCCAGACAGGGCTGCATCGACTGCTCATCAATGGGCACTGCAGGGAACTGGAACTTCCCCTGTGGCACACACAGCACGATCCAGGATGGACAAGTTGGATCCATGGGATGGTTTGGGGCCCTGCTCTAATTGCACGTGTCCCTAAGGGAGCCTCTCTGCCCATCCCTGCACACGGAGCACTTCACTGGGCTCAGCTCTGCCAGGGCTTCTGGGGCCACACAGGGAATGGGAAGGAGCCGGGGGCTCTGAAAAACCATTATTTGGGCTGTTTTAGATTAAATGGTGTTAACTGCCTTGGGAGGCTTAAAAATAGCAGTGCTAATGGGAAACGTGGATGCTGAAGGTGAGGTGTGAGCAGAGGCCACGTTAACCTGACACAGGCTGTGCTCAGCCTGCAGCCAGTGCCGAAACCAGGGACACCTTCTGTCCAGCTGTCCAGGGGCACCTTCTGTCCAGCTGGGAATTGCTTCCTGCACCTCTAACCCTGCCCTCCTGACAGCTGCCTTCACACTCATTTGGGGACAGGGGGAACTTTCCTGCTGCCACAGCAGGTTTTGTCAGGAGAGCTCCAAGAAACAGCCCTTGAACCTTCCTGTGATTTATGGATTCCCATCCTTCTCCTGCAGCCATGGAGGATCCTCAGCCAGCTCCCAGGGAGCCTCAGTTTCCTGCACCCTAAGTACAGATGCAAGGACAGCTCAGAGAGACCCCAAAGTCTCTGCTCACCCCAAGGCCACCCTAAATCCAGAGGAGAAGATTGCATTGGTGGGACAGTGTCTATCCAAAAGCAGTGGGTTAAGGAATAACCTGTCCCCTGAGGAGGTCACTGCCTGTCACTGCCTCCTTGAACCCTCCTCCCTGACCATAAACTGCAGGGATGGAGCTGCCTGGTGCCAGCAAAGGCAGCGGGGTGGCCTCTGGGCAGGATGCCCCAGTGGCTGCTCTCTTCCCAAAGCTGGGCAATAACAGACAAAACCTGAACTTGCCCCAAGGCTGTGCTGTGTTTGTGTCCTCTGGGGGAGCCTCCAGCTCTGCCCAGCAGCTGCAAACAGCCACGATCGAAGATAAGGCTCAGACAAAACTGGTCTGGCTATACAGCTCTGTCCTTGAGTGAAACCCAGAAAACATCACATCAGCATGCACCTCTTGGTTTTAAATATCATTTATACAAAGAGAAACACCAGTTATTGGTACAGAAAGGATCCTCTGTGCAGCCCCAGCGAGCACAGCCAGACCACGATCCCTTCCCAGCACAGGGACCTGCTGGATCCATCCATGCCAGACCCCAGCAGCCACAGCTGGGAGCTTGGGGATGGTTGTGCAAGAAAATCAAACACAGCCCCGAGTCACCAGAGGACCCCTTGTCATCTGGTGCCACCCCAGCTCCAGGGATTTAAGCCCAGTTAGGCTGATTTACATCCAAAGAGAACCTGGGCTATGATATTTTTTAAGCTTTTCTGCCATGTGAAGTTTAATAAATGCCAGAGGCTGGAACTGTGAAGGTACAAAGTGCCCCAGGCACGGCAGAGACCCTAAAAAGGAATGAAAAGCTCCAGATTTTGAGAGAAATCAGGCATTTGGAGGTTTATCGCTCTGGGTTTGGCTCCAATTCATCCTTTTTTTTTTTTTCCAGTGCTGTTCTCTTTAAAGTGACAGTTTCTAGGAAATGGTGAGTGTAACATCTCTTTTACTGTCTCATCCCACTTGATGGCTGACAGTTTGCTGGGAGAAAAGGTTGTGCAAGGAGGAAAGCAGACCTCAATTATGGCTTCAAAGTGCCAATAACTGCAAACTCAGAGTGAGTCAAGGGGAGAAGAATGAATTTGGGGAGCTTGGTCTGTCACCTCCAGCCTGGGTCACTGACCTTCAGACCTCCAACATGAGTCTGCTGGGTGACCTTGGACAAGCAGCTCAGTTTTTACCTCCTTCCTAAAGCAGATTCCTCTGGTAAGAGGCTCTCTTACAGTTTCCTATCTCCAGAGCTGGCCTCCACACGGAGCCAGTTAGGGATGGAATATGGAGCCTTTCCTACATTCCCCTGATCCTCATCCTGAGGGATCTGAGACACATCCAGACCCTGGGTGTCCTTGGTGTCACCCCTGCAGACCCCAGGGCTGGGACACCCTCCTGCACATGGCACAGCCCGTGGGTGCCCTTCCCTGCGTGTGGCTGATGCACAGGCACGGGCTTGTACAAATCCTGCCTCCATCTCCCTTCCACACGGCACAGCTTTGATCCACAGCCTGACCTCAGCCTGGGAGGAGGGAAAACAAGGGGAAACACAGAAAGGGGGTGTGCAAGCAACAGAAATATCCCAAAGACAGCGAGATCGGGGTCACTGATCCCTGCAGCCCGTGCAGACACTGCCCTGCCAACACCAGCCCTGTCCCAGGGAGCACATGGAAGCTTCCTGCCTTCCCAGGAAGGGTCATTCCCAAGTTCAATCCCTTGGATCTGCCCCTCAGGAAGGGTCATTCCCAAGTTCAGTCCCCCAGGCATGACACTCTCCTGCAGCAGAGCCAGCTCTGCCCAGCTCTGCCCTGCCTCCCTCTCACTCACACAGGCTCATTGGATAATTACAGAGAAAACCAAGGCAAATCCCAATTTTAGTGCCATTATAAAACAGAGAGGGGGAATTCATTACCTGGCAGCTGTTAATATTCAAGGAAGAAACTGATAATTTGCCTCTGAGGCAACGAATGCAGCAGAGGCAGCACAAGCCAGAAAATGCTGCTGCCTCCCCCCACCTTCTCCGTGCAGCCACCTTTTGCAGAGGTTTTCTATCCCCACATTTATTTCCCTGCCTCCCATGCCAGCACCAAAGTGCCAGTGAAGAATCACTGTCAGGGCTCTGCAGAACTCCTGAGAGCCTTGGCTCTGGCTCTGCTGCACCCCCAGATTTGGGAGAGCAGCTCTCACACCCCTCCTCGCTCGTGCAGCATCATCTGAGCCAGAGAACAGGAGCTAAAGAAGGACCCTGCAGCTCAACAAAGAGACTCAGAGAGAAAGACAGGTCAGACAATTTAAGGTGACTCTGGGGAGACAAGCAGATCCCTGACTGCTTCTCCTGACAGCCCAAATCCCTGGAAGAGCCTCCCCATACCTGTGAGGCTCAAGCTCTCCAGGTTTTCCTGCACATCCTGCCTCCAGCTAGGAAGCAGCAGAGCCTCCCTGCCCCGAGCACTTTGGAAGGTCCCACCAGCTGAACAGGAAGATAAAGCACTCCAAGAACAAGCCACAGCTCCATGTTTACCTGCTCACTTCCAAGAGGACTGACACCACCACAGCAGCCTCCAGGTGTCATAGGAACAGTCTTAAATTTAGCAGCAGCTGCCTTTTCTCTCTCCCTGGCTGCAGCTTCTCCCTTCCTCTCCACTCCCCGGCTCTCAGAGCACGTTTACACCAGAAAGTCTGACCAGCACTAATGGCATAATTATACCCCTGCAGCTGAGCAAACGTGGAGGCTGTGGGATAAAGGAGGGTGTGATTTGCACTGCCCTTGTGTTGTGGGATTCACACACCAGGGAGATGAAGCAGGGACCAAGCTGATGTTAAAACAGAGGGGAGCTGCCCAGGCACCACAGAGCAGCAAAGGCTGCCTGGTGCAAACCCCACGTTCCAGCTCCTGAGGGAACTGAGGAAGTGTCAAACTCCTCTCAAACAAGACAAGGCAACCAGGGAAATGATGCTGTGGGGCCAGAAGCCCTCAAGGCTGACACATCCCTGCACCCCAGCATCCACCCAGCCCTTTCTGCAGTTCCCAGTGAAGTCACAGGGGATGGATGGGGACACCTGACAGCCAAGAGCTGCCTGGACAACCCCGATTCAGCAGGGACAGGCAGGATCCTCCAGCTCTGCTCCCTGCCACCGTCCCCAGGGCTGACCCTCAGAGGGTCAACCACGAGCATCCTCCAACCCAACAACCCCCCAGTAACTCCTGAGGCACAAAACCATCAGAAGAACTCTGGCAACCTGCCTCTGGGGCGGGGACGTGTGACCTACAAAAAAATTCCCTTCTTTTATGGTCGCTTCTCACTGTAATCATAAAAAAGGCCTTATAAAAACATTTGTCCCAGGGAATGTTTGGCGATGCAGAGTGCTTGAAAATTGTTCAGTGTCTAAATACATCAGCAACCCATCCCTGCAAGTCGTCACTGCAATCAAACACAGCTCCTCTTTCCCTTGACTATAAATGGGCTTGGCTGAGGGCAGGGTGGGGGACAGGTCTGGAGAGTGAGGAATCACTCCCTGGGAAGGGGAGAGCCCCGAGGATCAGGACCATTTCCAGAGCACAGATCCAGAGAGGGGTGGGTTTGAGCCTTACCTCGCTCCGTGGGTTTTGCTCCAGCTGTTGGACCTTGACACAATAAAGGGTTTTAGCCCTTGAACTCTGGCTCATGCTCAGTCCCATCGACCTCAAAGACTTCAGCTCAGTGCTGACCTTAAACACAGAATTGGGGCAGGTCCCCAGGAAGTCTTTTCCAGCCCCTTTCTTCCATGGACCCTCTCCTTTTTGCACAGAGGAGGGTGAGGGACACAATCTCTGGTATTTTTGAAGCGTCAGAAAAATCCCATCCTTCCAGTAACCTTCTAATAACCCCCTGAAACACATCTGCTACCAAGTCAATCCCGAGCTGGAGCGTTCTGACCTTCACCACAGTGGAGAGAGGGGTTAAATTTATGAGCAAGCCTTTGATGTCTGCAAGTTTCATGTAGTACAAAACCTCTGCTTTGATGTTCCTTTTAAAAGAGAGGAAACTCAGAAGGTGTGCACTGCACGAGTCGCAGGGAGGGACCTGGAGGGACTCGGATCTGGCTGCCCACAACTGCAGGCACAGGGACCGAGCTCTAACGCAGCCACTTCTGCTCAGGGCTCTGCTGCAACAGAGCAAAAACGTGGCCAGAAGCATCTCACCCTCACCAGCTTCTCCCAGAGCAAACCCACCTCTGCTGTGGACAGCCAGGCACTCACAGCCCCGAGTGTCCCCAGGGGAGCTGCACTCCTGGGCTCACGGCTGAGCAGGACCCTGTCCTTGCTCACCCCCAGACCCTGGCAGGGCTGGTCCTTCTCCTCCCAGCGACCCCCAGCCATGGCTGGGAAATTCCCCCACTTCAGGGGCCCTGGGAAGGGTAAGGAAGCCCCTCTGTGCCCCAGCAGGGTCAGGAGCCTCCATTCAACATCACATTCAACACCAGGCTCTTGCACAGCAGTGGCAGGAAGGTCTGAGGCACAGGGGGACCTGCCACGCTCTCCTACCTTCCGCAGCACCTGGGCCATGGCTTCTCCCATCCATCCCAGCATCCCCACGGCTTTTCCACAGGCTGAGCCCTCCTCTCAGGGCCCGACAGAGCTGCCAGAAGGGACAGGCTCCTCTCCATCCCCTGCTCTCTTCACTTTCCCCTGCCTCCCCTCCCCTCTGCCGCCTCCTCCCATGGGGAGTTTCCCAGCAGCTCGGTAATTAGCAGCATCATCACCAATGCTAATAACAACCACCACGGCTCCTGCCATCCACAGCTCAAACAACTTTACAGCCATCATCACGCCTCTGTAACCTCCCCGGGGGAGGCAGGCAGGCAGCATTACCCCATCACACGATGGGGAAGAGGGAGGTAAACAACAGGCAGGGGATGGGCGGTGAATCCAGGAGCTCTGACTCAGGCACCTCACCCCCAGGACCTCCCCATCCCGGGATCTCTCTTCCCCATCCCCAGCTTGGGATGGAGGCCAGGGGCTGTGCTGACAGCAGAACCCATCCAGAGGTTACATTACAGGACCTGGGAGTCCCAGGATGAGTTTTTTCCCTGCACACAGCCTGGGTTCTCCTCTGCCATGGGACAGCAGAGATTGTGGCACTCCAGAAAAGCACCTCAGATCAACCTTTAGAGCTCACCTCTAACTAAGGACTCACGGTTTACCAATGGATAAAGAGAATTTTTCCTTTTTCCCTCGCAAAATGAGGAATCTGGGGGAGTTGCTGTCTGAACAGCCTGACCAGGAAAAGCTTCTCTCCAATTTGGGTGGGGTTTGCTACCTTTGATCACAAAGGCTCCCATCGATGGAACTGCAGCTTTTCAACTCCCCTGCAACAGCAGAACACAGCGGGGCTGCTTCACTCTTGGCAAAACCCACAGGACCACGCTGACTTTAAACACCCTGAGGTCTGGCCCGTGCTGCAGGGTGAGCCTGGCAAAGCTGTCAGCTGGGAGCAGCACCACAGCACAGCTCCCCTGAAGTGACCCCGCTGTGTCCCCCAGGGCCACCACAGAGCCCTCTGGCCACTCCCCAAACCCCACTGCGCTGCCAAGGGGTCGCCAGCGGCTGGCAAAGCCCCACGGGGCCTTTTTTTAGACACAGCCCATGGATCCACAGCTAAGGAATGCTTTTCCCAGCTCTTGACGGAGCGTGGCTTTTGTTTGGTCTCTGGCTGAATGTCTGAGTTAAAAATACAAGGCTATTTCTGGCAGAAGTGGGTTTTTTTTCTGCTTTTGTGTTGCCTTGTGTGCCCCCATGCTGCTGTCTCCTCTCTGGCTCAGATGAGCTTTGTTTTCCTTCTCAATGATCATGTTTGCACCGGTGAGCTGTAGGAAATGTTTTTCCCAGCAGACCATTTCCACGAGCACTGTTGGGAGTGAAGAATGAGCTCAGAGAAGTCTAAAAAAAAACCCCAGTTGGTGTAAAAATTCGGTCTCCAGTGGCCAGAGAACTGAAATCAGGAATGTCTGTGGTAAAAAAGGGACGTGTCCACACACTCATGCACACAGGTCCAGCAGGATCTGTTCTCCCCACGATCCACACATGAGGAACAAAGGACTCAGAGCCAGAAACACCTTCAAGCATCCCCACTCCACAGCCAGGCTTCATCCCAAGCTTTGCAGCTCTGACTCTTTCTTACCCAGCATGAAAATATTTAATTTTGCTTTCCTTAAATGCCAAGGAAAAAAAAAATAGGCCTATCTTTTCTGGCTTGGATTGATTCCATCTGGAATCACTGCACGATCACAGAACTGTGATAGTGTGTTAGAGACTCAGTGTAAAGCAAAAACCTAAATACTTCCAAGCACCCATGAGATCATTGATCTCTCCCGTTACGCTTCGTCTCTCCTGGCAACAAGCTGAGGATTTGGGGCTTCTCACTCGAGATCACCGGGTTCAAACACCTCCAAGCCCCTCTCCCACGAGCCAGAAACGTGCCATCAATTGTGGGTGTGAGCCCTGCTTCCTCCAGGGCTGGGAACAAACCCAGCACAGCTGCAGGAAAGCTCCCCAGTATTTGTGTTTGCCATGTGTCACAACAAACATCAACACAACCGGAAGGGAACGGCCCCAAACCAGCAGAACTGTCAGGTTAAAAACAGCAAAAGGCACCTGGGGAGCTTCCCAGGACATGGATCCTCACCATCCTCCAGGGAGCTGCCCAAAACCAGCAGAACTGTCAGGTTAAAAACAGCAAAAGGCACCTGGGGAGCTTCCCAGGACATGGATCCTCACCATCCTCCAGGGAGCCAAGCACAGACTGATCAGAGCTCCCCAGCACAGGACCAGTAACCTGGAAATCACCAACATCAGGGCCAGCTCCTGCTCTTGAGGAAATGAGCTCCAGCCGTGCTGCTTCCAAAGAAAAGCTCCTGGATGATGATTTCTACCATCTCTGATGAATTCTCAGAGCCCACTCTGCACACTGACCATCAGTGTGAGCAGAATATGAGCTGGAACATCTACATTTGGCAAAGGCAACCAACACTTTTGGTCACTCAAAGACCTGGGAAGGGCTCTGGTTTTTGAAGGCACCAATCCCACTCCTCATGAACCCCAGGAGCTGATCAAATCAGCCCCACAAAGCACCCAAACTGCTGTGCTTTTCTGGAATTCAAGGCATCACATCCTGACAGACCTAAACTCAGCCAAGCTCAGCTCCAGGTTCCTGCCCCTCAGAGAAGGTTATCAATATCACCCCTAAGGGCCAGCCAATCCCTCACAGACCAGTTTGTGATGGAGACTGGTACCACTGCTCTGCTCAAAGGACAGTGATGCTGAGGCTCCAAGAGGCAAAAGGATTTGCCCCCAGAGCCAACAAACAGAGCAGAGCTACAAACAGAGTCTGTTTTCCAGCCCAAAGGCCCCACTGCCACCCCCACACCAGGCTGGAAATGAGGTAAAAACAAACATGAGGAACTCCCAGATCAGCACTGGAGATAAAAACCATCTTCCTACCGACTGTGGCACCTGGACTCGCACTTCCCCAGCATCCAGAGGGGAGGCACTGGATCCCTGGGATCTCCTCTCCGAGCTGCACTGGTGCTCCCGGTATTTCTTCGTTCTCGCAGGCAACGACAAGAACTCCTTCCCTGAGATCTTCAGCTCTCCCACGTGGTGGCTGTCCCCGTTCTGGTCCTTGGGAAAGGCAAGAAACAGTCTCCTGCAGCAATTGCCTGTCTCAGGTGTTTGTGGAGCTCTGTTGGCTCCTACCCACGGAGCAGGAGAGGCACAGGAGCACAGTTAATGGGGGGCTTGTGCTCAGTGCTCCCACGGACACAGAAATACAGGAGTGTCACCCCAGGTGTGGGGAAAGGGAGGGGACAGAGATTCCAAACAGGAACAGTGAGAACAAGGAAGGAGAGATTCATTTCCCTGCATGCTGCTGAAGGCACCAGTGCAGCCAGGCCGGTGCCCACACCTTAAAAAGGGCCACACAAATATAAATCAGAAGTAGAAAGTGCCTTGGTTGGAGTCCTCGCACTGCTCAGTGCACGACAGCAGGAGAGATGACTCAATTACAGCACGTAAGCACCTTCAGGGTGAAACCCAGCATGTGAGAAAGAGGTTTTAGTCTGGTACACAAAAGGAATAAACAAGTGGCTGGGAGATAAAACCAGAGGAGCTCAGATGAAGGAGGAAGAGGCTGGAGAGAGCAGGATGAGCAGGGAGCAGCGTTCCTGAGATCTGCTGGAGCTTCAGAACCAAGGTGGGCATTCCCCACACACAACTCTGTGCAGAGGCACTGGGCAGCAGCTCCTGTGTGTAACAGGGGGGCTTTGAAGGCATTTCTGGCAGACACAACACCGAGAGGATGCTGGAGAGATCACAGTTCACTCCATGGATTTACTCCTTACAACCCCTCACTCCCACCACAGCACAAAGCTCTCTCCAGAGAGCTCTCCCAGGAGAGCCTCTCCCAGGGCTGTAACCTCCTGCTCCCGTGAGCCACAGAGGGACAGAGAAGAGGAATTACCTCCAGAACACTCCCTGAAGGAGAGGTGAACTCACACCCCCTCAAGGACCACTGCAGGGGGAACAGGAGTGCTCACACCTGATCCCACAGCTCCTGCTTGCTCCATCCTCCCCATGAAACCCCCAAAATCCACAACCCTGCCTGAACTATCGAGTGGTGTTCAGCTTTTACAGCAAACAGCAGGAAACCAACAGCATTAGCAGCAAGCCACACACCAGCAAAGCCCCTGGCCAGCCCTGGGGGCTGTGCTGCTCCAAAGAGGACACACGAGCCAATGTCCCCTGACCTTGGGCACTGCTGTCCCTGCCATCGACACCCCATGATGGAGTCACGTTGGTGAGAGCAGGCAAGAGCCAAAATAGCCAAGGGGCACTGGGAGAATTGATAAAAATACATCAGGACATTGGGAATTTATTTTCCAAAGAGAGTTAATTCAGGGAGGAGCTTTTGCCTGGCCCTCCCAGTGTTTACTGGGATTTTTAGGCACCTAAATGGACTCTCAAGCCTGAGGCTGTTTCCCACTGACCTTCTGCACCCACCTGCAGCTTGGGTGAGCTTTTTCTCCCTGTGACAGCTCTGTAAAGGGGGAAATGCTCCCTGGGACACTCGGGAGAGCTGTGCCTGGAAAGCACTGACTGAATATGAATGATTTGTGCCAAAACCATTCCAAAAAGGCAGAATGGCTGCAGGCCTGGCCACCTCCTCTGGGAACGGGCACAGCCAAGCCCTCGGCAGCACCAGCAGGATTTTCTGAGGGGCTGCAGCGATCCCTGGAGCTGGAAGGGCTCCCAGTGCCTCCAAACTGCTGCAGGAACAGCCCTGGGGACACAGGAAACGCTGATCTGCTCGGATCTGACATTCCCAGCGGCAAAGCAATCTTTGGAGCCCCTGGAACAAACCCTGGAGCAAATCCTCTGCCTCCTGCAGTGCTCCTCCTCCTCTGTCTGCCCTCTCTGTCACTCCATTGGGGTGACAGGCACTGGGACCTGCCACAGCCCCACTCAGGGGCTAAACTGCTCACGATGATCCTTCCAATAAAGGGCTGCCTTTTCAAAACAAGCCCAGAAGTGGCTTTTCAGCTTTGAGTGTTAAGTGCCTTTTTAGTCAGACCAGCTGTTCCTCTCCTCCAAGCTCTCTAGAAACCCTCTCTGGTTAATCCCATTGACTCCAGCGATATCTGCTAATTGCATATTTCCCTGCAAATGAAGCCAGTCAACAACAAACCAATTGGGATCCGTGCACGGATTCCCACTGACAATCTCTGAGGCCAGACATCTTTGCTTACCTTTTCAGAGGGGAACTTGAGGAGGTCTAAGCTGTCCATGCTGTTCCTCTGGAGTCTCTTTGGCCTGGCTCCTGCAAAACAGCACACTCACATCAGGGGGTGTCACCAAGAGCACAAATGTCACGCAGAGAGAACCCAAACCACGGCAGATCATCAGCTCTGGTTCACTAAAAGTCAAAGGGATGGCATGTTGCAGCTGTGCTGGCCTTGAGATTCAAATGTGGGGTTTTTTTCCTTTTGTTTTGGGTTTTTTTGAAGCACTGTCACAGGGCTGTGTGAGGCTGTGGCTGTCGAGCTGCAGCCAGGTCACACCACGACCCTGATCTCAGACAAGGTCTCTGGAATTCAGGAGTTACAAACCTCACCCTAAACCACAAAAGTCATGGGACTGGCATTGAGCAAAATCATAACAAACAGACAATTTAATGCATCTGGGGATTTGTTGCTTTATCATCATGTTTTTAACTGAAAGAATGTTTCTGGGACTCAACTTTGAGCTTTTCTCTATAGCCACAGAGGCTGGAAAACCAAGTGAAGGAGCAAATATTTTCTAACTATCATAAGCCCAGCCTTAAGGGGAGCAAATTCTTGCCTTGAACCTGACAGAGGAATCAAAACTTGGCAGGATTTATGATATTTATTTGAGATTTCATAAGATTTTGTTGTTTGATTCCAACAACAACAGAGTGGGTGAAACGCAGTTCAGCTCTGGCTCCCGGTTTCCAAACCCTCTTTACCTCCACAGTCTCCCTTCAACCTGCCTCCAGCTGCTCTGGCCTTGCTGACAAACAGCCAGGATGTACAAAATGGCCCTGGGATGCTTTTTACCACATCTGGGAAAGTTTCTGCCCTTCCCTGATCGTTCTTGAAAGCTCACTTTAGCTGATCCCCACGTGACACCCCACCCCAGCAACACCACACGGGGCAGAGACCAAATCTCTCCACTCGAGGTCCTGTGACAGCTTCCAAGCTCGAGGGGAAATCCTGGGGGAGGAATGATGCCCAGGCTGAGCCCTGGGAGCGGAAACCATGGAGCTTTGTGTGGTTCCTGCAGCAGCAAACTCCCCAAAGCCCACCATCCCCAGCTCCCAGCAACCCAGCAGCACCAGCACTCATCACCCCTCCGAGCTCAGGGGGCCACAGAGCTGCTCACTGGGCAAACCTGACAGAGAGGAGGCACAAAATTCACAAATCCAGGCTGGCTGAAAGCAGAGCACGGGGATTAAATGGAAAAAGGCTCCAGGGATTCCTCCACCAGCACTCAGCCAGGGCTCCAGATGCCACCACAGCTGTATCCAAACTGCACCAACTCCAAGGACAGCACTGCCTGGAAAAGCTCAGCTTCACAGGAGACAAGCTCAGATCAGCTGGGAGCTCACCAAGGGCCATGAACACACATCACAGCTCGGTCATAAGTGACCTAAGGTTTATGTCTGTGCCCCTCACCACCCTGAAGGGATTTGCTGCTTGCAGCTCTAAAGACTCCAATCAGCAAAACATTCCTGCACATTTCTGCATCTCCACTCCAGAAAGCACATTAGCACCAGCTTCATTTCAAGGTGATTCATTACCAGGCTTTGAGTTCAGGGGACTGACATCAGGGCTGGAGGTGGAGAACAGACACTGATGTGAACACACAGGAGAGCGAGGAACACGTCACGAGGAGCAGTCGGCGTTTCCACCAAACCCTACCCCTTCCACACAAAGCCAGGGGCCCACCTGGCAGCAGCTCAGAACATTTACATTGGAAAAGGCCTCGAAGATCTCAAATCCAACCGATTCCCACCCTGTCAACCAGACCAGAGCACTGAGTGCCACGTCCAGTCATTCCTTGAATCCCTCCAGGGGTGGTGACTCCCTGGGCAGCCCCTTCTAATGCCCAACAACCCCATCCCTGAAGAAAACTCCTATTGCTGCACCACATTCCCACCATCCTCAGCATGGAGGAGGTGGCTGTGAGATGGGTGAAGGACTTTTGGGTGCAGCCACGTCGCTCAGGCAGGAGCTCAGCGAGGGGAAGGCAGCGCTGGGTTGTTCCCAGTGCCTCCCAGTTACGCCCTATGGACACTGCTAGAGCTGCTCGTGGCTTCCCTCAGAATAACCTACAGCAGCAAGGTGGAAAAAAAAAATCACCTGGAAGAAAAATCACCTTCAAACACCTGAGCAGAGGCACATTTGGGTTTCAGAGGCGAGGCCAGCCCCTGGAAGCGAGTGTGCGTCATGGCCCCGTTTAACACCCGCTTCCAGGAAAGCAAGAAAGCAGCAGAGTGTGCCCAGTTAGATAAACACACACCATTTCCAGCTGCCTAAAGAGTCATTAATCACACCCCTCCGTCCTCAGGTGCTTTTGTGTGCTCCCAGAGCGCTGAACCGCTGGCCAGCAGCCATTCATCTCCAAGCTGAGAAAACCTGCCCCGTGCTAATTTAATAGACACAGGCAGCTGAGCCTACCCCAGCAGAACAATTTGTCTTTTTTCTCTTGTTCTGATGCTGGTGTCTGTCTAGGACTGTGTGGGGTTTACACACAGTTCAGCTGAGAGAGGAAGAAGTTCAGAGTTACAAAAAAGTTCATCCAACTCAGCTGTTTCTTCCCGAAATCCCAGCCAGCGCTGGGGCCAAGCACGGTCCCCACTCACCACCACTAAAACAAGCAGCAAGAAGAATTTACAGGGTCCCTATCGCTCAGAGTGACCAGAAACTGGATCCACACCAGCAGCAGCTCCTACCAGATGTGTGGGAGCTTCTCCCCTTCTCATCCCACACATCCTCATCCACCTTCCAGGAGAGCAGAGCTTTCCATACTCACAAGCATCCCACGACAGGAGTCCCGCTAACTTTCTGTCTGCGCTCCCTCAGGTGGCTCCAGATGCAACTTCCAGCCTGTTCCAACTTCTTTTTCCCAGAAATACCTGCAGCACCACTCAGTACTCAGCCAAAGTTGAACTCTGCCTCCTTCTCCCCAGTGCTGATCCACAGCAGCAGCAGCAGCAGCCGAGGATGGGAAGGATTGAGCAGCTGAAAACCCAGGTCTGCTCCTCTGGAAGGTTTTTTTCCCCTCTCTCTCCAGCATTTATTGGCATGTTTACCAAGCCTGCTGCAGAGCAACGGAAAACCTCGGGGGCCTTTCTAAATGCTCTCTCTGTCTTGGAGGTTTACTGAGGTCTCGAAGAGAGCAAGCTGAAACCTTCTTGTGAACATCAGCTGAGCAACGCTCCTGACTGGCTGCATTCATGGCCTGTTTTCCTGGAGCTCCTGGGATGTTGCTCTTTTCACTGCTCAGGGGTGTTGTTCCTTTTTTAAATATTTTTTTTCAAAATCTCTTCCTCCTTCCCCCCCCACCCAGGATCTCAACAGCACCTCGAACCAAGGGGATTTTTAAATTTTTTTTTTTTCAACTTTTTGCTTTTGCAGTTTGGTTGCTGAGGCGAGTTTAACGGTTTCCACGTCCTTGTATTTATTCTGCAGCCACGGAGAGCACAAGGAAGTTTGATCAGGGATGGTGATGGGATGAGCTCATGGAGAGGAGCACCAGGGCGAGCTGGGCACACAGTGCGGGCAGAGCTTTGCTCCTCCATGGACAGGCTCCATCTCCCAGAGATTGCAGTTGACAAGATCGAGCTGAACATGTGTAGCAGCGACTCAGGGAGCCCTGGCAGGAGCTCTCATCAAGCTGACATGTGCTTTGATAACTGCCAGCTCTGCCCCCTCGCCCGCAGCTCCGGGAGCTGCCGCCTCCCTCCCGCTTCGAGCCGGAGCAGCGGAGCAGGGCCCCCCCAGCCCAGCCAGAGCATCAGTTCTGTATTTGCAGCTGGGAACACGCTGTATCCCTCTGGGGGGCTGTGCCAGAGCAGGCACAATTCAACCTGACAGGGGACTCGGTGGAAGACCAAGAGGGAAAGGTTGTGGAGCCAACGTCAGCCCCCGCTGCCCGCAGAGCTCCCGGGCGAGCTGCACACACAGCCCTCTGCTCCCCACAAAGCACAGGCTGGGCACCCCAAACACAACAAATCCAGCATCAGGGCTTGCTGTGTTCCCATGAAAAGGTCATTTCCCCCTGTACCTGCATTAACCAAGATGTTGACTTGGCTTTTGGGCGAGTTCTCACAGCCCCGGACAGCGCCTCCCCCATCTGTACAGACCCGAACCTTGATTGTGGCAGACAACTCTAAATATTGCTGAGTGTAATTAAATCAGAGCAGCCAGCCAGTTGTTTGGGGTGGAATGCTGGTCTGGAAACCCTTCCCAGCTCCGAAGTGACAGCGGAGATACGGTCCAGCGCTCCCAGTGCTCACGGAGCATCTCAAATCATACGCTGCTGACATCTAATCAGGGAAGCTCTGTCAGGCTCGTGCTCCATTATTACAGCAAAGCTCTTAAAGAGGAAAGGGGGAGGGGGGAAAACAAGCACAGCAGCAGGAAAAGAAAGGAGAGAAAGAAAAAAAAAGAAAAGCAGCCTCCAGTAGGACAAGCATCTCATTTAAGGCTTTAATTAGTCTTCAAACACATAATGGGTTCTGGCACTATAAATCCACTTGACCTCTATTATTGTCAGCACTCGCCTGATAAATGGTGGCATTTGTTTTCCCAGTTGCTACTGGGGTAGAACAATACTTTTCTCTAAGCAGAGAAAGCAAATAATATCAGTTATTTACGATAACTGGGCCATAAAATGCTGGTGCCAAGCTGTTGTGTGCCCATCCATGGGAAGGACCATCTGCTTACCCCTGTCCTGCAGGCAGGAAAGGACCAGGGAACCCCAACAGCTCTGGGTCCTTCTGTGCCTGAGGATACAGAGCTGAGAGCCACAAGGACAAGGAATGATCCCTGCTCTGCTGGGAGGACTGGGCTCCAGCACTGAGCTTTGTCCATTGGCACACAGAGCACAAGCAAACCTCAACCTCCCAACAGACCCTGAGCACAACAAAACCCTGCTCCAGAACGAGAATCCTGCAGTTTTCTCCTCTGTGGCAAAACTGTTCCTTTAAAAAAGCTGCACACAATGTGTGGCAAGAAAGAGAAGCTCCTCTTGCAGCAAGATGCTTGTCTGGCTGATCTGGCAGAAGATGCTCCGTGCTCGTGTCGCCCGAGTTGTGCATCTCCACAATGCAGTCTGACAGCTGAGCAACGGGCTGAAAATAACAGAAATAACAGCAATGCTGCACATCTACACAGCACCCAGAGCCCTGGGGCGCCTGCTGGCTGCACTCAGGGTGAGCAGCTGGCACAGAGGCTCCTCGGATGGGGAGAGGGAATGAGGAGATGCTCTGGACCACAGACCAAAGAGCCCTCACATGCACGTTGAAGAGGTAAAACCTGGAAGAGAGTCCTCCTTGGAGATAGAAACGGCACAAGGGAGCTACTTTTTTTCTGATTTCTTATTTATTTCCCCCAGTGGGAGTAAACTCAAAGTAGGAAAGCTGCAGTACAAGGTGATCTTATTTGTAGCCTTACAACTCTGAGTAATTGCTGTGGTGTTGGGCACGTCTTTGATTGCAGTTTTCCCCCAGATGTGCAACGGGCATCAGCTTTTCTCTAACCAAGGCTTATTTGCAAATAAAGCATCGGCAGTTTGGGTCAAAGAATGAAATATTTTGGGGTGGTATTTGCAGAAAACACTTCACAAATACAAGCCTTGGAGGCTGTGGGAAGGTTGGGCCATGTGAGGCACAGCCTCCTCTAACCATAACCCCCCCCGGGCAATCGTCTGCTTCAGAGAGGAACAGTTGTGGGGACAGAAGGATCTTTTGGGAGATAAACTGAGCTGGGTGGAGCAGGCTGGGAGGAGGCTCACAGCCCCAGGGCTGATTCAAGAGCAGTGTGATGGACTTGGCAGCAACACCTGGCTTGTTTCTGAGGGCAGGATTTTCTCTGCCAGGATACAGCAGAGTCTCATGATCTCCCCACCATTCATTATCAGCTCGTGTTGAACAAACAGAGATCAAACTCGGAGTTTAGCTAGAAAGTGACACACAATAATTAACAGGGGCCACATCTCCAGCAGCCAGACAAACCCAAGGACACGATTTTGTCCTCCAGACTGACTCAGGGAGGACAAAGGAGCAACCACGTGTCAGCTTAGCAGCCATCAAACACCCACAGTAAAATCCTCTGAAAAAGAGGGGGAATGCTCTTGATCCCTCCTCCTGGATGCTGCTGTGATCAGCCACCAGCTCACAGCAGCTCCTGCAATACGCTGCCCACGCTGGACTGGGATCCTGGGCTCTGCCAGGTGCTTCTGCTAAGCCAAGGTTGGCTGTCCATGGCCTTGTCCCTTGTCCCTGCCAGGGAAGGAGGAAGGTCCTGAGGTCACTCAAGAGATCACAGAGACACTGCTGAGGGTCTGGCCTTGTCCTGCTCAGAGAAGTGCCAAAGCAGACCGTGGTCATCCATACAGAAACTTTTAAGAGAGAAAAAGTAATTCTAGCTGGGCAAGAAAGAGAATTTCCTTCTTCTCTTTTCTTGCTCTGTGCTGCATAAAAAGTACAGCAAGCAGAGGAATCCTGTTCCTACTCGGAGAGAGCAGCACCACAGCCATGGCATTTCCTACACAGCCCCTGCAAGGGAAACTGTCTGGGGAAAGTGCATCAGGAACCAGACAGCACAGCAGGGCTGGGAGTGCTGCTGGAGTCTGGAGCTGCAGCCAAAGGGAACTTCAGGCTTCCCAGAACCAAACATTTCCAACATGTTCTCCCTCCCCACAACAAGAGACTGAATCTTGATTGAAAGGATGGCTTTGCCACAAGCCACGTTGTGCCTCCTCTGCCACAGGCTGCAAGAATTGGCCTCTTCCTCATCCACTTTTCCAGCACTTGCCATCTTCCCTGGCATCAAGATAAAACAAGTTTCAGCAGCACATCTTCATCTTCTCCAGTCCTGGAGCATTTCCTCTGCTGTGAGCCAAGAACTCCTGCTGGATTTTACACAGATGCTGGGAAGGAGGCTCATGTACACAGCAGGACAAGAGAGGAACATTAAATACTTGGGGAGAGCATCTTAAAACTTCCTAAAGCCAATACTGGGGCAGTCTGAAGTGAGTGCTAAATTACTGAGTTTAAACTCCAAATGACTCAGAGGTTCACCCCCCCATCAGTGCTGCTGGAATGATTTAACAGCTGTAACAGCAGAGGTTACTCAGATTTAGAAAAAACTCATTATAAAGAAGAGGAATCTTTCAGAAGTCCTAAATCTTCACTCCAGGACCCCCTGTGGAAGCAGTTCTCCTGTCCTTCCTGCCCTGCTCCCTGAAGGACCACCACAGGCAGGTCTTTTGGACACCTTCCTGCAGGCACATGGGAATATTTGCTGCAGCTCTCCCTCTGAGCACCTGCTGGAGCACAACAAAGCCACCAGATCACCAATCCTACCTTCCACTTGGCCAAAAGCTGCTCTGCCTCTCCAGCACCTCATCCATCACCCCCCCTATGTCAGCAGGAACAATTAACCAGCACGGCCTGGGGCTTTCATTTTCAGAATGAAAAAAAGGCTGAGCTGCAGCCCATCAGCTCCTGGGAAAAATCAAATAGAGCTGAGGATATTTAACATGAAGCACTTTCAATTGCTGCCCTTACTCAGTGTGACTGGTGAGGATGGGGCAGGTTCTGTGCTGGGGATGTGACCCCGACTCATCTGCCCGGGGAAGGCAAATGCTCCCCAGACAGTGAAATCACAGCCTGAGGGAGCAGGGCTGGCCCACTGTCAGCAAGATGCTGCTCTCACACAGCCACGTCTCTCAGCTGACAGTTTTCTGCAGGAGGATTGAGCAAACTACAGGGAAGGAACATCCCTGTCCCTGGGCAGCATCCCAGCCCCAGCCCCAGGCTGGCAAGGGGTGCAGCATCCCCACCTCCCTGCAGAGGGATGGTCAATCCTGCCTACTTTATCAGCCCTAAACACTTTTTAGGTACTTCAAAGATATTTAAAGCAAGCAAACAAACAAAAACAAACAGGCTGGAAAACATAAAAGCAGATTTCTTCTATTCCAGTCTCATTGATCCAAGGGTTCAAAGATTCCTGTGAAGAGACGAGCTCAAAACTGCATCGAGGATGCAAAGCCCCACAATCAAAGCCCCACAGAGCTGAGCAGTGCTCAGGAAGGAGTGGGGTTTTGTGCCCACTGCAGAACAGAACCTGAAGCTGGGCTGCCTCACACAGGGATGAGCATTCCCAGAACGGAGTCTCTGGAACACCAAACAAGCAGAGCAGCCTCGTGCCTACCATTTCTCAGCAGAAGATGAGCAGAGGGGGGAAGTCAGGCTCATTCTTTGACCCAAATTGCCAATGATTTATTTGTAAATAATCCTTGTTCCAGCCTTGGTCAGAGAAAAGCTGATGCCCACCGCACGCGTGGGAGAAAACCGCAATCAAAGACGTGCCCAACATCACAGCAGTTACTCAGAGCTGTAAGATCACCTTGTACTCCAGGACTGCAGCTTCCTACACCGGGTTTGCTCCCAGGCAGGCTCAGGGCTGAGTCCCTCCCTGCCCTCAGAGCCGAGCACAGCAGGGCAGCGGTGTCTGTGCTCTGCAAACAGCACACAAACGGTGCCAGGAACCGGCTCTGGCAGCATCCCCATGCCAACGCCTCCTGGAACACCTGCAGCCCTCCCCACCCACTCCCAGCTGCCAGCAGAGGTTGCTTCGTGTCTCCTGACACTGCTGCTGCCAGCGGGCGATGGCTGAGGCTGACGAGCTGCTGGAAGCAGAGGAAAAGCGGCCCCGAGTCAGTTCTCACTCTGGAGAGGCACAGAGGGCGGCCAGGGCTGCTCTCTGCCTCCTGCCCAGCACCTCCATCCCGTGGGTGCTGCGTGATCCCTGGCTCTGTGCTCCCCTCCCAGTGGCAGGATCCCCCCCAGAGGATGAAGGCAGCATCCCCAGAGACCTGATTCACCCCCCAGGGGCAGGCAGCAGGCACTGCCTCCACGCTGGCACCGGGAAGGGCTCGGCTCAGTGCTCCCAATCCACCCTGGGAACAGGCAGCTCCTCACTGAGCAGATGCTGCAGCCTCAGCCCACAGCAACTCATCTGGGAAAGGGGAGGGGGCAGCAGTGCTGTCTGTCTGCACCCCAGGACATCTCCCAGAGCTGCTTCTTGCCCTGGCTGCCTTCACCCCTAAAAACAACCCCGCGGAGCCACAGAGAAGTCCTTCACTTCTCTCCACAGGCAAAGCCTACCAGCACTCCACTCTTAGCTTGCAGTGTGTGAAAGAGAACGAGACTTATTCAGGGCCACATTTTTGGTTGTTTGGAGAAACAAACCCAGCCCCTGTTTATTTACTTCATGTTCCAGCTACTCTCCAGCTTCCTTCAGTTTGTTGCTTTAAGCTCTCTGTGTTTGCGTTTCTCCACAAGGTCGCTGCTTTCACAAGACTCCTGCAGCACTGCCCCGCTTCCCTGGCCTCCAGCTTTGTCTTCTGACATCCAAATACTCTCAGAATATTAATTAAAATCACAAAGAGCTCAGCAAGGGGAGCCAGAACAGCAGAGGAAATCATCAGGCTCTCCTGCCACCCCCAGACCCCAGTGAAGGGCAATGCCCAAGACCTACAAGGAAAAATAACCTGTGAAGGACATCACAGTGAAAATCTGGCTCAGCCTTTGTTCTGAAGCTTTACTGTACCTGCTTGATGAAACTGATGTGTTTTATCACATGCCTGCCTTATCAGGGGATTTTAGCATCCTTAGGAATATGCAGCCATTTTGCAACCTTAACCAGGGAAAAGAATCTGAATGGAAAAAAAAGAAATGGAAAGCTCTCCTCACCATGAGATTTGTCAACATCAAAAGGCACGGCTGGTTCAGAAGCCAACTTGACTCTCAACTCTCTCACCTGCTTCCTATTACAGAAGCAGATGTTCCTCTGGCTGTAAATTGCTGCTATTAATATTATAAATAATTATGCTCTTCTAATCATTTAATAGGTGCACAGGAGGGCACCAAAATTTCTGGCAGTCATTAAGTACATCTCCCTTCCCTCAAGGGCTCACAGACACATCGGTGGCCTCTCATCTTCCACTGAAGTTCGGAATAAGAGAGCTGAAGTGGGGATAAAAGCCAAGGAGAAATCCAAGAGTCCCCTGCACATCTCCCTGTGCCAGGGCCAGCACCTTCCCCACCTGAGCTGCAGCCAGCTGTGATCTCACACTCCCTGCCTGTGGCCCCAGCCCACAGGGGCAGCTGATTTTTACCTCCCCAGCAGATTCCCAGGACCTGGAGAGGGGAAATCCTGCTCTCCAAGATCCTTCCCCTTCTCTGCACTGCAAATCCCAGTCGTTTGTTGGTGTTCCTCCCCAGAACACTTTGTCCTTCCCTCGACAAACAGCCCCAGCCTTGGGAATGTGAGCAAGGGCACCACGGATTAACGAGGTCGCTGCAACCTCCAGAACTCTGACTGCAGCTGCTCAGCCCTCTCCCATCCTCCAGGGATCACACACACACAGACCTGCATGGTTCTGCCTCTGTCAGACGGCAGAAGCATCACTACTGGCTCCAGATGTTAACACAGCACATCTGGATCTCTGCAGGGCAGCGAGCAGCCCATGGGTCACATCCACACTTCGCTCTGACCCAGAAACAGCACCAATGCTGAGGTTCATTTCCTCTTTCCCTTTCACTACAAAGTCACTTGCCAAAAGGGAGCCCCTGAGGAAATGCCAGGAATGAGTTCTGCAGGAGTTACAAAGGGGGAGATGACGTGCAAAGGGAGGCTGGGGAAGCTGTTGCGGCCCCCACAGCCTTGGAGGCAACAGCTCAGCTCCAGTGGGGCAGGGCAGGACACGCTGGCTCCCTCACCACAGCTCCATTTCCCAGGAAAAGCTCCGGCACTGACGCAGCGGGTTGTGCCTGGGAGATCAATACGAGAGCACACACGCACAGCCAGCCTCTCCTTCCCCTCCCAGGGCACAGTGCCTCAGCCCCAGCCCCATCCCCTCCACGTCAGTGCTACCAACAGGAAAGGGAACACGCTGCCTGGGGAGTGTCCCCATGCCAACAAGGTCATATTTAATCAGTGGACACCTCCTGGGGTGCAGTTTGTGTGAATTAATAACTCTGCCCCAGCACGGAGCTGCCAGCTGGGAGTGCCCATGCCAGGCACCCACCCCTGGGCAGTTCCAGGACAGGCAGATGGTCCCTGAGCTGGGGACACACTGTGGTGACCCATCTGTGCTCCCCTGCTCCCTGCAGCAGAGGCAGAGTGACCCAGGGCCCAGCAAAGCCACTCTGGCTGCGGTGACCAAGTCTTGCCACATCTTGTCTCCATGTTCAGCATGGCTGCAGGTGTTCCAAGGGTGAGATGTCACCCAGTGCATGCTGATGGTCCCAACCTGCCTTCAGCCCATGCCCTGGGCTTGCTACTGGGTGCTAATCAGAACAAGAGCAGCCAAAAATCCCTGCCAGTCACTCCTGAAAGCCAAATCAGTCAAGTCAGTGAAAAGGGCCCTGCAGAGCTTTAAAAGATACAAAAGCCAGTTTGCTGCACGGCACATGGAATTTTATTCCCAAAGCGCATTAATTCCATTAACTCATTCTGTGCCCTTTTTGGGGGGATCTTTCCCTGCCTTTGCAGCTGATGGAAAGCACAGAGCAAACACATCCCAGTCCCCTTTGTGGTGAAGGCACTCAACAGCCTCATCTTGCTCTGGCATTTGTATTTCCTGCCCACTTGCAAACGCCTCTCTCTCCCCACAACACACAATTCCCGAGACCTCCCAATGCCCCCAAAATCCCAGAAACTCACCTTGTGCCTCATAGCCAGAGTAGGGCTGAGCTGCACCCACGTCCTCATCACCAGGGCCCAAGCCCAGGGCTGCCCTGAGCTGGGCCATGTTCACCTGCGCCGTCAGCTCCCCGTTCCTGTCCCCGATCTGCAGCGGGAAAACCGACAAGGCAGTGGTTAAAGGCATGGAGTGCTCCTATGCCAAGGGTTCGCCAGTCCCACCCCAAAATCAAACAGAGAGACAGCCAAAAGAGAGCTCGGAGACACCTGAAAGACCACACAGCCCAGCTCTTAGCTCTCCAGAACTACTCCCCGGTGATAATTTGGGGGAGGGTCCGTGCTTGCCGTGGCTGCACCTCAAAACACAGCTCAGTGCAAGGAGCTGAGAGGGCTCAGCTCGCCCACGGCCACAGAAGTGAGCCTGAACGTGCACGTCTGGGCTGTCCTGTAGCCACACATGGCTTGGCAGAGAGCCCTGGAACTCCCAGCCCCCTTCCACAAGTATTTCCATAGTTACTGAGCACCAGACAGCCACGCTGCCATCAGCCACGTGGGCAGTGTCACACCAGGGCTCCCAAAGCCCTTCTCTCCTGGCTCACAGCCATACAACTTCAAGTTGTTCCTAGTGATCCACCCACACAACGCTCCGAAAGAGTCTTTTAAAAGTCCACATTTTACTCAATTCCCAATTCTCTCGCTGGCCTGAGGCCAAGGAAGCTGATGTTACACGTTTGGGGAGAGATCTGTCCAACAGCTCCTGGCTGTGTAAAATGAGGAGTTGTAGGACACAACGATGGATGCTCCTCAAAGTTTAACCAAACCAGAGAATGGCTGGGCTGCACATCACCAGCAGTCACAGAGAGGTCACCCAGAAACAGCCTCTAATCTTCAGAGGAAGACCTTGGCTGTTCCCCTGGAGAGGCCTGATTCCTGTTAAATGCCTGGCAACAGCTCCTTTGTGTCCCCTGCCATGGACAGCAGCCTGAGCCGTGCTGGAACAAAACCATAAATCCCCACATTATTTATGACAAAGCCCCAAGCGCCAGTAAAGGGAGGCAGATCAAAGGGCTTATCACCAGGCATAAATCCCCCTGCCAATTACAGGAGATTTGCTGTTGACATCATCTCCAGAGAAATTACCATGTCCTGGTTAGGTCTTACAGTCCTTGATGCTCTGTTAAGTGCTTCCCTGACTTCCACTCACTTCAGATCATCTCCAAAGCCCCATTAACAACCGAGGAACCCAGGGCAGGACAAGGATCCTGGGCAGGACACACCACACACACCACAGCAGAGCCCTGCTTTCTGCCCTCAGCCTCCCAGCAGCTGCACTCTGAGATGACAAAAGTACTCCAAAGCAGTGTCCTACAGCTGGGGCAGCTTCCAAGGTTTTTGGGTACACATCCTTTATTCCAGTGGAATTTTGCGAGTAACCTCTGATCACCCTGCAGCAGCTTCCAGTGTGGTTACCCTGAGCAGGTTTAATTCGGATTCAAACGTCACCATCAGATTTTAGTTGGGAAGAAGGTGATGGGAAGTGAGTTATGAACATCAGCATGGAAAGGCTGAATTCCACAAGGTTTCTCCTGGGCGAAATCCTGGTGCTTGTCAAAGGGACAGTCTCTGCAAAAAATTAAAAGTCAGGATGGGGGGCCTTCATCAGCCACCTGCTGTGAGGAACCCACTCCTGACACAGCTGGGACCACAGCCAGCATGCTGGAATGACACAGACCCCACACTGCTGGGTCTCCCCTCCACCCCCAAATACCCCAGGACCACCAGTGCTCATCCTCCCATGGCCCCTCAGCTGACATCTGGCTCTGAGGACTCAGCCACAGCCTGAGCAGAGCTGGGAAAGTTGATCTGTCCTAAAATGTACAGGGCCAAAGAACAGAATTTCTTCTGTGTGTCTGATCAGTATAATTAAATCTGTAATTAGGCTGCTGTGTCAGCCCTACTCGGAGATTTAGCCAACCTAATAGGCAGGCAGGAGAACACCCAGCACACTTACAGATGGTGATTTCAATTAGTGCTTCAAGAGGGCAATTTCTTCATCTGGGGAAGACTAAAGAGGCCACGGCCGATTTCCTCAACACACTGAAAAGAGCAAACAATGGAATTCTGGCTTTCTGCACTTGTGAGCCACCTAAAAATGGCAGGAAAGCTGCAGAGAGCTGGGCAAGGCCAAGGTGAAACCCCAAAGGGGGTGGCAGTGGCACAGGGCTGGCTGCAGCTGTGTGCATCCAGGGACAGCATCCCTTGCATCAGGACACTGCAGGTCCAGCTCAGCTGGAATCTCCCTGTGCTCAGGGAAGTGGGATCTTACAGACTGGAGACCAAGAGGTCCCTGAGTGCCTTCACACCTTGGCCAGCCAGTGGACAAGTTCCCAGGTCCTTTCTCACCCAGAAACGCTGGTCAAGAGCAAAGAACAGCTCACACATTTGGTGTAATTCAGGGGAAGGTTGGGAGGCTCCCATCAAAAGAGTGTTTTCCAGCCAAGCTCTGCAGTTCCTAAGGACACCACTGAAACAGCACACAGAGAAGGGCTTTCCAGAGCAGTGAGAGCAAGATAACTGCATTAATACAACTTATTGGCATGAAATAGTCTTGCTCTCAGCAGGGGTCACAGGTTCCCTCTGATCTGCACCAGCTTCTCTTACCTCTTGGGAGATTTCAAGATGTTTCCTCGCAAAGTGCAGAGCCTGTTCATGGCTCCCCAGGGAGACGTAGGCATTTCCGAGACTCCAGCAGGCTCTTCCTTCTCCCACCCTGCAGAACAGGAAACTGTCAAACCACAGAAATGCTGGGCAGAGCCCAGCAGGGCCTTCTGGAGAGCACTGCCAGCCAGGCTCCTCGCTCTGCTTCCACCTCCACAAAGGTTCTACACTGTAAAATGACGTCTGCTGGACATCTTAAACTCTTCTTACACTGAGCTCAGCGAGAGCTGGGGATGAACAACAGCCTGGGAAGCAGGACTGTACCCACAGGGACAAAATTTAAGTGGTGGAGCAAAGGTTCAGCACGGTTTGGCTTTGCTGGTGAGCACCAGATGGAAAGGAGAAGCCAGAGCTGCTGCCCAGCTTCCACCTCACACAACCAGGGCTCCTCTCCTGAGCTGCACAGAGGGAATGCAACATCCAACAGCCCAGAGCTAAACCAGAGAGAAAATGGCACGGAGAGAACGCTGCAGGCAGGCAACAGCTCCAGCTCAGCCCCAGCACTGCACCACCAGGGCGAACACACAACCTGGAACCGCACCCCACAGAGGACAGGGACAGATTTCCACCAGGTCTCTGGGCACTGCTGCTGCTTTTCAGGAGCCAGGGAGAGCAGGGGAATGTGGAGCCTGCCCTGTGCAGCCCAGAGCCCCAGCCTGGCTCCCGTGTCCCTGGAGCTCCAGCAGCTGTTTGCAGGAGCAGGCAGAGCCTCCTGCTCCCCAGAGCCTGCTCAGCTCTGCAAACGAGCAGATGTGGGGGGAGAAGGGATAAAAAAAGCACCTGGGGGCGCGGGGGGAGGTTCAGCATGACTGCAACTCCCTTTTCAGAGGTTTGGGCGGGTTGATCAGCATCTCAACGTTTTTCTTGTCACCCTGTTCAATACCTTCTGCTCACAGGGTGTGTTCCCAGAAATGCAGGAGCCCACAGGCCCGCACCCCCACAGCATGATTCACCCTTGGGTGGGATTGTGCCTGCTCTGAGCACAGACTGCCCGGGTGGTGGCACACCTCTCCCATCCTGATGTCCCTGCTCCATCTAGTGGAGGACACCCAGCTTCCAAGGGAATTCAGCACAAAGCTGAACGAGCTCACTGCCAAGTCGCTTCAGCTGCAAAAAGGCTCAGGATCAGAATATCCAGGGAAAAGGAACCAATCTCTCACAATAAAAAAATTAAAAATTAAAAAAAAATTAAAAGGCCAAGCGTCCTAAACAATGAGGAAAGAAAATACATCTCCACGCCCTCTATGCAGCATCGTTTGTTTGCACATCGAAATTTCCAGCATTAACCCAGAGCAGCAGGGCAAAGTGGCACATCTTGTGTGCCTTAAACACACAGGTTTTAAGGAAAACACAACTTTTGTGAACGTAAGGGAGCTCTCGAGAGGCCCTCCTGGGATAACACAGCAGCAGCCACTGGCACAGCACTGAACACAATGCATTTTCTTGAAGCACCCCTCATCAGAAACCTCACTCAGCCCACACAGCCACAGCACTGAGGGCACATTTCCCAGGTTTGAATGACACAAGAAACGTGATGTGTGTCATGTTTTTGACACATGACTGGACTAAGGATGGGCTGCCCAGAGATTTCAAGAACACACATCACTGGTGTTTAAGCCCAGCAAGAGAGAACAGTGAGAGAAGGCTCAGTACTCTGCACCCTCACCTGAGGCACTCCCTTACCTGTCCCCCAGCTCCTGAGCTATCACCAGGTGCCTTAGGTGGTACTCGATGGCTTTTTCATAGTCTTGAAGCAGTGTGCACGTGTTCCCCAGGCTGTAGCAAGCCTGGGCTTCTACTGCTTGGTCCTTGAGCTGTCTGGAGAGCTGGAGCGTTTTCCTGCAGGGAACAGGTGGGAACAAAGAGCCCTGGTCACTGCCAGGCCATGGGGAAGCCACCCCTTGGTGTGCCCTGCCACCTCTAACACCCTGCATCGCCCACCACATCAACCCTGCCACCCCAGGTCCCTCGTCACAGCCCCTGGAGCTGAGGGATTGGCTGTGACAGCTCGGGATTTGCAGGGAACAGCCCCTGGCACTCACTTGTAGTACTCGGCGGAGATGTCGAACCTGCCGAGGAAGATGTGGGCGTTGCCCAGGTTGCTGTAGGCTCTGCGCTCGGCTGCCTTGTCCCCAAACTCCTTGGCAATGGCCAGGCGCTGCAGCAGACACAGCTCAGTCAGCACAGGTGGCACCTTCCTGCCCCACAGCAGCTTCCCTGGGGAAAGGGATCAGCTCCCAGGGCTGCAAAGCTCCCACCCAGCGAGGCCGCGCTGCACTACCTGGGTGCAGCAGGAAACCTCTCCCTCCTCTGCAATTCAGCACCAGGAAAGGCCCTTGGAAAAGGGGGAGTGGTGGTGCATCCCAGTGCTGTCCCTCCAGCATTTAAAAACTGGAGGAGCAGTAAATTTCCAGGGTGAAATTCAGTTTCCTGAATTTCCTGGGTGCTGAGCACCTTCCACTGCAAGGAAAGTGCTACACACACTGCAACAGAAGCTAAATCGCATTTGAATCGGGGCAGGGACTTTGTCACCTCACCTCCCTGTAAAGCTTTGCAGAAAGTTATTATGTTCTACAAGCAGCATTTATTCTTGATCAACAGCTCTTTCAGCAGCTTAATTAAATTCATGGCTTGCATTTATAAAAATCTAGACTGAGACAAATTAAGAGCAGAAAAAAAACCCTTGCTAGACCCAGCTGCAATTTGCCCTTGGATACCTCCCTTGGTTTCCAAGCCAACAGCGCCCTTCCCTCAAGCTGCTCATGAGGTGCTGATGGGGACTGGAGTAAGATTTGCTCAGTGTGAGCTGGTACAAGGCAGACCCTGGGGATCACACAGGAGGGAGGAAAACAGCTGGGGGAAACATCTCCCTGTGCTCTGGTGAGGAGGAAGGCTGCTCCCAAGCCCAGGAAGGGAGCAGAGGTGTCTCCTACCTCCTTGTGGAAGGCTATGGCCTCGCTGAAGTTGCCCAGTAAGTACTGGGTGTTGCCGAGGTTGCCGTAAGCACGGCCCTGAGCAGCTCTGTCCCCCAGCTCCTTCACCAGGGACAGGTTCCTCCTGAAAGAAACCAGGGCAGAACATCCATGAGCCGTGGCGCCGCGGGGGACACGGAGAGGAAACTTGCACAGAGAGGAAGGAGAGGCAGCCCTGGAGAAGGCATTTCCCCCTGCCAAGCACTCGGGCACAGGTGACAGGCTGGTGACACCCCTGGGAGCTCGTGCCAAGCCAGGGGTGCAGGTCCTGCTGCTCTGTGCCCTCAGGCAGTGGGTGGCTACGTGCAGGAATCACGCCTGTGCTCACACACCCGGTCTGAGACACCCCACATTCAATCAGAAATGCCACCTCGCTGCAGAAGCAGGGGCACAAGAACATCTCCCTGCCCTGCTCCAGGGAGAGAGGCAAGATCCTCAGTCCCACTCCATGGCTCTGCTCTGGGAGCTTCCTGGCATTGCTTGACCTTTTTTCCTCCCTTTACACACACAGCACACAGAGAATGGTGGAGCGCTCACCGCTGGCACAAATTCACCCCCTGGCTATGCTCCATGCACCAATCCTTGGAAGAAGAGTGGTGAGCTATTTATAGGCACTACCACATCCTCAGATATGAGGGGAGGGATGTAAGATCTTATCACTCTCTTCACTTAAAAAGCCTGTTTAAAAAACTGCATTATAAAAGCAAAACTCTCAAGTATGAGGAGAAAAACATGAGCCCAAAATTCTGGTGACAACCTTCCCGTGGGGCACAGCACAGTGATCTTTGAAATGATTTAGGAAAAGGAAGGATGTCACAAGCAAGATAAAGTGCAGATCCCTGAGAAGAACCAAGACTTCAAAGTGACTCTTCCCTCGGGTGACAGGGATGGGGACACACAGGGATCCATCCTCACAGAGGCCAGCAGAGAGCAGCAGGGGCTACAGGAGCTGGGAGTTCAGCTTCCCAACACAGCTCGGGGAAGCAGCAGGCTGTTGCACTTCATTGCATGATCACAACTCAAACCACAGCGAGTTTTACAAAGCCAATGCCAGGATGAATTTCAGCTCAAATTTTATAAAAGACATTTTCTCACCTTCTTTGAGATTAATTTGGCTAGCTTGGCATCTCAGGGGAATATTCCTAATCTATCACAATCTGCCAAGTTCTCACTCAGTGGCCCTGTTCCCTGCAGGAGAAGGGGCTGGCCAAGCCTGGATACTTACTCATAATATTCTGAAGCTTTCTGCAGCGTGTCCTTGACCTCCTGAGGCAGGTAGCCCGGGTCCTGGGCCGTGTTCCAGGATAAGTGCTTTCCCTTTGCATGGTAAACATTTCCTATGTTATAGAGTGCTCTGGCTTCACCTACCTGAAGGGAGGAAGAACAGGCAACAGCGAGGTTTTAACTTCACATCCCAGTGTGGACCTTTCCATTGCTGGGCTGAGATGGGCAGAACCACGAGCCCAGATTCTCCTTTCCCATTTTCACCCTCACATCCCAGTGTGAACCTTTCCATTGCTGGGCTGAGATGGGCAGAACCACGAGCCCAGATTCTCCTTTCCCATTTTCACCCTCACATCCCAGTGTGAACCTTTCCATTGCTGGGCTGAGATGGGCAGAACCACGAGCCCACACTCTCCTTTCCCATCTTCACAAGACGTGTGATGGCAGCCAGAGGGGAGAGCTTCACCCTGCTCTTTCCAAAGCCCACCTTCACCAGATCACATTTACTGACTTGCACACAGATTATTTCTAAAGCCAGGCAATATTTCCTGTTGGAACCATTACCTTGTCTCCCTGCTCCCGAGAAATGTCCAAGTGTCTCTGGCAGCAAACGACAGCTTCATCAAACTGCCCCAGGATTTTCAGGGTATTCCCAAGGTTGCCACTCGCCTTGGCTTCTCCAATTCGGTCCCCAATGGTTCTGCAAGAAGAAGGTGATAAAGAGCTCAGAGACTTTTATTCACCAGCTGCTGGAGGCAGATTCCAGCTGCAGTTTCCCAGCATACACATCTGGCTGGAGAGCTCCTCACAGGCTCCCACAATTGTGAAGGCAGATCCTTGTTCCCTGTTTGCTGTCTCAGAACTGCTCTAATGACTGCAGGTCATTACAGGGAGAACTTGGCAACAGAAGTGGACACTGCCCTGCTCTTGCTCCAAGCACTCTCCTCACAGGCACATCCCTCTCTCCACCTCCCTGCTCTGAGCATTGTGGGACCATTCTCATTGTGTCCCGAGTTCTCCACAGGACAATCACCCCCAGGGCCAGTTTGGGATGTGGATTTCTGGGCTCAGACCCCACAGACCCCACCCTCACTCAAGGCTGTGTCTGATAAGGACGAAGCAATGCTGACACACTCACCTGGCCAGGGTAAGGTCATGTTTGTGGTACAGCAGGGCCTTGGAATACTCCTTTAGGTAGAAATAGGCATTGCCCAGCTGGCTGTAGATGGCACTGAGAGTCTTCAGGTCCTCTGTCCCCACCTGCACTGCTGCTTCGAAGAAGGCTGCCCCAGCTTTGAAGTCCCCAGCCTTGCACAAGCGCTCTCCTTCCAGGGCCAACTCCAGGCAGGATGCCTCCATTCTGCCAAAAACAAGGACATCATTTCTAGAGTTTGGCTGCAGAGCTCCCACTCTGCTCTGCAATGGTTACAGAGTTTGCTTCATTCACACCTTTAAATTTTCCCCTGCACTCAAAGAACAGGAGAATCCAGATTCCACCTCCAAGTGGAAGGTGTCCCTGCCCACGGCAGGGGGCTGGAATGAGATGGTCTTTAAGGTCCTTTTCAACCCAAACCATTCTAAGATTCTCTGATTTACAGACCACATCTGCAAGCAGCCCAAGGCAGCCCCTGGGATCCCAGTAGGAATCTGGATAAGAAGCTCAGGGTTCCTGGCTCCAAGACATGGAACCATCACAGGAGTAACACCTGCTTTCCTTCCAGGTGCTGCAGAAGCCATATATCCAGGTATTTATACCAAAATCATTTTCCCTGGGGTAACAGAGAGGGAAGCCAAATTGTAACAGGTTTTTGCTGGATAGCAGAGAAAACCCTGGACTGTGCAGATTTTCTTGGCTGAGCAGCTCCCAGCGCTCGCTGTCTGCTTTTCATTAACTCTCCTGCTGTCACTTTTTCCACAGGCACTCGGCACGTTGGCCTCCAGGCCAGCTTTCCCCCCATGCATTTTCTGACACCTTTGGCACTGGCACACTCCACGCTGTCAGAGAGAGTGCTGTGAGCAGTGACACTGCTTCAAGAGAAAGAAAACACTCCTCTCTGAGCGCTCCACCAAATCCTAAGTCACAGCCGATCCTGTTAGACCACGCCTATCCCAAGTTCTCCAAGGGGATTCCCAAGCTTTCACTGGAAATGTCTTGCCTGCTGCAAAGCCAGCCCCTTCCCGAGGGGGATGGACACAGCATGTTCCTGATCCTCTGTTCAGATGCTTCTCTTTGCTCTTTTTCTGCTCAATTTATTTTTAAAAGTCAAAACTATCTAGGTCGAAGGTGGACATCTGCTGAGAGAAAAACACAGCTCCCTTGTCCAGAGGCAGAACAGCAAGGCTCTGTCAGAAGATAATAAATGCCCACAGGTGGTTTTTAGTCTGTTCTCAGCACTTGGAGGATGTTTGTGGTACCCAGCCCAACTTGCCCGGCTGACTCCTCCTGGAGCAGTTTCCTGCTGAGTCCTGGAAGATGCTTCTCCAAAGCCACCCAGGAGCCCAAACCCAGCCCTGCCATCAGGAGCTCTGCAGAGCAAGGACAACCCACCCTGCACACCCCAGCTCCAGGACACAGCTCCTCCTGCCCTGTGCTCCCACATCTGCTGCCATCCCACAGCAGCGCTCCCCTCCCCTTCCCGCGAAGGTGCACGTAGGAAACACCAACCCTGACACGTTTTCCCCACAAACAGGCAGAACAGAGCTTTCTCAGCTGCCAGGAAACAAAGCCAGGTCCTCCACAAGCAGTTCATAAACCCTCTGAAATCCAAGCCCATCTCCCTGGCAATCTCCCCGCTGAGTCGGCTCCGTGTGGTTCCAAACACCCAACGCTTGGCAGCCCCACGGCATCCTCCAGAGCAGGGCAGCCACAAGGACTGACCAAACAAAAGAAAAACAGCAGAAAACCTGGTTTTAAACTCTCCCCCCAAACACACCTGTGACCTCTTCTGCCTCGCTGTTCATTTGTCCCCAAAGCCACCAAATAACAAGAGGGAGAAGGGGGTTGTGAAGCAGTTCCTGTGAGCTCCCACCCCAAACTCCCACACAAACATTTGATTCCAAAGCAAAGCCCACATTTGAGTGGCTATTTTATTTATACAAGGAAGCTGCTTGTGGTGCCAGTGCAGCATTTGTCCCTGCCTCAGCTTCTGCTTGATAACAGGAATAAAAATATTAAGAATAAAACCGTTTAACTTCTCTCTGCTGATCCTCTTGCTGGACCACATGAAAATTAATGAGTTTCTGCCTGGGGATCCCCCCAAAATTTCATCAGTCCCAAGGTACATCCATGGTTTGTAGATCCTGCACCATCATCAGGTATCGACAAGTCTCTGCTGATACATCCCAAAGAGCTGAAAGGAGCTTTGAGGCTGAAGGAAGACAAGAAACACCCTGTACTCAAATCAGCAGGATTAACTTCAGGCAGCTTAATGGGGATGAATCTTGAGAGGACCCAAAGTGCAGGAATGAGCCACTACCACTGGAGTTAATGCTGGATTCCAGTTAGAAGGTGCCAGAGACAGAAGCAAACCAACTTGAGCTTGAATTTCAACCCAACTCGAGCTCGAATTTCAGCCCAAACAAAACTCTTCCCAATATCCAGGTTCTCTTTGAGAAATTGAGTTCACCAGCTGTAAACAGTCCAAAAAACTGAGCTGGAGACCGATTTCCCAAATTCATGGCATTGCTGTACAGCTCACATAGAACTTCTTGGGTTATTTTAAGAGCTTGAATTGAAGGTTCCCATTCCCACAGCAACAAAACCCAGGTACACACTGCAAGTGTGGGACCACATCTGCCATACCCCAAAGGGAATTTTGTGCCCCAAGCCCACTTTGTGACACTCTCACACTCTCTGGGTGCTTTCCTGGTGTTCCCATAGTAACTGTCCAGGCACAAGGCAGTGACACGACCTTCCAGTGCACACAGCCCTTAATTAAAATCTGTTTGTCCTTGAACAGGCTGCTCTGCAGAGTATCTGACTTATCTAATTAACATCACTGCTCGCACTGGGACCTGAGCAAACGAGGGGAAGGGACAGGAGGCTTTTTCCCTGCACCCCGCTCTGCCAAGCCTTCGCTGCCTCGGACAACAAACAAGGACTGCAATTATTAACAGAAACACAACCCACAGGTAAAACCCACCTGCCCTTCAGAGCTACTTTTGGGAAGCACCTCTGCATGCACTTCAATCACTTCAGGCTCAAAAGCACTCAGGAACACAACGCCAAGGGCAGAGGAATCAACTAAAGGTCAAGGAACAAACTCGAGCACACTAAAACTCCACTTTAAAAAGGCTTCCAAAGCCCACAGCTCAATCACTCATAAAATACAACTAAAAGGACAAACCTGAACTACTCTGACAGAGCAGTAAAGGGAAAATAGTCAAGGACAACAAGGTCCAAGCCCTCCTCTACCTCTTCTGCTGTCTGTGCATTTTCTGAACGTACACCCAGAGCTCCAAAGCCACTGGCAGAAGGAAGCAGTGGGGCTGAGGTCTACTTGGAACAACCTTGCAGGCAGGCACAATCCAGGCTTTTGCAGATGCTGGTGGCATCTTCCCACCCATACAGCCCACATTGCCCTCCAGTTTTCAGCTGGTCTCCAGTTTCCACTTCATCTGCACAGGCAGCATAACCATTAATGAAGGAGCATTGCTTTTGTTTCCGGAGGTCTACAGAGAGTAATGCCTTCTTTCCTCTAGGAAATGCAATATCCTCCATCCACTGGTGTTTCAGGTAGCAGAGAGGTGAATTCCAGCTGAATTCCAGGAACAGGAGTGTCTTGGCTCACTCACATATTTCCAGTGTGCACAAGAAAATGAGCCCTAGAAGAGTCCATGAGATGGCCAAAAGCAAGCAGCTCCCTCCCTTCTGGACTGGTCTTTTCCCAAAGCACTTTGCCTTGAGGTCCATCAGCTTTTCCTGCTGCTGCCTGCTTGCTCCAAGAGCAAGAAGGGCTTCAAACCTGCCCTTGTCAGGTGAGGAGCTCAGGGCTCCTCCAAAAGGTCACCTTTGGGCAGAGCACTCCTTAACCTGCCAGCTCCGAAGAGGCCACCCAGGAAGCTTTGCAAGTACCAGAAACGATCTGAGCAGTTCTCAGAGCTGGGAAAAGCAGAAAGCAGATCCCACAGAGCACATCCCTGCCCATTTAAATGGGCTCCAAAGCAGCCCTGTCTGAGAGGCACATCCTGCTCCCTCCCAGCCCTCAGGTGTGAAGTTCCTGCTCTGCTGACAACAGAGAACACGCCTGAGCCTGTGTCACCTCAGCAAGCACCTGCTGCTCAGGCCTTAATGCCAGGAAAGAAGATTGCCATCGTCCTGAGTCAGCAGATTACTGGGACAGGCTGCAGGAGCTGGGCTGGGCCATCTGGTGCAGCTCAGAAGAGACTCAGCACAACACGAGCTGCTTTTCCACACCTGGGACACTGGGGCTGCTCAACACAACTCCCTCACCACGCTCACCCTGCTCTGCACCAGCATGGTCTGACCAGGGATGGGGGAAAGGTCATTTCAAGTGGCCCCTGTTCATAAGCTTTGCCCTAAATCAGTGCAAACCACTCAGATTTGCATGTTCCTGCAGACAGGTGGGATTTCCAAATATCCACAGAATCATAGAACAGTTTGGGTTGGAAGGGAGCTTGAAGATCATCCAGTTTAATCATGCCAGACTCCAGCCCCACCACAAGCAGCCAGAAAGGTCCAACAGCCTCCCCAGATCCAGTCCCAGACCAAAACATTTCATTCTGAAAGCAGGGACGTGAGAGGCTGTGTCAAGTGTGGCCAGACAAGAACGAAGGTTTGAAGACACCAGCTGTAATTCAGAAATCAGAAAGGGGCTGGAGTGTCCAGCAACAAGTCCCAGCATCACCTCCCAGCTGGAGCTGGGCAAGTCCTGGAGCTCCTCCACACCTTGGGTTACACAGTCCCATAAAACAGCAGTGAAGGAGGAGGCTCCCAGAGCACAACAACAAAGAGAATATTTTTTGAAAAAGCAGTAAAAGGCCACATACAAATGCAGTGTTTGGCCACAAATGCACTCAGCAATCTGCCCAGAATTCTGCCAGGGGAATGAGAGGGTGGTGAATGCTGGCAGATGAGTTGGTCCCCATCAATGTGACACCTGCCAGTCTCCAGTTCAGGAATGGATGTTGCTTCTCACACTCACGAAGCACAAAAGGGTGACCTTCCACTGTGCAGTGAGAGGCAGGAGGAAACCTCTTCCCAATCCAACATGGGCAGGGCCTCCCTCCCTCCTCCTTAAGTTTTTCTTTAAAGGATAACTGATGTGAAGGCAGAAAGAGCTGAGAAGAACGGGAGGAGCAGCCTTGAACAAGAATTCCCAGAGTCACCCATCACTGTCAGGCAGCAGCTAATGAGGAGCTGGAGCACAGATTGCCTTTTACCTGCTGCAAGCTTGTTCAAAGAATTCCACAGCAGAAAGTGTACCTTTGGAAGAGGTAAAATACAAAGATTCTTACATATCAAATGTTTTCAGCAATTTGGAGAAGGCAGAGACAGTCCCAGGAGTGCTGGGGAAGCCAAGGACACTGTCAAGTGAGAAATAAAAGGAGCAGCACAAGGTGTCACCAGTGCCATCATCAATGATCACCATGACTGCTGTCAAGCACCATAATTAGGATATTTTAATTGGTGATGATAGAGGTCCCCAGAGTGGGAACACCAGGCTGGAGCCCACTCAGAGCTCCCAACTCCCTGCTCAGGGCTGCCTTGCTCCCAGCAACCTGTCACTGCTGACAACAAATCCATCAGCTTACACAGAAAATCATCGTGGCACCAGACAGAGCCTGGGGTCAGCTGTCTGCTGCCTTCAATATTACAAATACCACAGGGCAGGAGAACCTCTTCCTGCCTGCAAGGTGAAACTGCCTTTAAAAAAGGAGAAAAGGGAAAAGGAAAAGTGTATTTATAGACATTTGATTCATGTTAGTGGGGGCGACTGCAAAACTCGTTCCCAATCAGACTTTGTGTAGTTCAAAACTCCAAGCTTTTAGACAGAAGGTAAAGCAGAAAAAAAACCCCATCAAAACCACCAAGAGTAGTAAGAAATCCCCCTTCGTATTTCTATTGATGTGAGTTAGTGAAGCAACAGATTTTAGCATCTTACTTGCAATCTCATTAAGTTTTGTACAAAAATAAATCTAATTCCAGAGTGCTGGTGACGGGCAATTAAACATTTTTTCCGAACCAAAAAAGGATCAGATTTACCAGGTGCTCAGTGTAAATGCATATTCACTGCCTTAACGAACTAAATATGCATTTAAATAATTACTTTCTTCAAGGGCGTGCTGCCAGTCAATCAAGCTGGGAATTATTCCCCTTCAGCAATTTCCTTTTCCCAGCCCTGTACCTGAGAGGCAGCTGAGGACTCTGAACCCCCAGGTCCCTGGGGATGTGTCCCCTCCCCTGATGGGGACACACTGGGGGAGTTCACATTTTCCCTGTGCCAAAGCCTCAGTGAAGGGTCCAAGTGTTTCCTTGTGCTTCCCTAGCTGAGGAAAGCTGTTCCAGATCCTCCTGAGACACAGCCTGAGTTTATTCACGGTGAATTTACACCCATTTAGCCTCAGGCCAGCCCTGCACTGCTCTTCTCTGCCTGGAGCACTCTCCCAAGGGGTTTTGAGCAGTTTTCCCTGCTTACTCTGCCCCAGGCAGGGTCCTCTGTCACCAGCACATCCACATTGCCTCTCCCTTGCTCCCAAATGAGCTCCAACCTTTAGGAAAATCCCATTATTTGCTCCTAAATACACGTGATTTTAACTTCCTACCCTGAACTAGCATCCCCTTGCCACGGCACTGCATTTGTCCATCATTCAGTCCCTCTTATCCATACTGCTCCACGTCATCAACACACCCAGCAGCAACCTGGCAGCAGAACAATGAAAACACTCAATTTTCTCACTCCCAAAACCAGTTGTGGTGGAACGTGGCCAGCACAGCCCCTCACTCCCCACCCACAGCACATCCCCAGCGCTAATCCCCTCCTGACAGGCAGTTTTCTGTATCAAACACAGGCTGGCAGGGAGGGTGACAAACAAGTCAAGATATCCATGAAATTAGCCTGATTCGAAGCACCTTTGGAAGCTGGAAACCAACACACAGGAGCTGGTTCCCCCTCCAGCCAAAGGGAAGAACCCCTGGGCCACCCTGACCTACACCTCACCTCATCAGTGAGGGGAAGGAAACAAAACCTCCTGTGGAGTCTGGAGAGGGGAAGGTCAGAGATGAAACCATGAATGCTGCACCCAGTCCTCCCCAGCTTCTCAACTGGTTCCAAGCATCTGGGCCAGATCCCTTCACGTCTCTGTGCCTCCAGCACATCTGGAGGGGAGGAGGTTCCCACTCCACACACTTCCACTGCTAGGAACATTGCAGTGAGTCCTTTCAATGACCCCTGAGCTGAAAATAATAATATACACACACACTTGCTGCTGCTGGGGAAGTGTTTGCTCAAGCTGGAGCTCCAGGGATTACCCACACAGCGATTTTCACCGCAGTCTTTTGCTAAGGGCATGAAACAGAAAATCCAGAGGGAACAACTACAGGGAGTTCTGGAGGCTGCTGGGTCTGTGTGTGCTGGCTCCAGATTTCCTGTCCCCTCACTGATGCAGCATCAGTGCTCCACAGTAGTCATTTCAGCTAATTGCTATCTACCATTAGCTGCAGAGTACTTACAAGGGATTCAATTCCACTGCATATTTGCTAATAAATCCCAAATGACACTGAGGAAGACAGCTGTATTTAGCTGCCTTTACCCTCTTATTAGCAGTGCTGAATAAGACCCCATTTCAATGCAGAATGGCTCCAACAAGCTGCGTCATTGTCAGAAATCCAAATTCAAACTCCCCACTGCCTGCTGGAAAGCAAAAGTCATCCAGCATTCCCCTGCTTACACAACCTCTGTGGCTTTGATCCGTGGGGACGGGAGAACAGAGGACAGATGGGAGTTATTTGCTGTTTTCAGAGCATTTTGTGAAGCAGTTTATGATGCCCAGTCGGTAGGTGCACAGACTTCAACCCAAGGACTCCATAATATTTTGCAGAAGTGCGAGGGCAGCAATTACCCCATTTTTTAAAAAGGCAGCTGAGGCTCTGTGGCCAAATTATGCCTTGCTGTGAGTCAGCTGTAGAGAAGGGAAAGGAACCCAGGAGCCCTGGCTCCCAGAGCCTCTGCCAGGCCCTCCCTCACAAGCGCCAAGGGGAGCTGCTCCATGGGGAATGAGGTGCAGCACCTCCCATCCAGGCAGGGATGCTCACACAGCATCCAAAACAACCACTGGAGATGCCCAAAGAAATGCCCCCAGCTCCAGGAGCCAAAGATATTCTTGACCTGCAGAAACCTGATCCACAGCTGGAAGGTTTGGGCTCTCAGTAAATGATACACTGGCTACAATTGTCCTGAATCCATGACCCAAATCCTGCCCACAAATCCAGCTGGACCCACAGGAAGAGCAGAGAGCACAAGGAAATTTTTCTGCGTCAGCTGGGGAGTGGAATTTCTAACAGGCAATGAGCACAAATTTAAGTCATTGTGCTCCAAAATTACTCAAGTATCAAAGGACTACCATGGATGTAATTAACTTCCAGCACTTGAAAATGCTCAGATGAGATTAAGGTGCAAATGTGAATTTCATCTCATCCTGGTTAACAGTTTCACTTGATACCCAGTTTCAAAGCACTTAAATTATAAGATGCAAATACTTTGCAGGGTCTGAGGAAGTGATGATTAAGGAGATATCAATTTGAAAATTAATTCATTAAAACATGTTCTGACTCCCAAATGAAAAAAAAGATTATTATAAATCTACCAAGTATATGAACTGATCAAATTCTCTGAAGGAGAACTGTGCAGGAGAACTCACTTTCAAGAAGAGTGAGAACGAAATGAGCCTGGAACACAATCTCTTTGCACAGCTCAACAGCAGGGCATAAACCCAACCACCAGCAGCCATCTGAGAAAAAGAGAAATAAATGCAGAGGCCAGGAGCAGCAGCTTGCCAAATACAAGTGGAGTCATGATGCTGACGCCTGAGGATGCTCTTTCCTTCCCAGGAACACAAAACCCAGCAGTTTGTCTCGTTCCTGCAGCACCTGACCCCTGAAATGTGCCCTGCAGAGCTCCAGGCAAACCAGCACCTACAGCAGGACGGGGTTTTAGCCATTCCTGTTTTGTCACAGAGGAGACTTGGAATGAACTCAGCACAATGAAGGAAGCTTCCTGAGTTTTCCAAGAGCATTTTGCTTTCTTGTACAACACTAGCACCTCTAATGAGGTTAATCCATCACACTGCCATTAAACAGCACTCTGGGGATGATTTCAGCAGCAGTGAAGTGCTATTTCCTTCAGTCACTTCCAGAAGCCAGAGAGCAGGAGAGGACATGCAGGCTGAGAGGCTTTTCATTACAAACTTACTTTGGCAACTGGGTCAACATATCTCTCACTAAAATGTATGCTGTGATTTAAACAAACACACTGCAGAATGCAGCAGGTTACAATTACCATATACATTAGAAAAAAACCAAGTAATTGCCTCATCAACAACCACACAGTGAAAACAACCCATTTGTTACCCATTTTATTTATGCCTTTCAGCTTCCATTACCCACCAGTAGAGAGGAGCTCACTCAGGTCAAACTTAATACTGAAAATGGGCAAGTCCTGGTTTGGGGGGGTTCTTTCCAAATTCAGAAGAACCATAAATGAGAGATGTACAGACATCTCCTCTCTAAAACTGCTCCCCTCAGACACCCAGTGGGGGCCAGGGATGAGTCCTCATGGATTCCAGAGGAGCTCCAACACGGCAGTGCCAGCACAAACCAGACACAGCAAGGGAGCAGCTCGGGACCAGAGCTGAGACAGCTTGGACTGAAAACACCACAGCCTCCCCCAATTCCTGCCCCAGGGTCCTGCCACCCCCAGCTGCTGGCAGGGTCAAGCTCAGCTCCACAAGTGCCACCAGCACAATCGTCCCAGTTGTTCTGGGCAGCTGCACGGGCTGTGTGAGGTTTCCTTCCCTGCACAACCTTCTCCAGTGAAAGCAAGGCTTGTTTTCCCACAGGCCCCAGCCTATTCTCCATTCAAGCTGCCTCAAACCCCTCCAGCTGCAGCCCCTGCTTCTCCTTCCTCTCTCAGCCTCCCAGTTGCTCCTGCCTTGGAGCATGGGCTTGCAGCAGGAGAACAACTGTGGATGGAAAAGGTGCTGCCAAGCCCCAGGAACACCAGGGACTGCGTTACAGTGCAGCCCAGCCAGCCAAAGGAGCCACCTCTGCCTGTCCCAGGTTCCTGCCCATGTCCCACCTCATCCCACACCTCCTGCAGCAGCTGGAGGCTGCACACACACCCCACGTGTTGCCTCTTTCCTGCCCAGAGCCCCCTGCAAACCACAGACCATGGCTCAGGGCAGGGCAATGGGATCGTCATCGTGATGCAGCAGAAAAGGAAACCATGGCAAAGTTCACACCACAGTTTTTTCCACTGACTCCACAGCAACCTACAGCCAATTTGGTTCTGTTCCCTTCCTGTCTCATCTGCTTCCGTCAGCCCCAAGCCAAGTGCTTCAGTCCAAGAGAGAGGGGCCTTTGGGATCCATCAGAAAACTCACACCCTGATCCTGGGCCATGCAGGCTTCGAGCCAGGGAGGTGCTGAGCGATCCCAGCTCACCAAGAGAACGCTGAGGATGCTCTGCAGCACCAGCACTTGCACCTGAAAGGGGTTTGGATGGGACCTTAGTGACAGAGCCAGCACGAACCTGGCCCTTGTATTTCCTGCAGAATTTGTTGAAGAGCAAATAGCAGGAACCAGACAAATCCAGTGAATCCAAACAAGCAGCAACCTCTTTTTCAAATGACTATCTGGTGAAGCCTGTGAGGAGGGTGAAATTAAGCCAGAGCACACCACTGAGAGCCTGTGACAGTCCCTCCCTCGGTGATTACAGCCCTGTGTGCCCAGACCAGAGGGATTCACAAAGGTGGCTCTCCCAGGTCACACAGGGCACGTGGGCAGAGCTGTTGGGGCTGAAGCGTCGCCAGCCACCAGGACAGATTGTTGTTGGCAAAGCTGCAGCACAGCAGATTGCACTGATTTCACATTGTTTTCCTGCAGCTGTCTCCTGCTCCGAGGGCTGTTAAAAGAATTGTGCTCTCCCTGAAAATTCCAAGGGTGCAAAAAATCAGGCATCAGCCCAGAGACACTCACAGGTTTAAAAGGTTCCCTTGGCCAACAGAGCAAGAGCTCACACAGGACACTGCCCTTCTCCCTGGCTGTTACACAGCCACAGGGCATCCCTCTGGATTTTGTAAAGATAATTCCACATCTGTCTGAAAAACAAGGAAAGAGGCTCCCCACGAGCTCAAATATCACCCAGGTGTCCAACTGCAACTCTTGCCAGCATCTCTAAAACTGTTCCTGCAGCTCCTCTGTGCAGACCCAGACCCAGCAGAGCAGCACCAAAAGCACTTTTGGGTGCTCCATGGCACTGTGGGAAGGAAGATCTATGCATGCCACCAGATGAATGTGCAAGCCCACAAACCCGAGCGCGGCAGGATTCCCAGAAAGCCACGCGGTTCTGTGCAAGGTGAGGATTCCGCTCCTCCACGGAGAACAGCCCCGCCTGTCTGGCACCGTGCTGGGTGTCTGCTGCCTCTGCAGGGAACCCTCCAGCATCCTGCAAGCTGCTTCCACAGCACTGTGGGACTGAGTCCTCCACCGCATCTCCCCGGATTTTTAGCACTTCTGTCCCAGTGTGGCTCCACTGAAAACATCTACCCTGGAAATGCTTCGCACGGCTGCGCAAATCAAGCGCAGGGAGGCAAGTCCTGCTCCTCCCCACACGCCACATGGGTTTGGCTCTGACACTGGGGCATTGGTGCAGTTTAATCACAGGTGTAAACAGCAGCAAACATATATTTTGATGAGAGTTTGTCACGCAGATCATGTCTTTTATGTGTGAAGTGGGCTCCGGTCCTGTTCTTCCACAGGAGGAATTTGTATGGACATGGTGTTTCTTGAAGTCTTCCCAAATACAGCAAGGATGCTCCTCTCCACAGGCCTGTTTTAGGTTTAGTTTAGATCCTCCTTGCAACCTCACAGGTATTGCAATGAGTTTACAGATCACAGGCTGCTGCTCTGGGTAGCACTGGGAGAATTCCCTCACACTGGTGAGAGAAGGGAGGATCCAGGCTTAAACACATGCCCAAATCCAGGGAGCCCATTTATCCTGACAACTGAATTATGCATGTCTGCAGAAAAAAATCATCTCTGCTCCTGCACAGAGACATCATCATCATCCAGCAGTGAAAAAAAACCACATGGCACAGCACCAGGCTGCATGGAAAATGTGCTTCAGGAGCAGGGACAGAGGGGAGGAGGAGACAGGTGACAAGACAGCTCTTACCTTAACCCCTAAGGGTGGTGGGCTGGGGGAGCTGCTGCCATGCAGGAACAGCTCTGTTTCCACATGGATTCTGTGTGCTGGAGGAGCCTGCCTGCTCTAATCCAGGGCATTCCGGAGCGGCTGCATTAGTGCTGCACAGCCTCCACGAACCTTCCAGGAGCAGTTACATCCACCAACACACACGGCTTTAATTGGGGATGCTTTTTTTTTACTTCCATTGCAGTCACATGGTGGGAGCTGTTACTTTTCTCTCCTCTGTGTGTATCTGGATGGCTGCATTCTCACTCCCCTGTCTGAGCCATGCCAGCCTCAGGCAACCAGCTCCGAGAGCGTCAGCCTCGACAAATGACTCAGTTCTGTCTGGAGCCAGGTCTGCAAAGCATCTCCTGCCTTGCCTTCCCTTCCCAAGCTGCTGCTCTCACAGCTGCCCTGGCCAGGTGAGCTCTGCCCTCAGCACATGGGCTTGGAGCTCCACAAAGCCGAGCCTGACCCTTCTCCACCAAACCTGAATTCCTGAGTCACACTGGGGGAACCTCACCCAGGGCCGTTCAGGAAGGGATTTCCACCACAGGAGAATCACTCTGCTCAGTGCAGGGAACACAGGAGTTTTCTCTGCTCACTCCTCATCCTTCTGTGACAGATCTGCTGCTGGTCCCCTCTGCAAAGTGGTCGCTCGCTGGCACAGCCAATGACAACTTTCTGCCAAAAACACTGATGCCAAAGGATGGTTTTATTGGAGAGAACATCTCGCAGAGTGAGTTTGTCTTCTCTTCAGAACAGCAGAGGAAAACGTGGGTATTTTCAGTCACTTCATTATTAACTCCTCAGACACCTGAGCACGCTGTGGAAGCTCCCCATGGACCAGGATCTCCTCAGAGCCTGTGGTACCTGCTGGAGCTCTCCCTGCCTGCCCTCCCAGTGGGGCACACAAAAGGGATGAACACAGAAAACAGCAGCTTTCCTTTCTCCCCAGCTTTACCCAGGAAGGCACCAAACCACAGACTTGCATCCACCAAGCAGTTCGTGCTCGTAGTTTCCTGGATTACCGCCCTGATGGAAGCAATTCATACAAGAGCTGGCCAAGGGCTGCGGCCTTAAAATTCTGGGCACATCTCAGTGAACTCATATGTTTTATTATTTAGACCCATGCAGGAGCTCAGACACTCGGCTGAACTCGGAGGCCAGGAAATGCCTGGAGGTACACGTGGAGTATCACAGCTCCAGGACATTCAGCTGCTTTTATGGATGCAAGTCTCCGCTCACTCGCTATGAGAGGTTGGCCCGTGGGCTTCCCAAGCTGGAAACCACAAGGGCTTGTTTGTCAGGGGGGAAAAGAGAAACACCCATGGCTTAGGAAGCTCCATATTTTCATTTGTTAGTTGCTGGTGGTTTGTACTGCTGCCTTCATGCTGCAGAAGGCTTGGCTGATAAACAAGCTGAATCTGATGGCTCCTGTGTTTTGCAGCGAGATCCAATCCCCAGAGCATTTCCTCCATACAAATCTCTGCAGACAGCTGCTAAAAAAAGGGGCTGTTGCTGCTGCAGCACCAGCTGGGATATGGTGAGTGCACAAGGACAGTAAGGACAGGACCCTCCTCAAAGCACTGGCAGCTCCTGCCCATCCCAAATCCTTCCTGCCCGACTGTAACTACAGATGTGTGCTTTTCTCTCTCCATCTCTCACCATACCCCAAAAGACAGCCACCCCCAAGGCAGGGCAGCTCCACTCGCTCACACAATTTAACCTGCAGGATTTTCTGACAGGGAACATTGCTCTGTGTCCCTCTCTCCCTTTTTCAATTACTTGCTGTCTTCTCAAAGCCTGAGAGACAGGAAACTTGTGGAGTCACTCAGGGCTGTTCGTTCTCCTGCTTTCTTCAAGCCAGCCCCTGGCACTGGGCTCTCCACAGTGACCAGACCCCAGGGCACCCAGGCTGCTCCTTCTCCTGTGGTTTGCAGTGTTCCCACCACATTTGAAAGGCACACCTTGTAAACAGAGCCTGGTATTTCATTCACCAGCTGGTAACTTCCTCCTCAGCAACTTTCTGCTCCCTCCCGTGTTAAGGAGAACAGCAGAGCCACTGTAATTTCGTGTGACACCAGTGCTGCACTGCCCAGCAGGGCTCAGTAAAGGATGAAGCCAAGGTCTCCAATGCACAATTGGCACAATTACCCTCACTCTGACGTGGGTGAGGAAGTGCTGAAGGAAAGGAGTGGGAGTCAGGACATTCAGCTCCCAGTTTTGCCACCTCTATTCTCTTTCACCCTCAAGACCGTACAATTTCCCACCCTTGAAAACTGGAACAATATTTCCCAGAAAGGCTGCAATAAAATATTGGTATTTACCATGCACTCTGAAACCCTGGAACGGATGCAGTCCTGCCAGGATCCACTCAGCACCATCATACAAACCATGAATAACAGTAATTAACAAATAGCCCCAGAGAGATGAATATTAATCAGCACTTCCCAGCTCTCCTCGGGCACGAATGGATATTCCATAGATGGAGTGCACAAAGAGCCACCTCAACTCTGCAGCGTGGATCACAGGAGAAACTTGTCCCACAGCTAATTTGGGCTGAAGCTGCTCCAGAGCACGGGAAAAGGCAGCAACTCACACCAAAGTGCCCAGGGAGGCACCACCAGGTACAGGTGAACACTCAGTTGGTACCTGCTGTGACACCCACCCCAAAACAAACACAGCCCAGTGCTCTGCAAAATCACAGGAGCGCCAAGAAAGTCCTGGAAACACAACTGGGAAGCCATTTGGTACAGCAAACCCCTCTGTTCTACCTGGAAATACACATTTGTGCGGCTCTGTTAATCAAGGCATGGAGAAACTCCACCACACACGGACCGCTGTCCCAGCAGCGGGGTGGAGCTTCCCCTGGGAAACTCAGCACAACTATTAATTATCTGTGCTGCCCCATGGCAGAGCTGATCTCCTTGTGCTGAGCCTGCTGCAATCCTACAGCAGAAGCCAATCCTCCCAGGCTCAGCAGGGAAGAGGCTGCAAATCAAGGACTCCGTCCCAGGTCCCATCGCGGATCAGCAGCTGGAGCTGCATCCACAGCACCCAGGAAAGGGCTCCCTTCCTCCTGAGCCACCTCTGCTCGCTGGCAGCCAGAGAATGTGAGGGAAACAGGATCCCCAGGGCAGGAAAGGAGCCCTGGCACACCCTGTGTGCTCAGAGCTGCCTCCAGCAGTCACCTTGTGCAGCTCAGAGCCAGCTGCACACAGAACTGACGGCTCCCAGTCCAACCCATGCATTTTTAAAAGCAGCTTCCAAGACAAAACATCTGCTCCCAGGTGGAACATGAAACAGCTCTTACACTGAGCTGTGTTATTAGTGTTTTCCCCACTTCAATCCTTTTTCTTGATCTTTCTCCTGCATTAGCCCCAAACTCCCAGTGAAGAGCCCCTCTGGCTGCTCCAGAGGGTGTAAGAGCAAAGGGTAACAGAAAAGCTTGAGGGGAGCCAAGACAATCCAATATTCCTCTTTCAAAAATCCCTCCAGGGGTGGCAGCTGCACGGAGTTACTGATTCACAGCACAAGGTGAAGCTGCTTTAGACAGATCCTGTCTAATCTCAGAGTCAGAAAGGAAACACCTGTGGTTCCAGTGCCTGGCATCCTCGGGCAAAATCCTCTTGCTAAAAGTAAACTGGGAATTGAAGATTTTGAAGCTATTTACTCCTACCCTGAAGCTACTGAACAGACAGCAGCACTGCTTTCCAAATCATTAATGCAGGGTTTTGTTGCTGCTCCAGTGTCCAGGGCCTTGCACAAGGTCTTTTTATCCCTTCCCCTGAAATAAGGAAGAGCAGGTATAAATGAGGTGCTTCAGCAGATGCTTGTCCCCCCTTTTCCAGGCTTCAGTGGGCCAGGGATCCATCAGGCATTTCCAGGACCAGGCCATTACACTGCTTTGGGTTTGGCTGCCCACTTTGAAGGCTCTCAGTCCCAAGCCTCAGATTCAGTTCTAAAAAGAGCCTGTCTTTGCCCCTCTCCTGATGGGAATAGAGGTCATGGCTATTGTCCTTAACCAGCCCTGTTAATTTTATCTCAGGAGAAGTGAGTTAAGTCACTTAAGTACAGGGCTGTGCTGCAAATTGCTCATTTAATATTGCCCTTGAAACTGCACTGTAATGATAATTTTTCACTTCCTTCCCTAGGCAGTTGCATAACATTGCTGGGCATTGTTTAGAGAGCTCCAAAGCAGAGGCAGCCGTGTCCCTTTCCCCTTCTCCTCACCAAGCACTGGCAGGGATGTTGACTTTCTGGTTGTGGGGGTTTTTTTGGCTTTTTTTGGCTTTTTTTTCACTCTATCAGCTTATTACATTAAACAACAGATGGACATGACTCCGAATGCAAATAGCCTTCCAACAAAATTATTCCTACTTTCTTCAGCTTTCAGTGGGAAAAAAAAATAAACCCCATTTTTACCAGTTAAATCTAAGCCAATTAGAAAGTCAGATCTGTCAAATAACATTTAATTAAAAGTATCTTTAGGGAGGGAACGGCTCAGTCAATGAAAAGCTTTCCCACTGACAATATAAATAGCCCAGGCCCAGAATTCACTTTGTGGTTGGGATACTCAGCCTCTGTGCCCAGACCAGGAGGAATTTGGGTTTCATGGCTTTGGTTGGCAAAGGATTTTATAACAGGGAAGTGGAATTCTGGAAGCTGGGCTGGCTCATCAAAGGGGCACAGAGAGCAGGACTGGGATGGGAGGGATGGGAAACAGCACTGGATCCACCTGAGAGCAATTTGGAGATAAAATTGCTCTCAAAGCAGAACAGCATCAAGAGTTTAATAAAATCCATCTCTCCACTTTCAGAAACTTGCTGCTTGGGGCTTCTGAATGCAGCGTAAGACCTGGCAGAGTTCAAACCTGTTCTTCAAGCAAGTCTGAATGCAAGTTTGGACAGCACCTCGAGAGTGAAAATATGAGACAGCAAGAAATGAACACACCACAACAAAAATGCAGTTCATGTTCTCCAGTAACAGAAAGGCTGATCTGCTGGAGAGGAGGCAAGAGAGCAGAAGGGAAAGCAGGAACATGAGAGCTGGGGAGACGAGGCTTGAGACAGCAGTGTTTGCTTTATGGAGAGCTCAAAATAAAGACAGCAGTGACAAAGTTGTGTCCTGGGCATGTGTTACAACAGCACAGATGAAGGGAGCTACATCTGGAAGTCCCTGGCTGTGCAGGTGATCCAGGACATAGGCCAGGGTCACCCCAGATCCACCCCAGGGCAGGTGGCAGCAGGGTGGTCCTGCAGGGACTCCGTGCCCTCGCTCCAGCTCCAGGCACAGAGAGCCAGAGGTGGGAATGTCACCCCTCAGGGCACACCTGGGGACCTCCTGCTTGACCAGGAACACACACACACACTCCACAGGTTTGAATCCAGGCAGGATCTCCCATCCTGATGAACTTTAACAAACTAAGCCATTCTGTCACTGCCAGTCCATAAAAAAACCCCTTCCTATCTGCCTCCCGCAGATGCTCCCTCCAAGCCTGAGGCCTGGATCGGTGAGGGGAGAAGCTGATTCCCCAGACTTTTACCAGCATATCCAATTTTAAGCCTTTCTGCTCCTGGCTATGACTTTGCTCATCCTCAAGGCACCACCAAGGCAAGGCTTTCCCCTATGGTTTATGTAATATATCAGGAAACAATCCAGTGTCAGGGACACTCATCACTGAGCTGGAGGAGGGGAATGCCAACAGAGCTGTGCAGCCTGCTCCTGTCTCCTATCACCACGGTGGTCATGGTCCAGCAGCATTTGGCTCAAGAGAGGAAGAGCCAAAAAGGATTTAAAAAAATCACTCTTCTATAACAAATCAATTTCTCAGCTTTCATAACACGTTTTCATCCTTCGGTGTAACAGGCACTGCTCCTCTAACTTTGAAAACAAGGGGCAGCAGATCCCTAATTGGCCACATCCTCCAGGAAAACAGCAATTAATCAACACAAGATTTTCCTGTGGCATAAGCAGCTCATGCTGCAGATATCAGCCAAAGCTCTGACAGGACCTGGACCCAGAACAGGACCCAGCACCCATGCAGTGAACAAAACTCCTGCACCCCGTCACCGTGATCCAAACACAAATCTCCTGGTTACAGGAACTCTTTCCAGTGTCCCTCCTCTCCTGCTGGCCGTGAGCTCTTGGAGACACTTTCCCAGGAGGGAAGCATCCAGTGACCAAAGCAATGGGTAGCAAAAGGCACCTCAGGAGCTGGGCACAGAGCTCTGGGTGGCACAGCTCACTCCTGCCTCACAGCCAACATTCCAGGTGGGAAGGGTCGCAGCTGCCCCCAGACCCAGCTCTGGTGTGATTATTAACATTTATCCCCCAGGGAACTGGGTTTGAGGGCTGTCCTCAGGCCACACACGAGTCACAAACTGATTTGACTTCAGCTGACTCAGAGGCAAACTCTCAACAACCACAAACACGTGGCCAAGGCACAACGTTCTCTTTCTTGTCTGCTTGGCACAAACACCCCGTACAGGGCACAGGATTTCTGGATAAAGCGTCCAGAGGGACTGCTCTCACCCCAGGAGAGGCACAGCAAGCAGAACTTGAATCAGTGAAGTGCAAGTCAGCACAGGGAGAAGGCAGGGCATCACCTCAGCTCCATTTCCCTGGGCACAGAGTCCAGTTAACACCCTGAGGACAAGAAGTGTTTGTATTGCAGCAGCACCTACAGGGCAGAGGCAAAGCAGGGTCAGGAAGGATGCCCAGAATCCTGGGGAAACCTGCAAAGCACCAAGCACCAATCCCAGGTCTGCCCAGAAGGATCCCTCTCCTGGCTGAGGACACTCAGTGTCCTGCTTGGCTCCACACTGGGATGACCACACGACTCACCAGAGCTGAAAGTACAAGTGAGTAGTTCAAAACATCCCAAAACAGATGTCACCAAAGCCAACCCTGCCTGCTAAGCTATCATATAATTTTTGCTCAGGCCACCTATTACGCAGCACAGCTATTTTAGAAATGTTTGTCCTGTTTTACACATCCTTCTGCCTGGTGGAGACTGAGTGCAGGGGCCAAGAGAACAAAAATCAGAATCTTTCAGAAACCTCTGAACCAGCATTCAAAAAGATAATAATCAAGCAATTCAAGTTTAATCTACAGAGTAAACAGAGACAAAATGGTCATTCCCAGCTTTCTGGTAGTGCACCTGAGCCCTTTCCCAATCCCACAGAGGAAGCTGATTGCACTTCTCCAAAGCCAGCACTGCTGCTGGTGCTAATTTTCACCTCGGGCAGATACAATTAAACACCACCTCTTGGAAAGAAAATAGCTGTTAGCCTTATGTAAAGTCCAGATTTAAAAGTTGGGCAAGTTTACTTTCCAAGAACTAGGGAAAATATCGAAGTATTCCATGGTATTGTTACCCCTTGGATACACACAAAACAAACAGGAACCATTCCAGACACAGGTTCACCCCAGTAGTGGATTTTCTCCCCAATTTGCTTTGCAAACACCAGTTTACTCTGCCTCAACCACCACGCTGAGTTGTGCCCTCTCTTGCTGCCTGCCATGTCAGAAGGCCAGCAATTTTTCCATCCCAGTTTTGCCATCAGAACAGGAGGAAGCTGCCTCCTCTCTCAGAGCTCTGTGGTGCTCAGAGCTCTCTCTAATTGCCCGATGCTCATTCAGGTCAGGTCCTCGCCGTGGTGACACTAATGAGTGAGATGGGGACTGTTTGTGACACAATCAAGAAAAGTTTGTAAACATCACAAAAGCCAACAGTGCTTTGGAAAACAGAGACTGCAGGAGAACAGAGAGCAAGGGAAGGGAGAGAGAGGAACAAGGTGTGCTTTTATCTGAGTTCTCAGGCCAGATGAATGCATTTCTGGACTGATTGCAGCGTTATCTAACGTTCTTTCTGTGTGCAATCAATAACATCTCCATGATGTCAGGGCAGTGCAGTGATGGTTTCCCCAGGACATGTCCATGTCTCCCTCCCAGACCCAGAAATCTCCAGAGTGGCCTTTTAAAAGCAAGGGACCAAATCCAGGGGAGCTCTCAGGACACTGGTGGACTTGTCCCCAGCATGAGCTTGTCACTCTCCAGAGTCCAGGGGAACCATTTGATGGACTTGGTGCTTCCTACACATTCAGGATCAGCCAGCCAGCACAAAAAGGCAAGTCAGAGCACCTGCAGCAGTGGGGAAGAGCAGGACACCTCCTGCCAGCAGGCACTGCACAGCTCCTACAAGCCCTATTCTACCCAGTCCTCAGAGCTTACACACACCTGAATTAATGCACTTCATTTAGCACCAGCCCAAAACCTCATGGAAGGTAAAGCAGCAACTCAGGCTCACACAGAACTCGGTCAGCTCGAGTTTGAGGAGCACAATCCCAGAGCTGGACAACCCCAACAAGGCCCAGCAGTGACCCCACACCCAACACCATGAGCTGACCCCACAGACACACCAGCCCTGCAGAGTCACAGCTTCCAAAACCCTGGACTTCCAACAAGTCCTGCTCGAGATTTAACAGTTCTGTGTAGCAAAAGGCATCAGAAAGGTGAGCAGGGGCAGATGTACAGAGCTGCACAGGGACAGAAACACTCCGGGTTTGTGGTGCGAGACTGCTGGAGCAAAAGTTTTGACTTCAGTCTCTGTAAATAGAGATGTTTGGCCCAGTCAGCACCCAGATTATTTGCTGCCAGTACAACAGAGCTCATGCCTTTGTTTAGAAGGGGCTGAGTCTAGGGAACCACTAAGGGATGTAATAAAATGAATAAACACTTTCATTTTTGGCACACTTCTCCCCACCCACCCCGGTTTCCTAGAAGGAATACACTTCCCCCAGCTCCCCAGATGAGGGGCCTGGCACTCCCTGCCTGCACAGGTACCTTCTGCAGTTCTTACACCTCAATTAATGCTCCCAGGCAAAAAACCCCCTCACATATTAAGATTTTGGTACCAGTTACTATGGCTTTACCACCCAAAAAGTCACCTGAGGTTCCACCCATCACACCAGAGGGAGGCACTGAATTCACCCCGAAGTTTCTGCACTGCAATACAAGTGAAGCTAAGGAAGAAACTAAGTTACCACTTAATCTCACAGAGCAGTAGGGACACAGGCTCCACCAGCACCTGCTTTCAAGGCCTAAAAGGCACAGCAGAGACTTTTAAAACCACATGGCCATGCCAGAGCCACCCAGATAAGCCACAGGAGAGATGCTTTCCATTTCTCATCTGTTCTCTCTTCACCAGCAGCTGAGAGCAGTGTTCATGTACAGGCACACAGTTGTGATAAGCAGCCTCCCACCAAAATGTCCTTTGCAAAAGTGACCAAAATCTCATCCCCAAAAAGTTCCCAAGAAAAAAACAAAAAGAAAGACAGAAGAAGCCCGAGTTTGGTTAAATTCCAGCAGGTTTCTCCACAGCTCTAGCTCCCCCAGAGCAGGCAGAGCAATGATATTAACTCTGCTTCCTTCTTTTTCCCTGGAGTTGCTCTACAATACAACATAACCAAGAAACACCTGCTGCCCTAATGAACCAGCACTCATTAAATGAGACAACCCACTAGCTGCTGTGCTAATTATTGCAGAGCACGCAAAGAGAATTGATGAAAAGCTACTGTATCCCATACACTTCAAGCATTCTTGGGCTTTTTTAGCCCTCTAGTCCAGCTACTGCACCACCTCCACTTCAGACTGCTAGAGGAGAGATAAAACACAACGGTGGTGAACAGCATGAACAACGCTGGAAGGCCTCAAAGTGACTCATTTAGTCTTCTTTGGGTTTAGTCTTTTCCATTTTTGATCTAAATGAAGAGAAGGGGCAAGATACGGCACTGCCACGAACGCCAACCAGCCTGGAGCTATTTTTTTCCTTCCAGCCCTGTGTGGAATTTCTGTAGCGCCCAGTTTTAAAGCTGAGACTTGAAGTCTCTGCAGTGCGATCAGGAGCCTCCCATGCGATCGCCCAGCGCCGAGCAGCTTTCAGCATCACCCTCCTCAGCAGCGGAGCCGCTCGCTCCAGGCCAGTGCCAAGCATCCCAGCGGAGCATCGCCAGCTCCCAGCACCCACGAGCGGGAGCTGCCCCACGGAGGGAGCGCCGCGTCCTCCCCGGCTCCTCTCACTCTACTCCGGCCGGATCCCCGCCCGTGCAACAGCTCCTCGCTTCCCACGGCTGAGCGCTCCCTCCCTCCGCGGCGACCCCGCTGCGCTCCCGGGGCTCGGGGACGGGCGCAGCTGCGGGGCCGGGCTGTCCCCAAGCACCGGGCTGTCCCCAAGGACCGCGCTGTCCCCGGGGCTCCGCGGGCTCGCCGATGGGCGCAGCTCCGGGGCCGGGCTTCCTCCCGCTCCGGGCTCCCCCCGGCCCCGCTCACCTGGAGTAGAAGCGTCGGGCGGCCGAGCCCGGGCTGTCCCCGCCGGCCATGGGCGCCGGCCCCGCGGCGGGGAGCGGGCAGCGGAGTATGGCAGCGCCGGGAAGTGATGCACCGAGCAAAGAAACTCGCGGGCAGGCCCCTCCTCCGGCTGATGTCACCCGGCCTTGCCTCCCGCCCGCCCGGCACGGCG
>VZTH01009929.1:98009-150197 GCA_013397815.1 Aleadryas rufinucha
GGGTCCCGCCGCGGGACGGGGAGCGCGGCCCCGGGCGCGGCGCGGAGCTCCCTCGTCCCCCCGGTGGCATCCCCGGTAGTGCCTCACCGCTCAGCTGGGAGCGGCCCCGGACTCGCAGCGAGGTGCGGGCAGCACACCTGCACGCTATCGCCGAGGGAAAGCGGAGAAACATCGCTGATTTCTGACCGGGTGGAGCTGTTGAAAGCCATAATGAGTCTCGGGTTTGGCTTGGCCAAAGCTCTTTTGTCTTGGAAAGTGTCTGCACCTGGAGGCAGCCAGGACGAGCAGCAGGGACCTGGCAAGGCTGCATTTGCTGTGCTGGGTCAGCAGGGCTGTGCCACAGGCAGACTGAGCCACAAAGTCTGGCTGCTCTCTTTGGTAGTGAGGAATCCACCAGGAAAAGGGATTTTCCCCTCCAGCCCACAGCAGCTTCTTTCAGTGAACTACGTCCTGTTGAACCTTGGGGCCTTAAATATTTATTTCCACCCAGACACCTAAAGAAGGATGCACATTGCATCCAGCTCCCTCTGTTCTCCAAAGCTTGAGATGCTCCTGGAAAAGTTAGGGAGTTGGTCACTCAGCAGGAACCTGTCTGAAAGTTAGGGCCACTTACCTAGCAACAGCAAATTAAATGTCATTATCATCACAGACCCCACTCCCCAAAGAAGCACAGCTATAAGCTCTGGCTTTCACTGGGTTCCAGCAGCTTGCTCTGCTCATACAGAACCCTGTGGTCGGAGGGAATCCAGAGCCATGCCTCTTTACTGGACTGTTTCACCCTGGGGACCTGCTCAAAACCCCTCTCAGAACTAAACCCTGCTCAGGAAAAAAACATCATCAGTAACACCCCACTAGCAAACCACAAAAGCCTCTTTCCCAAGAGCTAATTGATTGGGCATTTAAATTCGAAACAAAAACCCATAAACCAACCTGTGCCTGTGTCTCAGCTCAGGAATAGTCTCAATTCAGTAGATAAACCACAGCAGAGAAAGCTGAAAGCATCCTACTGAGAGCTGTCTCCTCACCCAGGAAGGTGTGGTGCTGCCCTGAGTGCCTTATTATCCCAAAAAATAGGAAGCCCTCTGCACTCCAGAGTAACCAGCCACAGAACCCCCACTGGAAGGGCCAGGCTGGGACTCTGTGCCTCACACCAGCCAGTTTTTCCCCAGGTTTGTGGTTTCACTGACAGCAGCAAACATCCTGGTGCAAAGCAGCTTTTCACAAGCCATGGAAACATGGGACTGTTCAGCCCTAAGAGATTTTGGTGCTTCAGAGGGGGTGTTTGTCCATGCCTCCCCACATTTCCAGACGAGGATATTAGTGCAAAAGATGGAACTGAGCTTGTGCTGCTGCTGCTGCAGCCCTTCCTCAGCCCCAGGCGCTGAGGATGCCGAGCTGAGCTGGGCCCCAGCGCCGGGCTGGCATTCAGCGAGTGTGGGAAGACAGAGGAATTGCCCTTCAGAGAAACAATGTTGGAAAGGAGAGCAAGGGAAAGGAGGAAGGAGGCCAGCTTCCAGTTTGGGCTGCAGCCAGATCTATGGTATTCCACAGAGCTCTGGGCGAGCGGGTCACCCGCACGTTAATGACACAGGAATCGCTCGGTCAAATTCCAGGGCCTGGGTCGTGCAGGGGGTCAGAGTGAGATGAGCAGAATGGTCCCCTCTGGCCTTCAAACTCATGAATTTGCAATGGATAATTTATCATCTGACAAACTCAGCTTCTCTTTCTTCTTGTACAAGTGGCAAATAGGTCACAATAGATTTGAATTCATTAGATGAAATAATTCAATTGCTTTGCTGTGGGTTGGGTTTGGTTAACCCTACACGTTCATGCCAAGAAGCTCCCTGCAAGGACTTGGAGCTCAGCCACGACTCAGATCCATTGCTCAGCTGCAATGAAAGAGGAAAATTATAAGAGCACAGAGAGAAAGAAACCCCAGTACTTCAGAAATGCCACTAATTCCTCTGGTGAAGTGCATACACGTTGTGTCATGTGTTGGGAAGGACCTGGAGCAATTAGAGAGGCTCCAGATGAATGTGACAAGTGTGACCTACGAGAGGAAGGTATGAGAATTGATTTGTTCAGTGCAGATAAGATCAAGAAGTGGAGCTGGAATCTTTAGACATTAAAAGAGCTGCTGCAGAATGGAAAAAAGGAGGAGTGGATCCTGAAGAGCAGGGCAGGGTACGACACAGCCGGGCCAGAATCCATCAAAGGCAACGCAGGGTTCATTTTCCTTTGACCTTATGCACCTCTGCACCTCCAACATCTTCTGTTTCTGCAATCTTAAAGCTCAAAATCTTGTTCCTCCCAGCTCCTGAGTGTCTCTACACCTTCACTTACAAACACAGGCAGAATCACAGCTCTAAGGAATAGGATTGCAGGATCCTTAAGGCTTCTTGGGCAGTTTTAAACATTTCTTTTATAAATTGGTACCCAAAGCTATCACAACACAAGATGAAAGAGCTCCAACTATTGCCATATTTCCTTCCACTTGGAAGAGACAGCCTTGAGAGCAGGAAGGCACAGAAAGCTCAAGGGAAGACAGCGAGACAGAAGTCAACAGTAAATTTTGCCAATCATTTAAGAATTGCAAGGGCATAGGAGCATCCCACTGCTGCCTCCATGTCTTCATCATCCAGACACACCAGAGCCAGGCACTCCCTCCAAAACACAAAGATTCATCTTAATTAGCCCGGCAGCTTTCCTGCAGCTCATGGAATGGATTGCTGGGGGCCTCTGCTGGGGTTTGTGTGCAAAGAGAGCTCTGCAATTCAGACTCCGAAGCTGACAGACCCCAGCTGAAATCAATACAGAACCGGCACTGTAATTGTCTTCTCTTTCTAGCAACAGCTGTGATTAATCACCAAACTTTGCACTGTCTTCTTTTTTCGAGCTGGCAGGTTCCAAAAGCACCTTGCTATTGTCCTATATTCCATTCTCTAAATCCCTCTAAACATAACCTGCAAGGAAGTGCTGGTTCAAACCAGCCTTAAAAAGAACCACACAGCAAAACTTGAAGAAATTTGGTCTTGCCTTATATCAGTTTCACAGCTGTTGAGTTTAGATGGACATAAACTTATCTTTGAGCAAGTTTTTAGAAGAAAATACCCCAGTGGATGTAGCTTCCTTTGTGTGCAGGAGATGAGAGCTCACAGAGGGTATTTTTCAGCTGGATCCTCTTCCCCAGGCACCAGGCAAGGGACACAGAGCTGGAAGGGAGGGGATGATGGACAGCCTTGGCCAGGACTGTTTCCCTGTGGAACATCACTGTTGGTGCTGCCTCATGCCAGTTTGTAAAGTGGAAACAACAAAATAACTTCTACCTCTCCTTCCTGGGGAAGGAACAATGGCTGGAGATCTTTAATGTGTCCCTGAGCTGTGAGCACAGGAGTTTGAATGAGCCTGCCAGCAGTGTGAAGATGGGTAAGAGAGGAGCTGGCTTTGTGAAAGGCAAAGGGAATGAGAAAAATGCCCCTGGAGGGTCTGAGGGCTGGTGTGGGAATCGGGGCCACGCTTGGCCTGCCTGAACCAGGAACATTTGCCTCGGCTTTGGGATTTTCATAAAGCATAATTACTTGAGTTGCAACAACATCCTCCTCAGAAGAGCCCAGAGCCAGGCAGGAAAGCAGGGAGGGAGCAGAGATGGGTTTCAGCAGGAGTGCTTAGCTATTCCTTTACTTAAAACAACAAATTAAGAACAAGGTTCAGTGTTTATGTTTGGGGAACAGAACCCTCCACGCTTCTGAAGGATTGAACAGGTCCAAATAAAACCGCTGTGCCACACAGCTGCTTCTTCAGGACCTGGAAAGAAATTACAGATTTCAAGGGCTTTTACAATCCTTCTTTCCACTGAGTCTGGTCCTAAGGCAACAAAACTCCTCTGCTCAGAGGGAAGGACTCAGTGAGGAACCATTATTTTATCTCCAAAGTAGAAGCACAAAAGGTTATTACAATCTGCAGATAACCTGTAATAGAGACTCACAGCCAGGAATATTATTCATACCTGAAATAAAGAGCATCATCTGAGAGTGAAGAGTTGTTTTGCTGACTGTGATTGTCTCTTTTAAAAACCTCTCGGAGCACAGACATTCAGGAAAAGCTCTGGGTAACGAGCTCCTCTGAATAATTCAGCTGCGTGGAGGCACTCCTGAAACAGCAACAGCTGCTGAGCTCAGAGACCCTCTGGGGCTCAGGAGAGCTCGGCTGCCCACTTTGGGGGTGGGGAAGATTCCATCCTGTTGGGATGCAAGCCCTTCCCAGAACCTGGGCAGGAACACAACCTGAAAGAAAGGTTCTTACCTTTCTTTCCCCACCCTCCTGCCCACCCCTCTCTGCTGGTACAGCACTGAAAACACACATCAAGACCTCACTGGTTCTCACCAGTTACATTCCCTCGTGTTTGGGTGCACCTGAGGATTTGGCCTTTGCTTTGTGCATATTTATACATCCTGTGTCTTGATGTCCCTGAATTTCCTTTTCATTAATGCTCCTCTGGGCCTCGGAGGAGGCAAACAAAGCGACAGAGCTCATCCGCTTCCTTCAGCTTTTGAGCTTGACTGAAAATGCTGCATTAAATAAATAGCAAGAGACCCTTAAAATGCCCTTGCTCCCAACCTCCTAGGGAGTTTGATGAAATGGAACCCCGTGGCCTGGCACTGGCCTGCTGGGGAGATGGGGATATTTTGGGCAAGGCCAGAGGGGATTGTCCTGATGCCTTTGTGCTAATGTCATGTATCCCTTCCATCCACAACCCAGCAGCTCCTCTTCCACTGAAACCCTGCTCTTTACCTCGGAGCAGAATGACTGTACAGAGTGCCTAGGAAGGCTTTTGAACTTGTCAGGTTTCAAGCACAGGAGCTGATGTGTGTTGTGGCACAGTTCTGCCTCGTGCCAGCCTCCTCTGTGCCCTGGCATCTCCTCTCTGGATGCAGTTTCCTAAGGGACACTGGACAGGCTCACCCCAGTGATGTCTGCAGCATCATGGACATGCTCAGGGAACATCTCTGCTTCTTTCTCATCCCTTGGTAAATTCCCATCCCTCCTCACTGCCTGGGAGCAGCTCTTCTGTTCCTGCAGGAGAATTCAAGAGCCTGAAGCTCCAAGAGAGCTTCAACCAAGACCCAACAGGGTGGTAGGAAGCTCTCTTGGGGCTCACCAGAAAGATGCTGGATTTTCTGGCCTTGGAAGCCTTGATGGCAGTACCAGGGAGCTTTTCTTGGAGGCACCTCATCAAAACTCTATTGCTCAGACAAATATCCCAGAGCTCAGTCACGATCAGCTTCTATTTACAATGTTGGCAGTGGGTTTGTTTAACCAACTTCAATTTCCAAGAGTCAACAGACAAAACCCCAATTTCTTCTGCTGGAAGTCTGGGAAAGCCTCCTGCTGGCATTGAGTGAAATAAAGAGTAATCTTGTGTTAAGAATTGAAAGCCCAGGGGTGGGAAATACATATTTTCACCTTTGAAGGGGGCTTTATTTCCTCTTTATGTTGTAACTGTTGGTAATGACATTAATTACCAGCATGTTTGGGTTTGTTTTTAAACAGATTGCCAATATTTGCAGTGTAACTGCATTATTTAGCCGAGCTTCTGCAAGTGCTTTCCAAACACTCGGGGTGGAACTTGTTTGTATTTAACTCCCAACAATTCTGTGGATCAGAGGCAGGCAGACCAGGAGCTGCTGCTGAAGTGACTCTGTCACCAGCCACAAGGTCACCGAGGCTCCTGCAGCAGAGCCCCTCCAGTCCCCAAACCAGCACGTGGTGACAGGAAGCACATTCTGGTTATCACCAAAACTGCATCAAACCACAGGCTCAGGTCTGAAGCCATCAAGTTTCTAATCAGCAATGAGAGCCAGTGCAAAAATACCACAATTTACAGCTCAACTCTGCTCAGTTTATCCACATTTTTCTGTATTTTTTGGCCTTGAAGGTAAGACTGTTCTTAGCATTCTAATGGAATGTCAGGACGATATTGTAGCAATATTGCGCAGCATTTTCTAAAAGAAATAATTCTCATTTTAGGACTGGTAACTGGCAGACACCATTAATGCTGATTTTTGAGCAAATAACAGGACACAAGGAAAGTTTCAAAGGCCCAAAGAAATCCTTCCCTGTGAGGGTGGGGAGGCCCTGGCACAGGGTGCCCAGAGAAACTGTGGCTGCCCCTGGATCCCTGGAAGTGTCCAAGGCCAGGTTGGACTGGGCTTGGAGCAACCTGAGATAATGGAGACTGTCTAGTGTTGGAATAAGATGAGCTTTAAGGTCCCTTCCAACCCAAACCCATCTGTGAAGCTGTGATTTTATTAAATATGTTAGAATAAAAGTAACTGCGATTACCCAAGTACCTCATTAATCCAGTACTGGTGCAATGCCAATATGGGATGCAGTCAAAAGGGCTGTGGAATGTCAATCCCTTGCTTCAGGAAACTGTTCATCAAACAAGCAATCTTTCATGTAATTTCAGTTAATAAAGACAATTCTGCTGACATAATAGATTTAGACTTCTGCAAAGCAGTTGACTTAATCTTGCATGACATTCTGCTAAAAATAGTACCCAAAATTAAAAAAAAAATCAATGTAGCTTATTTTAAATGGATGGAAAAATTAGTAACATGCATCAAAAAGTAATTATCTGATGAAGGAATTGCTAGTGTGTCCAAAAGGATTTACTCTTGGTACAGTGTTATCCAACACTTTTATCAATCCTCATTTTATCAGTGATCTAGAGAATGAGTAGGAGGATGTTAGTGGTAAAGTTTGTGTTAAAAAAAGGGGATTTAGGACAGCAACAATCAATGGGAGAGGTGGGATTGGTTTGTTTGGTAGGGCTGTGAGAGCCCATGGGGGTACTGGGAGCTGAAAAAGGGGCTGTGAGAGCCCATGGGGGTACTGGGAGCTGAAAAAGGGGCTGTGAGAGGCCATGGGGGTACTGGGAGCTGCCAAACCAAGTGTAAGACCCCAAAGCAACACCGCAGCCAAGACTGTAAATATCACCTACAGGAGTGATGCAAAACTGGCAGGTGAATTGGTTCCATTTACTTAAATGAATTTTAAAGTCTAACTTAATCTTAGGTGAGAGTTAATTTTATAACAAGAAAATTTCTGGGCATAAAAAGTGTTTTAGTCTAGGAGAAAGTGGCACACCCAGAACTTGCAGCGAGGCACATTCAGTCTGGAAATAAAAGGTGATTTTTAAATGCAGGTAATTAAACAGTGGCATAATTAACTTCTTAGGAGCAGCCTGCATTAGGTGGTGCCTGCAAGAACGGTGGTTAAAAATGCTGCAGTTCAAACACAAGTTCTGGGGCTGATGCAGCTTTCACCGAGTGTTTGTGTTATGCCAGATCTTTAATTAGACAATCTGCCCTGTTAGCTGTGAAAACACTCTTCTCGTTTTACCCATTGATCAGGGTTATCCACTGATATTTGATATTTTCCCTGGCTTGGCAAATCTCAGCGTGTTTGTGGTGTATCGATCCCATGGGTGATTAACAGCCCGCATGGCCCGGGGGGGAAATGAACGGCACCGTTTGCTCCAAGTGGCCACTGGGATCAAACATTTGTGTCCTTTGTTGTTTGCAGCGCCCAGGCTGCTCTGGCCCCTTGGAAAAGGACACTCCTGGTTCCGAGGGAGAGCTTTGGGACTGGCAAAGCAGCGTTAGTCTGTGTCTACAATGTCTACAATCTCCATCCCCTCTCTTTTCCTTGGAAAAGCAAAGGCAGTGGCTTCTCGGAGCAGTGTCCCTCCCTCCTGGCTGCTGCTTTTGACTTTCACTCCAGAGCTAAATGATGTTGTCATAGAAACCAAAAAAGGGGCATGTGGGAACCCTCCCAGTCCGGGCTGGGACAGGACAGCACATTTCCCTCACCTGGATCGTGATCTCTTCAAACTCAACACCTTCCTACCAGAAAAACGAATCGAGTCCACATTTTCCCACCAAATTCTTGCACAGTGCTGGCGCTCCTTGCTCCCAGTGGCTCAGCCCCTAAATACCCATCATTTCCAGGTGTCCAGGATCTGCTGTTTCTCTACCACGCCCACCCCTTGCTGCAAGCAAACAGAAACTCCTCGGGGTCAGCTTCCCTGCTTACATAAACTGGGAGAGCTCTGGTTGCTGGCACAGGGCTGCACCACTTTGCATCAGCAGGGAATCGAGCCTTCAACATATGCAGGCTTTATTTTCCATTGGAGATGGGCAGGCACTGGTATCTATTTTCCTTTGCATTTAGCTCCGTATAGATTCATTTTGTCAATAATAAGGCAATATTTTTGTTGGTTTGCATTATTGTCTGAAGAGACAGAGAGAAGAGAAAAAAAAAAAAAGCCAGACAAACAAATTCCAGTCAGTCATAAATGATCTTGGGTTAAATGACTGCGCTGCCTGGCATCCCAGGGGAGAGCAGGAATGAAACTCCAGCAAATCTGAGGGCAACCTGACTTGACGGAGCGTAACGAGGCAGGAGAGGGCCTGTTGTGTTGGCTTAGCCTTGCTGCTTCTCCACTGACACTGGTTTGGACTGGCATTTAGTGGTGAAACAAATATAATTGAGGGGAATCAGGTGAATTTATGAGCAGAGGGTCAGCGACCCCAGGGACTGTTCTCAGCAAGTGGGATTTATAAAGCTCCTCTGCTCTCATAACCTCTGGTAGTCGTGCTGGTGTCTCAGCTGGGACTGGGCAGAGCAGCTCTGATGCCAGGGCTGAGATTAATGGCCTGCAAATTGCTGAGTAGATATAAAGAGCTGTAAGGTGGAAGGAGGGATTTCAAAAGCTCAAGGCCCAAGGAGAGCACTCCAGAGAGGAATAAATGCAGCAGGGAAGTGGAACTCTGGCTGGCAGCATCTGCTGTGTGGGCAGAGCTCAAAACAGGCAGCAGCAGAGGTAGGACAGGAGGACCCAATTCCCAGATTTTGATTGGACTGTTTGGATTTTGAACATATCATTCTTGTTGAAGGAAGAGGCTACATCTTGCCATTCTTGGTAGCTGTTTGATGCCAGGTTGAAAGCTTGAAGCAGAACAAAGTAAGGTGAAGAAAAAGCTGAGGACCACAATAAACTCCCCTTAGGGAGTGCACAGAGCTTCGAGACTTTGCCACCAAGGACTCTGCATTTTCCAGCTTCAAATGAATTTTCCTTCTTATATTTAGTGACACAAATATACCCAGGTGTGTGGCAACCTGAGTATTTCAATCCAGTCCCACTAAGCCATGGTAAATCAGGAGATTTTGAGGTTTACAAGACATGACAACAAGGCAAATCAGTTGAACTTGGCTAAAGCCCACCCTGGCCCCATGGTGGTTCCATACAAGTCAGATTTAACCACTGCCCTTAGCTGGGAATGGGATCACACAGATGTGTGGTGTCTGATCCAGGAAATTATGGGCTCAGGCACTCAGGACCTGGTAATAAATGGTGATGAAGGCAGCACTGCAAAAATAATGTTGTTGCTGTCTCCCAGCACTCCATAGATCACTGTGCTTGAGTGTCAATAAATGGGGGCATCTGAATGCAGTAAATCATTCCCCACTTATCTGATCCCTTGTTACAGAGCAGGGCCTGGGGCTCACAGCACATTTTGTCTCACTTTTTGGTGTAACAGGCTGGTCTGGGGGCTTTTACCAGATGGAATCTTCCCCAGCCCCAAACCAAAAGAACAAACTGGGAGCATCCCTGAGCTGTGAGGTTTCCCATCTGTGGGTTATGCCAGCGGGGAATGGACTCTGCTTCTCGTCCCTCTGAGGTTGTTGGGCACAGGTATTGTGCCTGCTGCTCTGGTTTGGGGCACAGGGAACACGGGGCTGCTCCTGCCCCCCACCAAAATCCACAAGAATCTTTGCATCAGCTCCTGAGTGTTTTAGGTCAGGCTTTAAGACACCTCATCACTCTGCACTGTAATTCTCACCACCCACGTACCCTTCCTTTCTCACTTTGCAGTGCAGGGAGACAAGGTGGAGGGAAATGTGCCATTTTACCTGGAGATTGGTGATTTAAATTGCCCACTCCCAGCCTGGCACTATAAATCCTCTCCTGCAGCTGGAGAGCCCCGTTTACTACTGCGGGTTTCCATGGCAATCCTGTGCTCTCCCACATTCCACTGCACAGTGCAGGCAGCCCCCCCTCTTTTCACTTCAAATTCCATTCACATAGTCTCCTATTGATAGGAAAAAACCCCAAATGGGCCATGGATAGCTATTTCCTATCTTAACACACTTTCCCCCAATAACTGGATGATGGATCTGTATTTTAGCACATCAAGAGAACACTTGCCCTTTGCCAGACATCACTTGGCAGGCAGCACAACATCCAGATATTCTGAAAGTCTGGTTCTATCCTGACACACATTACTCCTGTTATTTTAGGACATCAGTGGGAAAATACAAGCTTGATATTCCCTTGTGTTTCTGGCTGTCAGCCAAGCGAAGGCAGCGTGTCTGTGGTGCAGCAAATCCTTCCCTGAGCTTGGGCAGCCTCGTGGCAGCCTCCCACCTGCATCCGAGCTGTTCTCAGCACTCAGTGCAGCTCAGTCACTGAGGGGATGGCACAGCCCATGGGAAAAGGATCTGCTGCTTCCCAACAACGTGGGAAGGAATTAGGAATTTCATCTGCTAGGACTGAAAATGAAACAGAGGAAGTGTTATCGGTGGTACCAGCAAAAATCAGACTCCTCCCCCGTCTCTGGGTGTTTTACATGAACGCTGATATCTCACAATGTTACCTGTGGAGGAAGAAATTCGTGGCTTATCTCAGGAACTGTGACATGGCACCATTAATGGGGCAGCTCGTTTGTCTCAGTCTTATTATGCTGCTGATTTGAGAGATGATAAGTACTGTTAAGAATGACTTCAAAGCGTAGTGGTCCCCTAAGCTCCTTGCAGGTTCAAATCAAATCCCAATTTATGCAGTGTCTTTATCTTTGTCCCTTTTCCCTTCAGGTGGTGTTTTGTCACAGATTCCAGGACTGGGGCCTTGGCTGTCAGACTTCAGAGCAGTGCATTTGTTTTTTTTATCAGCTGCCTCTTCCCTCCATATGCTCACTATAAAATTCATGTCACATCCAGCTTGCAATCGAAGTCTAGATTTGGGCTTCGATTGTTTGCTAACTGAGAATTGCTGTGAAGATGGTTTACAATGAAAATTGCTTAGTCAGGCACTGTAAAAAAATCAACAAAGAAATACCATTTTCTTTCCTTTTAGCTGGACCTGTTTCCCAGAAGTGGGGGAACTCACAATACTCCCACAAAGCCAGGCACAGGGAGCAAACCAGCAAGAGAATACAGGAGTGTGCCTGCCAGAGCTGTGGGTTGTTTGTAAGATTCTTGGAGCATGTCTGGATGGTGCAAAAATTTCAAAACACTGAGACTTAGGAGGAATTTCTGGTTTTGGTTCACATGCATCTGCACTTCCTGAATTTTGCTAAACCTTGTGGGTTACTGGGTGAAATATTTCCTTAACGGTGACAGTGCACAGCAGCAGGAACTGAAGCCTCTGGGAGGTGAGTCCATGTCAAACACACCTCCAGACTCCAAACAGCCTCGTGCAGGGTTGAGTAAATACCAAAGCCACTTGTCTTTGCCTTGCAAAAATGCCAGAAATCCACACTAGTGCCAGAGTATGGCAGAGCTGGGCACTTCTTGCCCCTTTCACCATCATGTGTGCAAGTGGGAAGTGCTGGTTGGGAAAAAAGAAGACTCACACCCGGACAATGTGCTCCACATGGGATAACCTCATGTAGGTGTCAGCTGCACCTCCCTTGGCAGGTTCTTAAATGAGAAACTCTGCAATTTCCTTTCCAGAAAGAGCTTGAAATTCCTTTGTAAAACCTCCTCTGAGTATGCCAGAGCCTGTTGTCTGATTTGCTAAAATGAGTAGGTGGTAGTTGGAGTATCTCTGTAGGGGAAATTCAGTGTTTGGGGGCTGATGCGCCATAAATGCCATAGGAGTGAAAACCCAGGGCCTGTTCCTGCCTTGGTTCTGTGCTGACAGGAGCTGTGCAGTCAGCAGGACAGAACTGTACATGACTGGCTCATTTCACTCATACAGATCTAAACCACAAATCCTGAAGGGTTTGCTCCTCTTTGCCTCAGCTCACACTTGGCTCCCTGACTTGGGAGTTTCACACACTGCAGAAGCGGGATTTGGCCCAGAGATAGGTTTCACTTCATCTCTCAGCAGATTTGTGGTCTAACACTCTGAGATGTGCAGCATAACACAGTGGCAATCTGTCACTCTCCTGGCTCCTGTCAGCTCCAACAGCTTGCTGAGAAAACACAGAGCCAAAATAGGCTCCAGTCCGACCTGAGGGACCGGAGAAGCGTCGCCTGCCGACAGCTCTGCCTGTCACAGCACAGGCATTCCTGCTCCACTTGGCTCTTCCACCATCCCAGCAGGCTGGGACCAGCCCTGGGCTTTCCTGCTTGCTGTCACAGCTTCCCATCTTCCCAAATCTTCCCTGAGCATTGCCCTCCCGCTGCTGAGGTTGCACTTTGTGTTCTGTCCCCTCTCTGAGGTTCCCTTGGCACAGCGGCTACCCCCGAGCCCCGAGACTGCAATTAGGGCTCTTATCACTTGTGCACCCGCAATAGCTGTGGCTCCCCTCTTGGACAGGCTCTGCATTCCCAGCACTGAAACCTCTCATCAGGCCAGAACATTGGCTTGGAACAGCTTGAAACGGGAACTTTGTGACTCCAGTCTGCAGCTCAGGAATTCCTTGTTTGGTTAGACTTGAAAAGCTGAATGCTGGGGATATCTGAGCACAGGCTCTGAGCAGGGACATTTATTAGGTTAGGCTGAGTCTGTTCCTTCAAGAGGACTTCTCGGAGACCACAGGATGAAAGGCATGAAAGGATGTGGTGCCAGGGTCTGGCCTCACCCTCTGGGTGCTTTCCAGTAATAATCAACACTCACAATCCTGCCATTGCTGCTTGGAGTTTTAAAGAATGAACAAATAATTGAAGATATAAACCAGAAAAAGGAGTCAGATTCGATATAAACCAGAAGAAGGAGTCAGATTTAATATAAACCAAAATGCTGATGGAACAGCATTCCATTCGCTCTGCTCTGCAGTGGGGTGGGAGAAGAGGACACAGAGCCTTTTCTTGGGGTACTCACTGAAATGCGACCCCCAACAGCAGTTAAGTGGGGCAAGAATGAATGTGGTTTATAGCTATTTACAGCCATAATTTTGAGGGGTTGTAAGAAATGCACTGTCAGGCCTCAGTCCAGGACATCACAGCCCACTGAAGTCCACCAGATGCTCTGTGAGAAGACTAAAAACGAGAAGGAAACTGAATCGTTGCTGTCATGAGAGTTTTGCTGCTGCTTCCCAGCCCAGGCTTTGTCCAAGGTGGCACCTGCGGCTCTCCTGGGTTGTCCTGGCAGAAACTGGGGCCGGGAGGCTCCCAGCACCGAGTGCTGCAGCTCCGGTGTGCAGGCTGCGTTTGCCCTCTGCTGTTGGCTCCTCACACTGTTCCCTCCGGATAACCCAAAACCTGGAGAACCTGAATGGTTACCCACAGATTTCAAATATTTTCACTTAAAAGATTGTGACACTTAAAATAAGTGACACCCACAAAGGGGGGAAAGCTTCACCTGAGACTGTAGTATACATTTATTTTATATTATAAAGATTTTGCTTATAATTATTAAAACCAGAAAACTTTTTTTTAAAATTTAATTTTCATTTTCCCCTAAATAAAACCCAAAAACTAAGCCCCCTGCTCTCTTGAAAGAAGGGATTCAGATGTGACTGAGAGCAGGATCAAATGCTGGGTGAGCCCATAGGGGAAGGTGTGAGGAGAGATGCCCTAGAATGGGAAGAGCTGCTCTGCAATGAGGAAAGATGCCCTGGGATGAGGACTCAGGGAGGTCTGCTCCCTCGCCTTGCCCTGGCATCCCAGAAATGCAGAGCTGTTCCCACCTGGGCCCCAGACTGGTCACCCTGCCCTGTCCTCAGTAGCCACCCAGCCCTGCCAGTGGTCACTGCCAGGATGCCAAACGCCTTGGAAAGGACACAAGGGCTTGTCACGAAATCTGCTGGCATCTTGCCACGTGTTTGCAAGCTGAGATCAGCATTCAGGCTCCTCTCGTTGCTGTTTGTTTTCTCCTCTGCTCCCAACAGCCCCTCCCTTGCCTCTGTTGCCCTGCACAGAGGGGCACAAACAAAGGTGTGAGCCCTGGAGGAGCTGGTGGGTCTCCTCTGGTCCTCCCACTCCTCCCAGGACTCATGGGCAGGGCAGGGACTGACCTGGGACGTGTCTCTTCTGTGTTCCCAGCTGGTAGCAGGGAGCCTGTGGGTGGCTGAGCCAGGGAAGGAGCAGCCTGTGGGAAGTTCAGTGCTGGGATCGCTCTCACACCTCCTTTTGGAAGTGCCTTGGGGATCAGCCACTCTTGAAAGGCTGCAGATCATCTCCTAAGGGCTTTTGCACAGCTCCTAAGTGGAGATTTTGTTCCATGCACGGCTGAGGCTTCAAAAAGTAAGTGTTGAACTGGCAGGAACAGGGGGGTGGATGGATGGATGGATGGATGGATGGATGGATGGATGGATGGATGGCTGGATGGAGCTGATATTCCCGACTCTCTGACCATTCCTGAGCTCCCAGGCAGCTCTGCAAAGAGCACTGACCCAGAGCAGGACATTTACCAGCTCTGTCATATCCCTGTCTCTCCTAAGACTCCTTCACAAGGCTGAGAAATTAATAATAGCACGTAAGATTTGCAAACACCACAGAAATGTAAATGCTGAGGCTCTTTATGGGCAGCCAGCAATTAGAGATGAGAAAATTGATATTTATAGCAGCATATAAACACCCTGGGCTGTTCTCAGAGGGCAGCAGTGACCAGTCCTTCTGCATGGATGTTTCAGACATGGAGACCAAGTAAACAGAGCTGGAGCAGAGCTGAAAGATGGAGAACAGCTTTGCCTCTGGAGAATTGGATCCTCTAACTGGTATGTGGGTAATGAGCTTCCACTTTCCTCTGCACAGCCATAGCAGAGACTTGGGTAACTTTATTTTAAACCGAGGATTTATCACTTGTGCAAAGACTTCAGTGCTTAGTTTAATCTGGATTGTGTGACTTCAGGCACAGTGGAGCAAATATTTTGAAGTTTGGAAAGTGCTGGGCAGTTTTGTAACTGTTCATAGCCCTCACAGCAACACCAACCCCCCCTCGTTTCGTGCTGCTTTCTAAAGAAATCTGCTCTGTGAACCTTCCTCAGCCTGAAAGCATCACAGCTCGGTTTCTGTCGAGTGCATTCAATGAGTTCACAGCAGGAGCTTCTCTGGATCTGATGTGTCACTTATTTTTTTTCCATAAAAAGACACGAGCCATTCTTTCATGATTAATCCTGTATGTCTGGGGTTTTTATAAAAGCAACTACTACAAATAGGACTGAATTGGGAAATTCAGCTCAGTCTTTTTAAAATGTGTGCTAATATCAGCAAGGATTTTGCTGGATAAGCACTAACATAGCCCAGAGAGCTTTAGCTCTGATGGAACTCAGCACACACTGAGATACAAAAGCAGCCCAGACACAATTTTTCAGGAGCAGTTCTGTGTTTCAGCCACCAGCTCAGTGATCTGTTCTGCCTTGGGCATGAGGGGACACTGTCAATAGTGAAGAGATGCTAAAACATCTTTCATCTCTTGATTCCACAGCTGTGGCCTTGGCTTGGAAGAGTCTCCAGGAAGCCAAGGCAGTGGTATGTGCAGTTCAGGGAGCACTTGCTGTCACACACCTTTATCTCTTTCTGTCAGCTGCCTGTGCATCACCTCCACAGCTTAATTCCATGGAAATATTGTAATGGAAAGCAATGTAAACCTGCCATTTGCTTGTTCTTTCCCAGTGAACACATCACCTCATTATTTGCTGAATAACAAAGAGAGGATAAGGGGAAAAGCAAGGAATTTTACCCAATTTCACAAGACTCACAAAATTAATGGCAAGAACAGACAAAGCTTTGCCTTGCTCGTGTTTGAAGCCCTGAGCAGAACAACAGCTGGGACATCCTTTGGATTCTCCCTGTCTTATCATCCTCTTAGCAGGGAACGTGACGGGGCTGTGAGCACAGCAGCTGCCATCATAACTGACATTCCTTGGATAAATGCAGAATATTATCCAAACCCATGGGGTGTTGCTCACATAGCAAGCCCTGACACCAGCATCTCACTGCTGGAGTTGCTCTTGGCTGGAGTCACTTCCAGCTTAAGCTGTTTTTAAAAATATCAGTAAAAACCTGAGGCACACGCACTTGCAAAGTGTCAATAAAGGAGAGAGGTGATTTCACCTCTTATCTTCCCAGTCAACTGCATTCTTTCCAACTGTAGGAAATACCACATGGAACATGCTCAGACAGGCCAGTATTTACACAGTAACTAGGAGCTGCAAAATTAAGCAGAGAAGCAGTGGATGCCAGCAAAAAGCTACTCCAGAAATAAACCAAAACATATGTCTCCCTTCAAAAGAAAAATCTGCCTTTTCACAGCTACAAAGGATTGAAAACAAATTTTATCATCGAACGTGGAGCTGTGCCAAATCACAGGCAGCCAGAAGAAAGCTTTGGCACAGAAAGAGCTTTGGTGAGTTCTGGGTTCCTGGGAAACCGCTGAGATGGGACTGCTTTGGTGCTGGAGGGAAGGGAAGGTGACAGGAGATAGTGAAAAATCCTCTTTATTGAGGCAAGTGTGTATTTTCATTAGCTTTCTGTAGTGTTCCCAGCAAAATGTCACAATGCACAGGAAGTCACACCTTGCTGGGAAGAACTCAAGCAAAAGCTGCAGCATTAACACCCACCAGCTACAGCACAGTAAAAGCTCCCTGTGCTTCTCCTCTGAGGGTTTCTTCCCTAGAGATAACTGAAGTGATGTAAATGCAGCATTTTGTTTGCTAACTTTGGCAGGAAATACATAATGTGTTTAAAATCGTTTCTAAAAGATAAAGTGGGAGAAGAAAAAAGCAGGAAATTTAACCCAATTCCAGAACACTCTTAATAACTAATGACAAAACCAGACTCATTATTTTTACATCTGTTGGGTATTTGTTTTTGAGGTGGTTTATTGGCTGGGAACAGTTTCAGCTGCCAGCCTTTAATATTTGTTTAATATTTATTTAATATTTATTTAATATTTATGGGCCAGGTTTGTTTGGGGGATAGTTCCCAGTAAAAGTTGCTGTTTGAATTTAATGGTTAAGGAATATTTTTGACGTTTTGACATTGACATAGTTTTGATGTGCTGTAGATGGTGAGAGGAACAAAGATGAAACAGCTTTGAGTGAGAAAAAGAGCAATGAGATTGCTCCAGCCCACAGGTAAATAATAACCTGAGTGTACAGCACTTGGGGGTGAGCTGGTGAAGGCACATGTAAAGGGATTTAAAATTCTGGGATGCAGGACTTCAGAAAAATTTAGAACCTCACTGGTTATTAGGGACAAAAAGGAACAAAAGAGTCACCAAACAATTTCTCCCTCAGTTGTGACAAACACGGCAGCGGAGGAAGGCAGTGCCTGATATCAGTTCTCTGCCCATGCTCATAATTTCTCTTATCAGATCACAATTTGCACTGCACTTTCCTAATATTATCTTCATTTGCCAGCCTGCTGGTGACTGGCAAATGCTGATTCTGTGGAGATGCTGAGGTCACCATCAGAACATGTACAAGCTCAGCAGTCACTCACATCAGTGCATTTATACAAATTTAATAATATCTCCTACAAACTGACCCTTGTTTCTCTTTTTCTGAAGAGAGGGAAGCTGTGCTGTTCCCTCCCCTGCTCGCTCACAGAGCTGTTTGCCTGAGAGCCCTGCTCTGACCTCTGGCCCATCCACAATGACCCTTCTGGCCCCCAGGGCAGCCTCAGGACCCTGCAGCCCTGCCAGGAACTGGGCTGTGGATGGCGAAGCCTCAGCTGGAACATGGGCCACTGCAAAGAGCCTGGACAGCCCAAGAAGGGACAATTTCAGGCAGCAGGGAGATTCAAGAGGATTCCTAGTCCAGAAGGAAAAATCTCCCTGCTCCTTGCATCTCCCACCTCACTCCCATGCAGGGAGCAGCTCCTTCTCTGTCTCTGGCAGCAACACTCCCATGCCCACGGCTCTCCTGCTTCCCACATCCCACCTCTCGGCAGCCAGCAAGGCCAGAGATCAGAAGCTGGAAGAGCTGTGGAGAAAACCACCCCAAAATAAGTTAGAGCAACTCAAGAAGAGGATCCAGAAGCAGAAGAGGAAGCAGCAAGCAGCACCTCGAGAGCAGGAGCGCCCGGTTTTTGCTAAAGAGCCCCTGCCAAAGAGAGCCCTGAAGAGAAAGGTGTGCAGAGTGGCCTCTGCTCCTCCTGCTCCAGCTTGCAGAGGTCAGTGATGGTCTGGAATCTATGGAGGAAGGCTGGAACTGGGTATTCCCCAGCAGTGCTTTGGCACAGCTGAATAACTTAGCACGGATTCCACCCTTCCCTGTGGTATCTGTGGGGCATCACCCATGTTCTTGTGATAAATCCATTTATTTCTGCTGCTTTTATTACAGCTACAAACCTCCCTGTGCTGTACATCCCACCCTGCTCGCTGAGTTCACTTCCCCACCGGATTTCCTCCCCAGCATACACAAAATTCATAAATTTCTCTCTGCAAAATAGTAAAGAATTTGCTGCAAATCTATTCTTTCCTCCCCTTTCCATCCACATCCTTCCTTTTGCCACATATGAAACATGGAATAGGAGCCAGCAGTACCGTAATGAGGGAAGGCACCACAGGTATTTAAAGCAGGAATTGTGTAGTTCAGAGGCATTACAGGGGATTTAACAGCTCATTCAGAGGAACTGGTGTGGATCTGAAAGCAAATATTATTAGACCTCCTTATCCTGCTTTGCTGCTAAATTTGGGGCTGAAGAACCATCCATCTACAGCTGTCACTTCAGTTTAGTGTGGTTTAAGATCTCAGATTGCTGGGAGCAAGGCGTGGAGTCGGGAGCTGCCCGGGGCCAGCCCGGCAGCCTCAGCCAAGGGGGATTACTGAGGGAATACGGGGCTGGAGGAGCCGAGCTGAAAAGCTGCACATAATAAATCTTATTGCTGTAATAGCATTAGTGTTAATTCACTGGGCACTGGCGTCCCTGTCACACACCACCAGCTTCCAGGGCCGTTTCCCTTGGATTTGCTCCCTGGCACCTTTTGCAGGGATGTTGTGGTGCTGCCCTCACGTCTATGGGAGCCACGTGTCCCTTTGCAGCTGCACCAGGCAGCACTTTTTGTGTCACCAGTGCCTGATATTACCCCTCCTAAAGCCAGAAGCCAGAGCCACAATCCGGGCTGAGCCTCTCTGGGACATTCCCAAGGGAAGGCTTGTTCAGTTTGTTTTTAACCCAGACTGTTTTACATAACTGAGTGAGAGAACTGCCAGACAAACTGTTCAGCTTGCAGGACAGACACAGACTCTGAGGCTGGGGATCGACAGCTCCAGACACTCACTTCAGCTGCATCTTGTTCACTTTGTCTGCCTGTACTCTACTGCTGAAAAAAAGTGTGTCACAGCTGCTTTGCCTGATATTCCCTCTGTCAGACACCTGCAGCCCGGCCCTGGGAGCCCAGTGCTGCTTTCCACACATGCAGGAGCTCAGCTATTGAATGCCAGCATCTGCACAGCTCCTAATGGGACTCAAAAGTTTGTTTTTCTGGGTTTTAGTGCTCTGAATCCAAGTCTGCTCTCTCCTTGACTGATGAAGAGCACAGAATACCAGGCAGAGAAGGATTTAGCATCCCTGGACAAGGAAGGGGTTATAAAAAAGCCCCAGGGATCTCAGGTTAGCAATGAGGTGTCATAACTAGGAACTTCCCCAAGTATTCAGTGTTTGCTCTGCATGGAAGGGTTGGTCTGGATCTCCAGAGACACCAAGGGGAGGGTGTCCCACTGCAGCCACTGGATGCAGCAGTCAGGTCAGGGCTGTGTGCACAGCAAACTGTTGTGTGGATAGACAGGGTCATGGATAGAGCCTCAGGGATGGATCAAGGCCAGTGCTTCCTTTGCTGGGATATCTATACCACAAAAATAAAAAAGAGAATGAGTCCTGTATGTTTTGTGACCAGTTTCAATAAAAACACTCCTGCTTTTGCATTCCAAGGGAATGGATTGTTGGGTTCAGCAAGTTTGATTTTAGTTACACTGATTCTTTTCTGTGTTTTATTTTTCCCTCCTGATTAAAGACCACAGAGAGAGAAGCTCAGCGTGGAGAATTCAAACAGAACACCAGAGGCAGCCTCCACCCAAGTCCCGTGTTCTGGAGAGAGCAGTGGCAGGGAAAGGTAAGGCTGAAAACCAAGAGAAATTACAAGGACTGATGGACAGAACTGCCTGGAGCAGTTGAATTCCAAACCTGCCAGGATTAAAAATCATCAGAAATGAAAAATAAATCATGCATCCTTGGTGGGAAGAGCTGTCTGTCACCTATTCATTTCTGTTTCCCTAATGAATGAAGGGTGCCACCAAAGGCAGGGATTTCCTGGCCTGCCAAGCAGGGACCGAATCAAGGCAGTGAAAAGTCCAATGAACTACCCAAATCTCAATTGCTGGTTCTCAGTTGTATTTGACAGGTATTTCTAAGGGCAGGTTTGAATCCCTGGTGTAACTTTACCCATTTAATGCCATTGCTTTGCATAGAAGTGGTTGCATTCAGATGTTGTGAGGAAGAAGTGGAAGTGCTGTGGGTTGCACTTGACACCAGCCAAGTTCCCAACTAACTTGTGTGAAGCAGAAATAAAAGAATCCAAGCTCTCTAATCCCATGCAGATGGAATTATGGGCATGGTGGCATCCTGTGCTCTACTCCCTAAGTATGATTTAAAATGCATGAAATATGTAATAATTTCCTTCTCCCTCCTTTTTTTTTTGTGGTTTTTTTTGTTGGTTTTTTTTTTTGTTTTAATGGATTGTTTGAAAAATGGCTTGCTCTTCCTCTGAGAGTGGGTCATAATAAGACCATGCCACGTGAAGCATTCATCATTGTAACTGCCAGTGTCATGGTGTCTTTATTGGCTATTAGTTTCTGTCACTGAAAGAGCCAAGGCAGGGCTATGAAGAGATGAATGAGGGGCAGGGGTCAGAGCCAGAGTACTCAGGAATTTGATGAATTATAAATTTGCTGTAGTTAACAAAAAATTAAGTCACCACGGCTATAAAATATTCATCTGTTCGTAGGTAGGAAAAAACCCAGGAGAATATTTAAATCAAAAGATTTTCTTCTATCAACTGCTCTCATCAGGAATGCAGGCTGCTCTTGATCTTTAGCATCATAGTTTCTGTAGTTAATGAACACGATGCAGATAAAAAAAGAGATTTAATTGAAATAAACAACACAGTGAAGCAAAGATTGTTAGATCCACATATTAATTTGTCTGGTGCTTTCAGAGGAACTAAGGCTACAAAATAAATGCACCCTGCATTTTTAGTACTGCTAAACACAAAACAAAGTGATACAGCAAGGTGTTTCCTTAAAGACACAGACGGATCCCAGCCCTCCTGAGCCCAACAGATCCTGGCAATTCCCTCTGTGTTCCTGCTGTGAACACCACGCACAGATCTGGTGATCATTCCTCTGAAGGCTTCCAAAGGAAGTCCATGGGATTATAGGAAGTGACTTCAGTCCCACAGGGAGTGCAGCTCTTCCTTGTCTGAAAAACATCATTCCCCTTGTGACACGGTTCACGTGAGCCTGCAGAGCATCTCCCAGGCTGCTGCACATGAAGAAATGAGAGTTGGTGGCTGTGACTCCGTCAGTGGCCGTGGTAGAGAGGAGAAGATGTTGCCTTACACTATTCCCAAAGCACAGGGGAGTCTCAGGGCAATCCCACTGACCAGTGAGTCTTTGGAAAGTCCTTTGTGTCCAGCAGCTCCCCTGACTCCGAGGTGCTGCCCACAGCTCAGCACACAGATGAGTTATGAGCAGCAGCTTGCGAAGCCTGACTCAGTCCATTGACTGAGCACTGAAGCACATGAACTGAGGCTGATACTGATTTCAGAGTAAAATCTTTCCTATAAAAAAGAAGCTTGAGTATTTTAATTGGGGGAGATTTTGGGGATGAGGATTTCCACGCAAAACCCAGCTAAGTGCCTGTTCAGCCACCTTGTGCTGGAGAAGTGTTTGCAATAAATACATAATTGTGCAAGTATTGGCATGCTGTGAATGCAATCTGGAATTATGAAGTAAAACAGTGATAAATGTTGTCTATTATGTGACACCACCTATTAAGCAAGAGTAATTTGTTTGTGCTGCATTCTGCACCGTTTATTTCTGCATTATGCATTGTCCCTCGTCCTGTATCCTCCATTGATTCTTCCACACCACATCCTGCTGATTCTCACCAGTTGAAAAATGAATTCATTTCCTCTGGTGAGTTTGAAGTAATCACAAGGAAAAGAATAATTTTGTTATCCCCTTCCCTTCAGTTCTCAAATGTGCTGGCAGCCAGGAAGTCCTGACCTTTTCTCAGAGTTCTTGAGGCCTCTGGGAGTCAGTGATTTCTGAGTAAAACTTGTAAGAACTGTGTGAACGTACCACAAGTGTTAAATGATATAAATGCTGATGGTAAAGCCTTAGGAAAGCACTGAACCTTCACCTGTAGCACTCATGAATTCATATAATTCATGGCCCCGGCACCCTCCAAAGTTTGAGGGCTTTAAACTTTTTGTTATCAAAGTAGCACCAACTTTTTTTATTTTAAACCTTCTCTGACTGAATTTTTTTATCTCCCCACACTTTGATTGTGATTCCTGGAAATCACCACTAAATAGAGTTGAATAAGAGAGTTACAATAATCTTTCAAATAATGTGTGGGGCTTTAATAATTAAATACAAAACTCTCTGTTTCAGGTGTGAATCGACCTGGTGTTTCTGCATGGAGAGAAGGTCAGAAGTTGGCCACAAGGCTGCTGGGTCCACCCCCTCCATTTCCACATTTGAGGAGCAGACCTGGAGAGCAGAGCATAGCAAAGACCTTTGGTACAGCTGCCCCTCTACAGCACTGGTTGTTTTGGCACACAAAAAAAGGGGGTTGTTAAACCTAATTGAAACAAAAGCTTTCCAGGCCCTTCTGAGCACCTTTCTTTAATGGCTCTTGCAATAAAAATGGCCACTGCAACTTCACATTTCACCTTTACAGATTTATCTTCTCCCTTGAATCACAGATTTTACAACAGACACATGCAAATAGTCCTCAGAGCTGCAGTAGGAAGCAGCTTGGGAGATGCACACTATAGATATAGGAATTCTTACTCTCTGAAGTAATTATATCATTGTTGTTTCTATATCTTTCCCACAGAACCTTTGGAAAGAGGTCAAGGGCTTGGGGCAATGCCAGCAATAGAAAACAGCTCCAGAGTAAAGGGAAATGAACCTGTGGGCAAGAGCCCTGGATGCCAAAGCTCTGTGGTTGCTCCCAGCAAGGCTGAAAGGGGCAGCACTGCACCAACAGAGGATGCAAACCAAGCACTCAGGAACCTTCTCTTGCAAAGCCAGTCCTGTGAGGAACACAGACATAGCAGGGTCCCCAGAGAAGCCATGAAACAGCAATCCCTGGGGATCCATTCTCCTTCACCTGGATTTTGGGACATAACTCCCTCTGCCTTCAGTGGGGAAGGGATACAACCTTCATTAATGAAAGATGGAGCCAAACCCAGCTCCTCAGGAAGCTGCAGCAGAGGAAAAAGTGCATCTCCTCAGAGACAGAAAGGGTCTGAGCAAGAAAACCTTAAGCAACCTTCAAAGAGGAGGGTAAACCTTAGAAAACCTCACCCCTACAGCCCTGAGAGTGTTCGGGAATTTATGTATCGAAAAAAGGCAGAAAGGAAGAAAAAACTCCTCGAAGAGAAAAAGTCTTCGGCACAGGCTGCGGAGATGAGGAAGAAGAGGCTGCAGGAAGTGTACAGGAAGCAAAAAGAAGCTATTGGGAAGAAATCGTGTCCTGATGAGATGCACAAACCCATTGGGGAAACGGCTTCTGCCAAAGGAAAGCCTCAGTGTGAACCTGAGCAAGTAAGTCCTAAGGTGTGGCAGATTGAACCCCCTCCAATCTTGATCAGTGCAGCACCGTGTAGGACATGAAACACTTCATACAAATTCTTTGAAGTGCCAGGGAGAAAAAGTTTTATCTAGAAAAATAGAGCAATTAGCTTATAATTATGGCATAAACTACTGGGCTCATTAGTAGGGTTGGAACCCTCGACTTCGGGCCAAACACCTGGAAATCTCCATTACCTGAGCAAAAAGAACAGGTTTGCTGTGTGGTGTGAGCAGTTTTCCAGATACATGAGGCAATTATTAAGGGGAATAAAAGCCAAATATTACCCTTCTGTTGCCAGCTGTTGAGTGCTTACACTGATGGGCTCTTCTCTTTCAGGAGCAAACCAGTGGGGGAATCCTGGAAAGGAGTTTCATGGCCTGGGTGGATGAAACATCATCTCCTCTATCACCTAAATATCACAGAGGCAGGTACTTACAGATAAAAGGTATCCTAGAAAGCATCTTTCTCAGCTCACACTGCAGACATATTCCTCTCTTTTGTTTCTTTTAACAGGAATCAACTCCTAGAAACAGCTCAATCACCTAAAAAAGGAGAGGCTTCAGGTCCTCCGGCACCACTGGAATCCCAATTCTGGTTTCTCAGTCCTCTGAAATGTGAAGACTTGAGGGACTGCTCTCCCCCAGCTCTGCATTCGCCTCCTTTGAGCTTTTCTTTTCCTCAGAAAGATGCAAAACCTTTCTCCAACGACTCATCTATTGGACTTTCTCCACACAGAAGCAAGCAGGATCGAGTGAGAGCCATTCACAGTCTGTCCAAGAAACTTGCAGAAAGGATTGACGTGGCGAGGGAGAGGCTGAGTGCAGCAAGCTGGGTTAAAGCCTCTGCTGAGAAACCATCAACAGACACAGCTCTGGACCTTTACAGTGAACCTCCTTCTGCCCCAGAACCTGAGACTTCCAGGGATGAGCAAGACAGGACAATGACTGTGCAAATGCTTCTGGACCCCACAGATCCTGATGTGCTACCTGTGGCATCCGATAGGGAATGGCATGGACTGGGCAGGATTGGCCTGGTGGGCAGCACTGAGGGAGCAACAGCCCTGCACAGACAGGAGGAAATGCCAGCTCCTTTGCCTGGTGGGAGTGCTGAGAGGGAAGAATTGCCCTGGATCACACATGGTGCAGGACAGAGGCACCTCAGCTCTGCTGGAGACCTGAGGAACACGTTGCAAGGTAAATCCTTTTGATGTGACACAACAGGGATGCTCAGGTTCCACTGCCCTGGTCCTTCAAAGCTACAAGCAGGGGTTAAGCTTCATCTCCCCTTGCCTATTTATTGGATGTGTTGTGTCTTGGAAAATCCCAGAGTAGTGGCTCTCTGAGGTTTTACTTTCCTCCCCTCTCCTTGCACCTGTGAAACCACATCTCTTAATTTTATCTGTGGCTTTGCCATCGAGTTTGGACACTTCACTTCACCTTTTGGTGCCTAGGCTTTCCCAAAAGTAAAAGAATTATAAACCTAACCCCAAGTAGTTAAAAACCTGCGGATGAGAAGAGCTGTATGGAAGTGAAGTGCTCAGACATAAGTAGGCAGTGAATAGATGCCAAAGCTTGGGCCATTTCATTTCTACAAAGAGCATATTTATTAAATGTCTTCATTTGTCTTTTTAAAAGGTTTCCCTGTGAATAAGGGCTCCAAGGTGGACATAAGTCTATGGCATGAAAAGCCAATAACCAGCCCAGCCTCCCCAGCTCACAGATTCCTCGCTAGAAGGTAAACAAAGCTGGATATTTTATTCTCTGCTAAATGTGCCTCGTGCGCATGTATTTAAAATAAGGAGCACCAATTCAGCTTGGAGCCAAACTCGGGGCACTGGGTCTTCTAGGCTTCACTTTCCTCTCATTGCATCTGTGAAATGACATTTCATAATTTTACCTGTGGCTTCGCCACTGATTTTGGATACATCACTTCCCCTTCTGCTGCCTAGGCTTTCCCAGAAGTAAGAAAGGAAATATAAACCCGACCCCATGTAACTGGAAAACTGTGGATAACGAAGCTGGATATATTATCCACTGCTAAATGTGCCACACAGACTTAAAATAAATAGCGGGGATGGTGAGTTCCCTGGGGCTGGTGGATCCCCGGGAGCAATGGGTGGATCCCCGGGAGCGGTGGGTTCTTTAGGAGCGATGGATCCCCGGGAGCAGTCGGTGGATCCCGGGTCCGGTGGGCTCCTTAGGAGCAGTGGTTTCCCCGGGAATGGTGGATCGCGGGAGAGGTCGGTGGATCCCGGGTCCGGCCGGTGGATCCCGGGAGCGGTGATGCCCCGGCCGCGCCTGCCATGACGCTCTCTCGCCACCGGAGGGCGCCGGCAGCCGCGGGCACGGAGCGAGCGCCTGGGTACAGCTGCCCCGGCGTCCTTCGTGCGGGGATTAATTATAAAATTAATTTCTAATAATTGCTCTCACTCGCTTTGCTGCCACTAAAAGTGGGTGAAAGATTCCCACCAGTGCAGCTCTAAGGGTTGTGTGCGTGCCGAGCAACAGCTGCTCACACACAGCACCTTCCCTTGGACAGCACACGTGTGATTATTGTGGGAAATCGGTTTGGGAACAGGAAGTGTAGAAAAAAAATTACATCAGGGTAGGTTGTTTTCAGCCTACGTTAATTAAATATTTAATGGAGACAGCAGTTGAGAGAAACCCCTTTGAATGTGGCCTGTCTTAGAGAGGAAACTGCCCCAGTGGGTCCTCTCTGGTGACAGGGGGGACTGTGAAGGGACAAACATTAACTGCAGGTCAGAGCGTGTCCCTGCCCAGCCACAGAGAAGGACAAAACCAAAGTCCCCAGAGAGGCCACACAACTCTGCAGAGACGTCTTCCCAAAGAGAATAAATCTCCTGAGCCCCAGAAGATTAAATATGACCTGGACAGGCATTACCAAAGAAAGGACATATGTGCAGCAAACTGGCCACTGCGTCCCCAGTGTCCCGTTCAGAGACAAGGACAAGGAGTTGGTGCTGTGGGATCCTGCCCAGGCAGGAACGGCCTGGCTCTGCTCCATGGGCACCCTGATGGTGCTTGGGAAGGAACTGGCTGTGCCAAACTAACTGCAGCTAAACTTCTCTAGTGGGAAAAAAGTGTTTTTTCTTTTTTTAACTGAAGGTGGAATATTAGGCCCAGCACTCTTTTCAAGAAGATTGTTTACAGCTTTACAGCGCAAAGTAAACAGGAGGAAAATGAAAATCGGAGAGATAAGTCCAGAGAGATGAGCTTACCAAAGTTATGAGGAGTAATTACTGGAATTACCAAGAGTTAAACCCCTGCTCTTTGTGCACAACCACCACACTCACAAAGGCTGGGCTGATTCCTGCTCCGAGAGATCAGTTGCAAGGATTATGGAGCTGTTCTGTCACAGAAGATGGCAAATGTATAAAACATGAGCGCTGGGTACTCAGAGTGTGCAGCGGAGAGAGTCAGAGCTGTGTCTGCACTGCACCTCAGGGAGCAGAGCCCAGCAGCCGTGGGGTCCATCACTCTTGTCCTGACACAACCCAAATTCACAGTAAGGGCTGGTAGGTGCAGGACCCCCTGGGCCCAGCGGGAACAGTCCCCCAGCTGTAAGGGACAAGCATCAAACCAAGGAGAAATAAGACAGATTGCACTGATGTGCTGAACAATGCAATTACTGAGAAAGCAAAGCAGCCGGAGTCAAAAAGTCCTCAGAGCATCACTGAAAAAAACACCAATAAAACCTCTCAAACAATAAATCACAACCCCCTTGTAAGTGCTGCTTCGAAAGATGAGGAGAGCTACTTGCAGATAAAATATCACTGTATTTAGAAATTAGAAGTGGAAAGTGTGGCTGTATTGTGAATGACTCCAAACTCATCTCCTGGTGGGCTGAGGGCTCCCTGTGATGCAGCAGCAGTGACAGTGAGGGGACAGTATAAAGGAAAGATCACCCCATGCCTAACCCTTCTTTAGCTACTGGTAAAGGAGATAATTAATACAAAGGCTCAGTAAAAGCCTGTCTTTTGCCCTCAGCTTTCATTTGCATATAATCTAGAGTCTAATTTTTCACCTCTCCTGAAGCTTGGACACTCCTGAAGTTGATCTGGTATCAACTGATTCACTAGAGATCAGATCAGACAGAAAGCCACCTGACAAAGGAGCACCAGGGTGCTCTAAGGAGGTGACTGAGGAACTTTGCAGGGCCAGAATTTCTCCTGCTCCAGGAACATTGGCACTGTGAGTGCATGAACTCTCTGTGGGGAGTGGTAGCAGGCAGTGAAGGGAGCCTGTCTCTTGACTTGCACACAAAACTTCACAGGCTGTGCTAACAGGAGGGGTCAGTGCTGTGTTCTTGGTCTTGTAAACCTGTTTCTGCAGAGCTCTCATTGATGTAGCTACAGCTGAGTTAGAAAATGTGATGATAAAAGCAGCTGAGTTGGGTCTGTGCTCTGACTTCCACTGCTAAGGAGTTACGAGTCCACATTTGGCTGTAACAGACCAAGAGTTCTCTCTCTCTGAGAGCTCATCTGAACAAAGCCACCTGTTAAAACTGACCGTGTGCCGGCCTCATTCACAAATACAAAACACCCAGCGCTCCAAACCCGGCGCTCTTGAGCATGACCTTCTCCACAGCCGGTTTCAACAGCACCGTTTGCTGTTTACATGTTTAATTATAGCTCTGAAAACAGCAGCTCGTGTTCATGCACGAAATCCCACAGGTGCCTGTTTCCATAAGAAATGTTCCCATTTCATGCCCGGCTGCTCCGCTGTCCGCAGGGGCGGCTGGCGGAGATTTGTTGCTGATGCAAATGACTCACTGATGGGAATTCTCCAAACCGCCAGAAAATGTGTGGGCAATTCCATCTTGTTTTGTTTCAGTTACCTTTATAAGAGGATACATTCTCAAGAGTCAAAAAAACCATACCATTTTTGCTGTAAGTTCAGATTTGAAAGAGCTCTGGGTGGCTGCAGGGGCTGGGATGGAGAGTGGTGGCTGGAGAATCACCTGTTGGATCACAGCTCTGCCTCCTCCTGTGGACCCAGCAATGCTTTCTCTTTAGTGCAAACCCAAAGAGCCTCATCTGGGAGTTGTGGTGGTTTATGCAGAGCTGGCTGTGTCTGGAGGGCAGGCGTTGCTGGCCACTCCTGTGCAAACCCAGTATTCTCTGTAGAATTTGCATTGATTTCCACTGCTGCCCTTCCTAGGACACAGACCCAAGCAGAAGTAGGCATTTCCCAAGAGCCAAAGAAAACAATGCCTAAAAAACCATCACAGCACAAATGCAGAGACAAAACTCAGCGCATTTAACCAATGAGTATTAGAACTGCTTTTTAAGAAATCCCTGTTTCCTCTGTTCTTTCTCTCTCATCTACCTTTGCTCCCACTTTCCGAAGACTACATCCAAGACGCGTTAGTGGAAGCTGTACTAATCGTTTTAGCAGTTTCTGGGTCATGAAAAACAAAGAAAAGCTTATTAACGAGAAAAATGAAATAAGATTTCCCTAAGCTGATTGCCGATAAAAAAAATTTCCACATTCATTTTTCTGTATAGAAAAGAAAACATCTGTCACCATTTCAGTGTCTCAGTGTCCCTGCATGTGGTTCAGCTGAGGCTTGATCAATAAATGCCCATTTTCACACCTTCTTTCTTAATCTTTTTAGTTAAGCTCAGATAGTTACAGACCAAAACAAAGTAAAATCAGTTAGCTGAGGTCTTCATCTGCGGGACTTGGTGCTGACATTGTTTTGAAATATTAAAGTATATATACCACTCCCAGATCTTAGTTGAGCCAGAGCCATGCTCAGCACAAGTCCCAGAAACACTGGAACAGAGCTCAGTACTTTATGTTTCTAAACAGATTTCTTTGCCAAGGTTCAGAGCTGGATTGTGCAACCAAGTCCCAACAATGGCACGGATTGTACAATGCAGCTCTCATAAATTAAGCCTCCACACTGCAAGGTTGTTGTTTGTATTTGCCACCAGGTTGAAAAATGCTCAGCTCTTTCAGAGCAGTAATTAGAGGAGGTAAAAATGAGTGTTGTTAGCTTTCCTGACAACATCAAGGCACAAGACAGGAGATCTTGTACACTGGCAGGTATGACTTCTCAGGGAGCCTTTTGTTTCCATTTGACAAAATGTAACAGCTCTGTTAAAATGAAATAACCTTTTTTTTTTTTTTAAGTTCAAAAGATTGCTTTATACACATCTCAAAAACTTAGTAATTGTTGTTGTTACCTTGACACAGCCCGCAGGGAGAACTCCCAGCACGGAGGGAACACTATGGATGTGAGACTGTTTTGAAAGTGCAGAACCAAGAGGAAATGGCCAAGCAGTCTCCTGGAGAGAGCCTGAGGATCTGGGACAGCCTGAGCTTCCAGCCCTCTGCCACTCTGAGCACTGACAGCTTTGAGCGGGACTGGGGTAAGGTGGCATCTCCTGGAGGGTCACTCAGTGCCTTCCCAAGGTACTTCTTGTGCTGTGGTCATAGAATGAACAATCCCTCATTGCAACAGAATTCTTGCTAATGGTTCTGGCCAGGGCTGAAAATCTGGGGTGAGGGAGAATTTCAAATAGATGGTTCTGTTCCAGATTTCGAAGGTGAAAAAGGAGTATACGAAAAATTGTCCTCTCAACATTCATGTACAGTCTAAGAGATTATATGAAATTATTATTAAAATCGCATAAAATGCAATAGAAACTCTTAGCCTTTTCCATGCTGTGCAGTCACAGGTGTGAATTCAGCTCACAGTGACAGCTACAGATGGAACAAACCCCATTTAGCTCAGAGACATTTCCAGCACCTCGCAGCATCATCTGAAGGTCTCCGGGAGCTTTACAATTAACTCTTCATAATTACCCCATCCAAGCAGTGTGTGATGTCCTGCTTGGACAGCAAGAGACATCAAGGCACAGGACATGGGCAGGGTGCAGGGGAATGGAGGGATGTGCTGCAGGGTGCTCAGGGCTGGCCAGGGTGCAGGGCATCGCCACTTCTGCCCGGAGCAAAGGTTTGCACGGAAACAAGGGAAAGTTTGTGGCCGAAAGGGTTAAAAGCCGACCAGTAGCGTGCAGACCGCTCTGTCTGAGGAGATCTCTGCCTGCTCCCACCAAACAGGAGCAGATGGTGCATTGTTTTAAGGGCTTTTCCGAGACAAAAGAACAAGATCAGATAACCTTTCCTCAAAGAGGGTACTTACAAAAAGCCTTTGCTCTTATTAAGGATTCTTCATTGTTTTCCTCACAACATTTTATACATAATATTGGATTTTGGGGTGGTGGAGAAGCCAGCATTGTTTACTGTGCTTCTCCCTACCCACCAGGGACCAGGAGGGCATCTTGGACGATTGGGCAGCAAGGCCGTTGTCTGAAGTGTTTTACCCTGAGCAAAAGACAACCTATTTATTTATTATTAATAACTAAGGGCCCCAATTCTGCAAGACCCAGCCATCCACTATTCACCACAGGAACAACAGGAGCTGCTGCCTCGTGTCTCTGCCAGGAGAAACCTTCCCCTTCCCTGAGAATTTACAGGAGCAGCCAGCCCAAGGCTGGATTGGGAAGCAGCACTCCCACCACGGCCTCGCTGCTGCACAGGAGGCACAGAACTGTCGTGGTGGACACAATGTGGGTTTGAAATATGGGTCACAAGTGGGTCTGTCACCACCCTGAGCAGGGACGGGGCATTCAGACTCGAGGCTGCATTGTCTGCTCGGAGGCATCGCCCAGCAGTTGGCTCTGTCCTTTCACAGGACGCAGAAGTCACCGTGCACACGCAGCACAATGAGGTGTAATTTTACAACTGCTGCCAAATGCACATATTTACCTTCCAGAGGGACACCGTCACCTGCCTGCCCACTGCTGTGCCAAAGAAAGATTTTCTGTAGTAAACATACTTGGCAAAATAACAAATTGCATTTCAAACATCTTAAAGCAGAGAGAAGATATTCACAAAATATTTGTATCTGTTTGCTGCCTGGGGTAAGACAGTGAACTTGTCCTGAATTGTTGAATTTTCTTTTTAAACACAGCCAGTATAAAATCCAGAATTGCAAATCCTATAAGCACATGCTGTGGTGAACAGAAATTGTCTCCACAGGTAGGACTGGGAATTATTTCACATTGCTTTTGTATGAATTTCTAATCAGTTTAGGCACAAAACTTGGTATAACCAATGAGCTGATAAGAGATTTTCATATTACACCACTATGGAAAATCTTCCTGTCATTCCTGCCAAACCACCAGGTCTCTCCCACAGGGAGCTGAGGACATGAGCTAAACTTTCCTTGCTGCTTCAGTGTGTCCTCTGAATACTGCCCACAGTACCCAAATTTCTGTAATTCTATTAAATATATAACTAGATGATTTTAAAAAATACAATGCTTTGCCTGTGCTCCTTCCTGCAGTCTAGGAAATGGTCTTTGAGCCAGACTGGACTGAATGAGCCAGAAATCTCATTTCATCAGACCAGACTTTTTGTTTCCTTTTTTCATATTTGAGAGATAACAATATTTAAGCTCAAATTAATTGTTAAAAAAGCATTTTCTAAATGTCGCAGCTTAAGCACGGTGACTGCTTCTGAGTAATTTGCATTATGAAAGTGAATTTAATGTTCCCCACTGTTCTTAAAATGCAGAATTTTAACCTGAATTACAAGGGAAATAAGTTTATATGTATCATCTTTCCCCTAAACTGCTGATTGACATATTTTCTCATATCACTAGAGGGAGCTGCCTTCTTGCTTCTGGAAGAGGGAGAAATTATGAAATTAGTGGAATCAGCACAGAAGTGTATCAGCATGGCTTTAGCTAATTGTGCTCTGATGGAGAGTGATGAGCTAAGGCAGCTCCTCGTGTTCCCTCCCAAATCCTAGGCTGTGTTTTGTATTTCCCACAGCTCCAGTGAGCTCCAGCCCTGCCTTCCAGCACCCCTGGAGTTGTCTGCAATGATTTTGTCATTGACTGAGAGAGTTTAGAATAATTGATGAGGAACAGAAGGAGCATTCCATGGAAATTCAGGATTCTGGTTAGGTCCAGGCCAGGCTCTGTTGCTATCCTGAGCCAAGAGCTGCCCTGCAGCTCCGTGTGAGAAGGGGCAGCAGCAGGGTGAGGCACTGCCATGTGCTGCAACATCTGGCTGGAAGCTGAACTCAGGCCAGCCCTCCACACCAGAGGATTTAGATATAAACACAAAATATGCAGAGCACAGGAGCAGCAGAGGCCACATTAATCCCCTTGTTTGGTAAGCAGCCACTCTTCAGCGACAAGTGGGATACCAGACGTGTTCAGAGAGGAGAGAAGGACCTGATTCAGCAGCTGTGGAAATACAGCTATTTCAGCTCACCTGAAAAGCACCCTGAAATAATAAAGCAATTGAGCTAACACAGTAATTTTGGAGAGGGGAAGGACTGCCCACATGGGGGCAAATGGGGCAATTCCTTCTGGATCTGCTGCTCCACTCCACAGCAGCATTTCAGGACAATTTACATCCCATATTCATGCACCTCCAGGCAATAATGCAGCCAAAGTTGTGCTTACAGCTAAAGTTGCAAGTATGTATTTTTATAATAACTGGGTTGGTCTGATTGCTGACATGGGCAGAAAGAGAAAAAGCTGTCCTTGACTAAAGCAGCAGTAAATGCTTCTGCCTTGCTTCAAGTGATTAGAAAAATGAGACTTTTAGCCTGGCTTTTTTAATTATATGTCAGGGAGATTCTACAGGGCTTTGCTGAGATTCTGCAGGTGCAGCGGAAAGTGATTTAATAAATAGCATTTTTTTCACAAGGCTGAGTGTATGCACATTGAAGCTATCTGGGTAGGCAGTAAATGCCATTCATCATCACCTAAAAGGACGTGAAGTTTAGCCAGATGGTATTTTCTTTAATGCAGGATGTTGCAACACAAGAAATGCATCTGGAAATAGCCACAATTAGGAAAATTAAGTTCAAAAGGAAGGAAAACAGATCAAAACTTTTTAATCGCTTTGAGGTCAATACCACTGGTTGGCCTTTGGGCAGGACAACAAGAGCATTGTTCAGTTTGAGGCACAAATTGAAAATATTTGTCAGGTTTTAAATTATATCCTAATAGATGGTCATATTTCTGACTGGCCCAGATATTAGTATTAAAAGCTACTCAGACAACTTAGCATCAATAAATACAGCCTGTAACTTTTTTAAATAGAATGACCTTATTTGTTAGTATTGAAGGAGCTTTTGAAAGTGCTGTCTGTGGACCCACTGAAGAATTGTTCACTTAGCTTTTTTTCTATTGCCTTGCTTAAAACCACTAATAAAACTCCCCTGTACAAAAACCAGCTCTTTCATCCACTCCATTGCACAAAATTGCACAAAATCATCTCTAGTAACTATCAGCATTAAAGAGCCTCACTCTTAGAATGATTGGCTAAAACCAAAATTCTTTCTAAAAAGATGAACTCTTAATTTGGCATGTCTAGATAATTTAGTATGATTTTGCCTTTTCAAACCACTCTTCAAAGCCAGGAAATGCCCATTGCCAAAATAAAGGATGAGATTTCCATCCAGTCTCTTGACTCTGAAAAGGAGGGGGTTAAGAGAAGCCTCCTGTAGTGCCACTGTAGGAGGAAAGTGAAATCTGCAATCAAGCTGTTTATAAAAACTGAGCAGCATTCTAATAGAAAATCTGCACCAGGCTCAAAGATTTAATATTTTATTTCACTCACACCCACATAAACACAAAACTCATCCTGGCATGCAAACAAGCCCACATCTCTGCTCCTTCTGTGTTAAAGACCCTTCAGTCTGTAAAGCAAAAACAAACTCTGTGTATCATGGGCTTATCCTGCACCATGGGGTAATTTTGATTCAGGTGACCTGGATAGAGATCTTATCTCAAGTTTCCAAGTCAAACCTATTTCTATTTATGACCCACACTTCAATTCTTTTATGACTCTGGTTGCTGTGACAGTGGCACAGCACAGAATAAACACACAACCTGTTTGCATAAGCTGAGCAATTCATCTGAGAAGCTCAAGCAGCCAAGAACATTTTGCTGGTAAACACAATATCAGCTGCACTGTCACACACAGGCAGGGGAGGTACAATAAGGAAGTGGCAGTAAAATAGGTGCACCTGGAGCAAGAGGGAAAATGTCCCCACTCAAAAATGAAAGCTTTTTTCCAGGGGTTTGTGTCCCCCTGTGACAAAAGAGAGAGGAACCAGCCTACATCCCAAAACAGATGGAGGGGACACGCAGGATGCTGCTCGAGTTCCTAAAGTGACCAGGTTGGGAAGTTTTTCTTTTGTACCCAGTGGCTCTGATCCTGTTGGTTCAGCAAAGGAGCAGTGGGACCTAGAGTGACAATAACCCACACTCTGGAATTCAGGCTTAGAACAGGAATTGTTCCTCACTCCTTCTGTCTCCTGGAATGAACCCTCAAGTCCTGCCTCCTCCCAATACTTGCAGGACTTTATGCTCACACATTTCTTGACAGGACGTAGGTACTGACATTTTCCTTCTACAGTTATGGTAGAAGAAGTAAATGTATGCAGAGAAGTTATTTTGGGAATAAAGGCAGATGTCACATTTGGGAGGCTTCCAAAAATAGGCCCAGGGAGGATTCAAAAGGAAAATGCAGTTAGGAACAATGTACACATTCCCCTTGTGACGATCCCCTAAACTCCTGCAGGTGAGGGAGACCTTGGCTGCCCAGAGCTGGAAAAGAAACACAGGAGCCATCTGGACATTTTAAGACAAACCTCCCTACTCCTGGCTCACAAACTGAAGGTCAGTGGGAAACGTGTGTAAGGAGCAAAGGGAATTCCAGTTTTGTTGTCCCAGGTAAAAAGGTTCTCCCTATGCCCAGATTCAGGTGTACTTAGGCCATTAGCAGTTGGCATCAGCTGACCTGTGTCAGGTTGATAAACCCCATGGACTATAAGGGGGAGGTGCCAGCCCTCCCTTACTGTTTGGAGACCTCAGTGTAGCTCTGGTGGGTGAGAAGATGTTGCTGTGCTGCAGCCAAAGCAGCATTTGTGCTGCTTGCTCAGGGCAGCAGGATGTGACAGAAACTGGCTGTGCAGCTCCTGTCCTGCCCTTTGCCCCTGAGCTCTCAGGTGTTGTGTCACCTGGTTAAAGATATCATTTATAGTGTGTCATTTCCTACCACAGCTCCATCAGCTCCAGCAGAAACAGCAGCTTATGATGCTGAGGGAGAAGGCAAAGCAAGAGGTTCAGGAAAGCCACAGGTTTTTGAGGGACCTGCTGCAGCACAGTTCAGGGGTAAGTTATGATTTCAGATCCTGGGTCAGCACCTCTAGGCTTCAACTCTCATGAGAGCAGTTCTAAATACACAGCAATTTGTGAGCTGTTGTACCACTTTACCTTCATATGTAAACTGTGTGCTCACACAGTTTTCTCCCTGGGAGTGGTATCTAGTCCATTAATTAATCCAGCTCTTTAGGAACTGATGGCATGGGAAAAGCGTTATCTACAACCAGGGGCTTTCCCAAGAAGATGAGGAAAAAAGGTTTAAATGTTGTGCCTTTCAAACAGCTTATTGAGGTGTGTGACAATTTCTGTGTGTGCAGGAGAGCAGCAATTCCAGAGGCAGTGATCCTTCTGTGACAAGGCTGTACCACGCAGAGCAGACACAGAGAGGACACTGGTTGGAAGGTGACCTTGCTGCTGGCAGGTACAGGAGGCAGGCTACAGCGAGGCACTCCAAGGGTTTGGCCTGTGGTTTGCCTATGTGAATATTTTGGGGCACTAAAGTAATTCTAATTTAGTCTTTTTACTGTGATTAATGCCCAAACTGCAGTGTTAACACCTTTCCCATGTTTCGGGAGATTTTGCATTTCTTAAAAAGTAGGAACCCCTCTGAAACTTGTGTGAAAAGTATAGTTTTCTTCATTTTGCTTTACCATCATATCATTGATGTGAATTAGAATATTGTATGTGCACTTTTTTATGTTCATTTAAAGTGGCATAAAGACTTGAGAATTGCTTCCAAGGTCTTATGGATGCAATTACCAGAAAGGCACCTTTGCACAGGTAAAACTTTCAGTATCACATAAAAATGAGCAGCATTCTGGTTTGAAAAAGATTCAGCCTCCACAGAGGACTTGGCTGTGAAAGCTAGGAATTGAAATTGTATCTCTGACTGCAATAAGAAAACATTTCCTTTTTCTTACCTTCAGTAATCAGATGGGTTCACTGAGACACGCTGCATTGAAGATAGAAAGAGATCGCAGTCCAGTGGAACCTAAAATAGTGGGAGAAAGAAAACCTCTAGGAGGAGGAAGTTCATATTGCTCAGTGCTTCAAGGAGGTGAACATGAAGCTAAAGGATTTGGTGATAGTGGCAAAATGCCCCATTTAACCTGGCCTGGAATGCAATTTTCTAACTAATTCTGAAAATTTTGACCTAAATACTTATGTTCATTGTGCATATTTAAACCACAGCCACCTTCCTTTGTAATCCTGGCCCTTCTAAGAAAATCATGTTGGGAGCTGGGAGTTATTTACCCTATTGATGGGCCCTTTGTTTAATATTTACCTGTTAACATCCCTTTTAAGTGAAATCATGTTAATGTCCATACCTTGCTCCTGGAAGTGAGTAGCTGTGGGGTAACTCCTCTGGCTCTTCCTGAGGGCAGTGCACAGCTCTGGCTGATGAGTGTTTGCCAAAGGCACCTTGAGTTCAGGAACGGATGTTAACGTGTACTGTGGGAGTCGTTTTTTGGGTCTCTTTTCTTCCTTCTGTTTCAAATATGTTATTTTTGGTGATGTTAATTCTTTGCCTTGGGATCCCTGCCAGCAGCTCACAGGCAGTCACTGCACAGCCACCACACCTTGAATCTGTTATCACCTCGGGTGAATCTGCCCCGTGGGGAGTCCTGGGACAACTCTGGAGAGAGCAGTGACCAGGCCAGTTCCCACAGCCAGGTAACACCAGCGCTCCAAATAGTCTGAGGGGTGTTTTTTTCTCTGGGTTGGTGGGATTTTTTTGGTTTTAGTCCCTCCATCAAACTGTTCACCTGATGACGCCGATGCTCTGCTCTGTCCCCAGTGGAGCGCAGCCATTCCGCGCTTCGGAGGCTCCAGCACCTTCCATGGTTCCAGCCTGGCCGTGGTGGAGCAGTGCCTGAGGGGAGAGGAGCTGCGGGCTCGGCACCAGGCTGTGCTCCTGCAGCTCCGGAGAAAGGCTCTGCGGGAGAGGGCCAGGGCCCAGCTGGCCTGGCTGGGCCACCGGAGACGGTGAGGGGCACGGGGGGCAGCGCCGGCCGAGGCCTGCTTGGCCAGGACTCGTTTTCTTCCCTTCAGAGGAAGACAAGAAATGTAAGGTCTTCTTAGAAAGCATGAGGAGAGGAAAGGAAAGGAGCCTGCATGGTTTTGGTATCCCCAGAGTGGAGTTCAGCTTCTACTGCAGCCTCCTCCGTGGTGGTGTGAGGCACCAACTGGCTGAGGTGCCCTCAGGGATGGACGGTGAGGGGTGTCCCTCAGCACTGACCGGGCTGAGGAGCCCTCAGGGTCAATGAGGGGTGTCCCTCAGCACTGACCAGGCTGAGGAGCCCTCAGGGTCAATGAGGGGTGTCCCTCAGCACTGACCAGGCTGAGGAGCCCTCAGGGTCAATGAGGGGTGTCCCTCAGCACTGACCAGGCTGAGGAGCCCTCAGGGTCAATGAGGGGTGTCCCTCAGCACTGACCAGGCTGAGGAGCCCTCAGGGTCAATGAGGGGTGTCCCTCAGCACTGACCAGGCTGAGGAGCCCTCAGGGTCAATGAGGGGTGTCCCTCAGCACTGACCAGGCTGAGGAGCCCTCAGGGTCAATGAGGGGTGTCCCTCAGCACTGACCAGGCTGAGGAGCCCTCAGGGTCAATGAGGGGTGTCCCTCAGCACTGACCAGGCTGAGGAGCCCTCAGGGTCAATGAGGGGTGTCCCTCAGCACTGACCAGGCTGAGGAGCCCTCAGGGTCAATGAGGGGTGTCCCTCAGCACTGACCAGGCTGAGGAGCCCTCAGGGTCAATGAGGGGTGTCCCTCAGCACTGACCAGGCTGAGGAGCCCTCAGGGTCAATGAGGGGTGTCCCTCAGCACTGACCAGGCTGAGGAGCCCTCAGGGGCAATGAGGGGTGTCCCTCAGCACTGACCGGGCTGAGGAGCCCTCAGGGTCAATGAGGGGTGTCCCTCAGCACTGACCAGGCTGAGGAGCCCTCAGGGGTGAACGTGAGGGGTGTCCCTCAGCACTGACTGACCTGAGGAGCCCTCAGGGATGAACATGAGGGGTGTGCCTCAGCACTGACCAGGCTGAGACACTGTGAGGAACCCCCCCAGTGGAGGGTCTCTCCCCAGAGCTCAGGAGACTCCAGATGTTTCAGGAGAAGTCCAGGCACCAAAGAGTGGTGAAATGCCCTCTGAGTGCATCAGAACTTTCTGCAGACCCTTCCATACCCATAGCTGCCTTGAGAGGAGCTTTGCTCCCATCCCTGGTGTAAATTCAAGGCATTTAATGATCTCTCTCTGATTCTTGTGCTTCTGCTCTCCAGTGTTCTGGAAAACCTGCAGGATAGTACTGGAGCCTCTGCTGTGGCAGCAAAGCAGCACCAAGTCCTGACAGAGCTGAAACGGGAGCAGGTAATGCTGCAGTGAGAGGAGCTGGGATTCATCTCATATCCACAGGGAGGATGCAGCACAGGGAGGTGTCTGGAGCTGCTGGATCAAGTGGGGTTTGCATTTAAAAAAAATTTAAAAATCACTTTGCATCCATTATTCTGCACATTTCCTACGTTCAGTGAGGTGGGTTTTGTGCCAAAGTCAGCAGTCTGTAAATCCTGGATAAAAGAAAACATCTTTTTTTTTTTTCTCCTGCTATCTCACTGTTGTTGTGGATTTTTCTATTTATGCCATAACAAACAGGTCATATAATGTAGGTTTCCACTGATTTATGCTTGTGATGTTGAAATATATTAAATTAATCTGACAGCTAATTTTATAGTCTCGGTTATTCCACTATGCAGGGTTCATAATTACACTTGGTAGTCAGAAAATTTCTGTCCTGCTCCTTACATAGTGCAAGCCTCTCCTTTAAGTAAAGGAATTCCTAGTGCAAACCACAAGCACCCTGTAGTTTTGAATGATCTGAAGACAATTTGTTTTTAAAGACCTCAGCTCTTGACACCCTACCAGAGTATCCCTTTACCTGTCATCAGTTTTCACAGGTGAAACCCCTGATGAAAAATAAAACTGCACATTTTTTAATAAAAAAGGGGAAAAAACGACATATTGAATTTTCAGGGTATTTTGGGATTAATAGTGCCCTATGTTAAGAAACATTATACATATTTTTAAGTAGATCTCTGTTTTCTTCAGTGTGTTAGGCTTCTTCCTTTCTCTGCTTTGCATAGGCAGAAATCCAGCACCTGCGAAAGATCCACAGGGCAGCCCATCGAGAAAGGAAGCTTTTGTTAAAGCAGCAGAGAGAAATCTTAATGATGCAGCATTCAACAGCACAACTCCAGGAGAAGCTGCACAGTTTGGCTGGGAAGCAAGAGGCTACAAAGTCACAGTCAGGGAGTAAAGAGAGTTGTGTCCAGCTAAAGAATAAACAGAGAACGAAATACGAGGGGTAAGTGAAACCTTTCTCAGTGATTGCTGAAGATAAGACCCAATCCAGTGGAGAAGATGGAGAGAGGTGTGTCCTAGACAGTTGTGTGAGCTTTAGATATTCCAGAGAGGGAGTTTATGATGATAAATTTTGAAAACTTCCGTGTTCAAGAAGTTGATAAATCAAGTTCACTGTTTATCATTCTGTCCCTAATGGTGAGTTCCTCAGGGCACTTTTAATGATGCCACACAATTGCTGATGATAGTTCATGTTTTCATGGGGGCTTTTAACTAGAAACCCAAACCACTTTGCAACTATATGTTAATTAGGCTTCAAAATACCCATATGGAATGAGTAGAAATGTATTGATTTAATTGGTGAAATTCACTCCTTTGTCATCCCCTGGCTCTGAGCCTCTGTATCACTCAGCCCCTCAGAGCATATTTATGCTTCACTGAGGATTTAACCACAGAAGGATTTTGTACTACATAGGGCTAAATTTTAGGCTTAAACTGAAGCACAGAGGTGTCATGTAAAATGCCCCCAGTGAGAGATAATTCAGAAGTTTAGTCAGACTGAGAAATCACCATCCTCCTGTTCCTTAGGAGCTGTATCCCCTGCATCCCTGCCTGCTTCCCACTGGGCTGGAGGAGCTGAGCGGTGTGAATGAGAACCCAACAGCACCACTCTGCTCAGAACAAAAACCTAGTTTGCTTCAGGAAGAGAAAAAGCAGTTAAAGACATGTATTTATCTCTATGAATTAAAACCCCCTTTCATTCAGTGTTACCCAGAGCTTTAGCAGGGTGGTGAGTCAGGTTTGTGCATTTACTTAAGTCCCCACAGGGAAAGGCTTTCAAATAAATCCCTGCATGGAACTGATCTATAATTCATGGTGTTATTGATTACAAGTCAGAGAAATCTTTAAAAGGTTTCTTGGCTGTGCTTTCACTTCTTATTACTGACAAAGCTGCTCATAGGAGAACAGTGAATATTGGTGTCAGTCTGGAGCAGCCAGGGGCTGGTGGAACTCAAATGCACCCAAATTCTGGCTGATTGTCCATAGATCTCTGTGCTGTGTAGGAGTGCAGAGTGGTAATTATGCTATTTATCCACCTGCATGGGTGTGTTCATATTTTATACTGATCAGGAACAAAGTTAACAAGCAGGGCTGTGAGGGGATGGAAAGGATTGGGAAATACTTTTAAAACTGAAAGCATGTGAAATAATAAATTACCAACATGCAGAAAAAGCTGCTGGTTTGGGGTTCTGTTAATGAATGTTAAACACTAGAAACAAGGGATACAGAAACTTGTAGTTATTGTAAATGTACAAACTTTTAACTAAGAATTGGGGATATATATTCTGAATTGGGATATTTATTTTGAAGTCCTTAAACATCAGTGATGTTGAATACTACATAGGCCTCCTTTTTACACCTTAAAAAAGTATTAATAGAGATTAAAGTGAAAACGAGTCAGAAAACTAACAAAACCAAAAAACCTACATGTTTTTTTTTCTGGACAGAATAACTTACTCAACTGTCTATTTTAGAAAGTGTACCTCTAATGGAAAATCCTGTGAGTATGAATCACGTTGCCTTGTGCTTCTGCAGTAAGAAGAAAGCTCAAAGTCACAATCACAATCAGTATCTGATGTCCCAAATGTCCATAAAGTAGTGATGCAATATTTAAAGTGAAAAATTTAATGAGAGCTATTGAAATCTGATGTGCTATAATTGATTGGAAATGGAGAAGGCATATAGGTTCAAAGTTTGATCCTGGTTTTGCTTTTTAAGTCCTCCTATTCTTGTCTATGCAGATTAAAAAACTGATTATATAAAATACAGTGTCAAGTGAGAGGGAGGAGAATGGAGAAAGAAATACACTATTCAGAGTGTTTCTGGCTTTACTCATTTGCTGGCTTAAAAACATGTGTGTCAACACTCTAGAGACAGTCATGGCAAATCCATAGGAAATCAATAGAGGTACAAATTAAATGCTTCTGGTTGTGCTTGACTAACTTGGAAACACAAAAACAACTCCCAATCATTAATTCCTTGTCTAACTGTTTACAGCTTTTCTACTGAGAGCAAGGAGTCACTGGTACAACACCAGAAACAGCTGGAGGAGTCCCCAGGTTTGGAGCAGTCCCTTAGTGCTCAGGATAATGTTTTCTTACCTCTGGAACCTACAAACTCAGCTGGAATGGAGCCTATAGCCACACTCATTACAAGAGAAGACAAAAAGGGTGCATTCCTGGTAAGGATCACCTCTGGAATTACATTAATACCTAAAGAAAGGGTATCCCAGGTTATATTTGTCTTAATATAGGACCAGCACAAGACTCATTTGGCGCTTAGGAACATGAACTCAACAGAAGTGTGTCGGTTATGTGCACTTTTTCCTTAAGAAATTAACTCTGTCTCCTAAATATTTACATTCTAGGAATCTGTGCTGGAGGAAAAGGCACTTCTTTCAAACCCAAACACTGGTCCTAAAGATAATGAAGATATTAATCCATGTGGCAGCAAGTACCCAGTGAAAGGCCTGGGGATCCTTCCTACTTGGTGTAACTCATGCCTGGTTCAGGCAGAAAATACAATTGAAGGAACAGGTCAATCATATTTAATGCTATTATGTCCAATCTGTTTCAACCACTTCAATCAAACTTTAATCCAGACAGAAAGAGAGACAATCTTCTCATTTATTACCAAAGTGTCTTGCTCACTATAGCCAATGTATAAATCACTGCTGGGCAAGATGGTGGGGATCTCTCAGAGGTTTATTAAGAGATATGATGATACTGCTGCCCCAGAACAAAATCATAACTTACTCTCATTGTGTCATAAACAATTTACCCTCTTTTGAGGCAGTTTTTCAAGAATTTAAGGCTGTTCTTTTTAAAAGAACATAGATCACTTGATGATAGGCTTGGACAGGACGTGCTGGAGTTATTTTTGTTTCTGGGTTTTATCCTCAGTTCATATTTCTTACTCTCAGTAGGACAGGTAAAAAAATAACTGTCTGTTTATATATGAGTCAGTTCTATCATTTACATAGTTCTGAGTATGCATAATCTCTGTAATATAAATATTTACATATTGTGGTAATATTTCCTATTTCTGTCATTTTTCTAATGAACCATCTTTGTGCATTTCATAGAATCATAGAATATTCTGATTTGGAAGGGACCCACAAGGATCATAAAGTCCAACTCCTAATTTACTCCTAGATATCATAGTGAGGAGCACTACAGATTTTTGTATCCTAAGTGATATATCAGCAACCTCTTCTATAAAACATTTTTTATAAAATGCTGATTTTTAAAAAAAATCTTTTAAATGTTCCAGTTAAAGACGTGGAAGTGCTTGTCCCTTCTGAGATCCATCAGGTGGATGCCAGTCAATGTTTGAAGCATTTGGACCATATGTCTCATGAAGCTTCTGATGAAGAACAAAATTTAAAAGCATTTTCGGAAGGATTAACTTCCACGGAGTCATTGTCCAAGTCAAACAACTTCTTTTTGAAATGTGAAAGTGCCAAATCAGGCTCTTCACCCTCAGAATTTCAGGAAGTGTCTGCAGTTTGGGTCAACATCTCAAAAAGTTCCATCTCAGAATTAGAGCTGAAAGATGGAGAGGACACAGAAGTCAGTGTCCCAGAAGAGTTTGTATGTGACAGTGGGGATGTGTTTGCTGATCTCTCAAAAGAGATGCCAATAGCAATAAGCAGTGGAAAGGAAACATCACCCAGTGACAAACACAATGAACGTGAGCTGCCTGAAGATGTCAGAGCTGAGACTTCATCCCTCTCTCAGAAATACCCTGGAGATGCATTGGATCGTGGCTGCACTGATCACTTGCTGTCTTTCATTCCAGCAGATGAAGCAAATGCCTCCAGAGCGGAGTCAGCACATTCCTCCCAGTCTGAAAACCCTTCTGAGGGGATGGATGAGCCACACCTGGGTGCCTCACAGAGCTGCAGCAGAAACAAACCCTGTTCTCAGGAGATCCCAAAAGTGGGGAATGATGCAGCTGCCAGCCCTTCATGCACTGATGCAACCTCCACAAGTGATAAGGGTCTCCCTCCAGCTGATGAGGATATGTTGTGGGAATTACTGTGTCCTGTGGATGAAGTATTGTCCTCTGGAAGTGCTGACTTGCCATCCTCTAACAAAAAGGATTTGTCATTTCCAAGTGAAGATCTTCCTCCTCCCCCTTTAGGTGCAGATGCAATGAAAAATGGAGATCCTGCCTCCAGCACAGATGATTTCCCATCTCCACTGGAACAAATGACAGGCTCAGAGTCCAGTCAGGGTGTGGATGAAGATACATCACTGCAAATGGATGCATTATCCCCATTACCTGATAACATCATGCCTGAAGAATTTCCCCTGCTCAGTACAGAGACAAGTGGTGCTTTTTCAACACAGGATGGTCATCCCTCAGAACAATCTATATTTACAGCCCTTTCCAGCTGTTTATCAGAACACCAGCATGGAGATCAGGAGATGCCTTTGCAGCATTTGGAGTTTCTGCCTGTGTCAAATACAGATTCTTCTGCTGGAAGTAAAACTCCTGAATTCCCAATAAAACAATGCAAAACCTATGTAAAGCTGCCCAACACTGAGGAGGACAGTGATGACCCATTATCATCATTTGAAATTGGGGACAGAGTGTTGGTAAAGCAGAGCCAGCCTAGAACTCTGATGTTCAAAGGCCAGACTCATTTTGGCAGTGGCCAGTGGGCTGGTGTTGCACTGGACAAAGCTGAAGGTGACAGTGCTGGAACTTTTGAAGGGGTGGAGTATTTTGAGTGTGCTCAGCACTGTGGGGCCTTTGTCAGACCTGATGAGATTTCACACCTGTTGGAGGCTAACAAAAATAGTTCCAGTTATATGGGGGATGAAGACTCTGATTCCTTCTGTGATGATGATTACTCCCTCAAGGGAGACTGCAAATATTCTGAAGATGATGAACAGAGAGTGGGGTTTGCAGAGGAGAAAGCAGAATGCACAAACAATGCAGGAGTGAAAGAAAACCAGTCTAGGTTACACAGTGCCTTGCTGTCTGGAAAAGGGCAAAAGTTTCCCCATTCCAACCAGTGTAACTGTAGTGAATTCCTTTGTCAAAACAACTTAATGTGCTTGGGATCAGGTAAAGAAAAATCAGAACTGGCACAAATAAAACAAAGGATATTTGCAGATGCTCTTCCAAAGAAAAGCAAGACAGATGAGGTAAACACAAGCAAAAATATTTGTTGCTTGGTAGAGGATCAGAGAAAAATTAAACTTGCTGATGATATTGCAAGTGAACTCAGTAAAAAACTTCTGTTTGACATTTTAATTGCATTTTCTGAAACAGCTCAACACAGATATAAAAGTGCCTTTGAAAAAGACATGATGAATTATGACCAAGGCCTAAGGCAAGAAGACAATCAGAAACCGTTTCTCCTCAAAGAAAATTCAGTTGCTGCTTTATCTGAACCATCAGCAAAGGTTTCTGATGTTTTCCTGGGTGATTTTGATACGCCTTGCATTCACGGTTGTCATACAGTAACAGACAGAATTGTAACTAAATTTATAGATGATGCAGTTAGAGAATATAAGAAGATTAAAAGAAAACACAGATCAAAAGCAGACAAGGTACTTCATTTATCTCCAGAGACTTCCCCAACCACTTTGCCTGTAAGTACAGTGAGAACGTTTTTATTTCAAGTGTTGGCCCTGAAGCTGGGTCTATAGAGGCAAGAATTTGTGTGGCCCAGTTTTTCATCATCCATAAAAATGATATCATGTCAATGTTAGGAACCAGATTCCTTCTTCATGTGGCCCATTCCTCATTTAAGGAATTATCCTGTATGGATAGCACGTGATGGTCCAAACAAAGAAAATGTGACTTCTTTATTGGAATTTGTCAGTTGTCAAATCTGATAAATCTGCACAAACTTCAATTTTTATTAACTTCAGAGCAAACCTGGGCACCTGTCAGCTCCTCTGCCTGACTCCTTTCCAGCCCCTGGCTGTGAGAAAATTGCTTTGAGGGTGGTGGTGAGGAGAGCAGTTCCACATTTAGAACAAAAACATTGCTAAATGTCAAAAATGTTCATGGAACTCCAGAACTGTAATTCTTTCTAATTCTGAATTCTACCAAATACAGTTAAAATAGGCTTGGGGTTTTTTTAATAATACATCAGTAAGCCTTTCTTTGAGCCTGTGAATAAGATGGTTTTAAGTGTAGCCTTGATCAGTTGCTAACAATCTCAATACCTCTGAAAATATGGAATATGTCATCTGGCTTTTCTTTTTCTCTCTATTGAAGCTCCTTTTAAAAATCCTTGATGCTGGTGTTTTTGGAAGCTCTGAAGATTTTGATCAGCCTAATTCTGACCAAAATATGCTGGTGAGACAAACACAAAAGCAGTACTTGTACAAATTAGACCAGTGGCACTCAGCTCCTTGGAAGAAAACTGTGGAAGTTCCTCTTGTGATACCACACAACAGTTCTTATGTGAAGAATTTGTCTGCATATGCTGTGGAAGAATTATGGACCCCAGAGAACATAAATTCAAATTTCAGGAACATCAATGTGCCAAAGCACTTTGAATATAATGATCTCCCAGGGAATGATTTGGAAGCAGAAAGCAAGAGGATGTATAATCAGGTATTTTTAAAGCACTAACTGTTAATTAACGTTTCTAGTGTTCTGTAGGCTGACTCATATTAGCTAATATTCAGTATTATTCCAGCTGCTAACACTAAATGTAGCTAAAGGGACACTGAAAGCTAGTACCAGGAGTATTTTGCAATTTGCTGCAGAATAATTCCAGTTGAATAAATGTCCTTGCAGAGAATCCAGACTTTTGTCAGAGTTCCACCATAAGACCTTGGACATCTGATCCCGTGTCTGGTTTGGGTCTGTTCAGGAAAGCCAAGTTCCATGGAATGCTGGAGACTGGATTCCAGTCCTCCTGACTTCAATGTCCTGCTGAGTTTGTTACAGGTTATATTTGATCTGAGCCATGAGTTGCTGCGTGCAGAACATCAAGGGACTGCAAAGCCAAATATGTTCCCATGGATGACGAAAAATGTGGGATCCCACTGTTCCAGGAGGGATCTCTGCAGAAAGATGGATGTCAGTGATGTCAAGGTATGTCCTGGCAGTGTAAAGTACAGGAACAAGAATCAGTGAAAAGAGCAGACACTGCAATGGCAAAAAGAAATGAGAGATTTGGGAGGATTATGGCAGTGGAACTGAGGTGATGGGAGAAGGAAACAGCATTACTTTGAAATGCCTGAATAAATACAGACTGAGGTAATTAGTGACAATATTCCATATGTGTGGAGTTAAGAATGGGAACAGGCCTTTAAACTCTCCTAATTATTGTGTGTAACCTCTAAAGTAACATTATGATTAAAAGGTGTTGGTTGGCCAGTATTGATCAGCTGCCTCTAGATCAGTCCCCTACACTTTGGGATGTTTCTGGACTTAGGTGCCAGTGTGAAGATCCAGCTTTGTCACTCATCTGGAACCTTCACAGCACCAGAATTCCTGTGAGGAGAGTTCTTTTCAGCCTTCTTTATTTTGTAGACGTTTGTTCAGGGTGAAATTATTAAAATAATGAACCTGGAAAAGAATGACTTAGAAATGAAAAGAAAATTCCTAAATATGACCAAGTATGGAAACTGTAAGAGAGACAGAGTGGACCTTATTCTGGTAAGCAGACTTTCCAATGGGGATTTGTTTATTTCCTCTAGATTTAAACTAGAAATTCTCATCCTTTTGTGAGAATCACATTTACTTAAATTAACTTCAGAACTTCAAATTACTGCCTTCCTTTTATTGAGTTAATAATCCAGTATTTCCAGTTCTTGTGAGTGGTTTAAATTAAATAAATTAATGATGCATATATAAAGTTGTTGGATTAGGTGCAGTGTCTCAGTACTTTTGTGAACCTCTTATTCTTGACGTAAAAATTCCTTTCCATGTTATCTTTAAGGTGCAGGAGCTCTGCAAGGAAGAATCTCAGTGGACTTCCTATGGCGATGATGAATTAACAGTGAAGATGAGGATGACTGAAGCCATATTTGATAGCTTGATCCTTGATACAATCAGAGTTCTAAATAAGATTTATCTGCAAAAAAGCCTCTTTTAAAGGTGACTGTGCACCATCTTTTTTCTTGTAATACACTGTGGAACTGGCTAAAAGCAGCCTGGAGATGGTTTCAGAGAGGTGGCACGTGTAGTGGCAGGACCTGGAGCCAGGCATTCAGGTTAAATAACTACAATTTTATGTAAATGAGACAAATACTGATGTAATGCACTTTAAATTGGAGACTTTTCTATCAGCACCTTCAATTCCTGACAATTAGATATGTGCCTGTAATTGGGTTATTTATCATGCAATTCACATGAGCCCATTGAATTTTTACAACACCCACATGTGAGGTGTTGAGAATGTACTTTAATAGACAAAACAGAGGAAATCAATACTTCTTTTGTATTGGCAAAACTGGGAAAATCAAGATTTTTAACAAGGAAATAGAAGCATTTCCTCAGCATGGTAATTGTTTGCTATGTTAATTGCTTTGGTCCCACCGATTTTGCATTGAGAAGACCAAATTTTTCTTAGTTCTTTTAAAAATAAATACTGTGCAAATATTTCCTACTGGAATGCAGAAACTGTTCATTATTGAATAATTGATTTTTAAAAGATCAGATTTTTTCAAATCCCATTCATTTGTGTTGTCTTTCAAATAAAATTAAAATCAGGATAAATAAAGATAAATTATAGATAAAGTTAAGATTTAAAAATGCAATACTTAAAATCTGATTGGGGGAATAGGAAGACATTTTATGTTTGTATTTTTAAATACTGCTGGCTTAGCTGGTTTTGTACTTGTTTTCTGAATAAAATACAACACACATGGCTTATTTTGTTTATTTATTTTCACTGAAATCAATTAGAATTGCAGATTATATTGTACACTCTGCTCTTCTCAGCAGTGAATGGGTGCACTTTTGTTTTGCTGGGCATGTTAAACCCTCCCCTGCTTGTTGCCATATGAACAGAAATAAAAAGGCAACTTCTGCCCCCAGCGCATTAACTGCTGATCTTATCCTTTAAACTATTCTCATGTCTCTAGTGGTACATTTCCTTGTCTCTGGCTTCTATCCTCATTGATTAGTTAATCCACATAAGTTACTTGTTTTCTTGTTGTCAGTTTATAGCAGCATTTAACTCAGTTTTTTTTCTCCTCGACTTCCAGAGTGTTGGACTCAATGACAAATCTCTATATTGCAGCACTCTGGTTTTTCAGTTTCTTCTCACTCTGGTTTTGCAGCAGCCTCCTTGTGTTTGGAGTGAAAGCCATTAAAAATATCACTGAGATATGAATAAATAGCTGAAGGACTTGTTTGATTTCAGCCTCATGTTACACCTGAGGCAGAAACCCATCAGATTTGCAGTGAGGGTTGTGAGTGAAGCCTGAACCCTCACACGCAGCTCTGCAGGGAAGGACACAGCTATAAAGTATCTCCTGCTGATGAGAATAAAAAGTGTGTACATAGAACATGTCAGACGTGTTTAATATCCCCCACCATTCTGTGTTCAAAACCTGAGCTTCTGGCACCCAGATATATTGACCTGTTCACTCAGTGGGCAAGGCTTCAATATCAAGATTACTCTCCTTCAAGGTCTAATATTTTGTTTGCCTTGGGTTTGATCAATATTAACCTCCTGGGTCAATAAATCTTGATACTAGCCTCAAGAGGAGTCATTATCTTTCATAGAAAATGATTATTTCTCAGTTAAACCCTACATTTAATTCTCCTGTAATCCATCTCTTTCATCTTCATACATTTAACAATTCTTCTGAATAAAATGTGCTCTAAAATATCTCAGGCACTGCAGATTTCTAAAATCCTAATTAGCAGCTGCTTCAAGATTTTTCAATGCTTGGAAGCTGTTGGGCTTTGCTGTTGTAACCATCTATTCTGTTGCTTGCTGTACCCTGGAAAAATAGAGACATAAAACCCCAAAGCTGGGCTGTGATATGAGAAACCATTTAGGTTATAGCTGTGGATATGGATCAAAAGATATCTGAACCACTTCAGATATTAATGGTCAAATAAAAGGAAGGATCAGGAAAAGGCAAAAATGGCAGAATTTTACTCTTGTACTGTTTGTGGGTTGCTGGCCACAAACAATGATTAATTAGATTCTAACCCTGAATTCACCCTGATGGGCCTGAAGTAAGAATTTAAACCCCTTTGTTTCCCACTTGTTCTTCAAGGATTATAAGAAGTGTTTGTGATTAACAGAAGCAAGAATTATCTTTTCAGAAACCTCAGTCTTTCATTATCTGAGCTTTAAACTTCTCTGAAACCCTTCCCTGGAGATGTTGTTGGGTTTCTGCTTCTCATCTATGTAATGAAAATTCTTGAGCCTGGATTTAGAAATGAAAGGAGACTTCCATATCGTGCTAGAGCTATAAAAGGTGCTAAACTCCATTAGTACTGCTCATCCAGCCTGAATTTATGGAAAGGACAGAGCTTCTATCAAACTGCCCACGCACAGCCTTCTATCGGAGCTTCAGTCTGAGGAGGGATGGCTCTTCCCTGCCGAGAGAGGTACTTTGGGATGAAAGAACTCTCGACCCAAAGGCTGCCCTGCTTTCATCTCTACTCAGCGAGAAGACTCGTGAAGTTAAAACGTCTCTTTCTACACCAATTGTCACATAAATTTGGCCACCGAGTGATCTCACAGAAGGTCAGAATGGGTAAGACTGGAACGGACCACAGTGGGTCATGGAGTGCGACCTCCCTGCTTCAGCGGGGTTATCCCAGAGCACGTGGCACGGGATTGTGTCCCGATGGCTTTGGGATATCCCCAAAGAGGGACACTCCACACAGTCCCTGGACAACCTGTTCCCGTGCGTGGCGACTCCAGTGACGAGCACTATTCTAACAGTTGGACCTCACTTAGACCTTGTTGGCTGCTGTTTCACGAATTAAATCAAAGAACATTCTTTTTAAATGAAAATTTTATATATTCCGTATTTTGCAACGCTCGGGGGACACGGATAGCCCTCACTCCCCTCAGGGACACCGGGCGATCCCTGCTTCCCTTAGGGACGGTCCCCTCAGGGCCACGAACAATCCCCGCTCCCCTCAGGGAACACGGGACGGTCCCATCAGGGACACGAACAATCCCCGCTCCCTTCAGGGCACACGGGACGGTTTCCGATCCCCTCAGGGACACAGGACGGTCCTCTTAGAGCCACGAACAATCCCGGCTCCTCTCAGGGCCGCGGGACAGTCCCCGTTCCCCTCGGGGCACCGCCGCTCCCCTCAGGCCGGGCCGCCATGGCCGGCGCGTTGCTATGGCGCGGCCCCGCCCCGCCCCTCTCCGCGCGTCCCAACATGGCGGCGGCGGGCGGGGGCCGGCGGGCGCTGCTCCCGCTCCCGCTCCAGCTCCCGGTGCTGTTCCCGGTGCTGTTCCCGGCGCTGCTCCCGGTGCTGCTGGCGGCTGCCGCCACGGCTCGGCTGTACCGGCCCGGGCACGACCCGCTGACCGTGCTGACGGCC
>VZTH01009929.1:150307-176145 GCA_013397815.1 Aleadryas rufinucha
GTGTGAGCATCACCCTCATCCCCTGCTCTGGTTGTGCTTTGGTGTGTGAGCATCACCTTCATCCCCTGCTCTGGCTGTACGTCGGTGTGTGAGCATCACCCTCATCCTCTGCTCTGGCTGTGCCTCTGTAAGCATCACCCTCATCTCCTGCTCTGGTTGTGCTTTGGTGTGTGAGCATCACCTTCATCCCTCTGCTCCAGTGGTGCCACACAGCCAAAATAGCACATGGGACAGAGCAAGGGGTGGATGGTGGAAGCACAACTCCGAATTTATGGTTTTGAGGGAATCCAGGGATAAAACAGCACCTTACACACACACAGCAGTCCAGCTGTGGGTTTGCATGCAAGTGTCCCTGTGTACCCGAGGTTTGTTTAGACTGAACTCTTGAAGGCACAATGTTTGTCTTCTAAATGTTTTATAAGGAGGACAGCTTGTTTCAGAGGATAAACAAAAAAAGACTGTGGTACTGGAGATGCCATACACACACTTGATTTATATCTTGCAAATTCAGTGTAGGGCTCAAAGGGAGAAAAGGACCACCAGGAAATAATACAAAAATCAAGCAAAGTGAGAACCAGGTTTTCAGATTTATCAATTAGTGACTTTAAAAGAAATGGTGGCTTCCACAGCTTATGCTGAGGGACCTGCCTTGCTGTGTCAGACTGCTCAGGTTTTTTTTGGCAGGTGCTGAAGTGTTTTACTCTATTTGTAGATGTAAAGAAACACACAGGACCCTGAGGTATCGATTAAAGTTCAGTATTTCTGCTGGGGAGGAAACCTGAGATCAAATTTGTAGGAAATGTTATGCTAAATACAGCAGTGCAAAAGGCTTTTTAAACTACTCTTAATTTCACATTTCACCCAAGAAACATTTCCAGGATGGAGACAGCAGTTCTAATGCACTCATGGTTTCACCTTGAGAGGAAAGAAGAGCTCTGGCTGTTCTGTGACACTCTGAAAAGTGTTAACAACTCCCATGAAATGTAGGTGCAGTATTAGGTGTACATTTAGATACATGGAAATGGAAACCCATCCAAAAATAGGTCCTGATGAACTCATTTGATGAGCAAAAACTCGAATGCAGAGAAACACAGAGCAGTCATGGTTTTCAGAGCACTTCAAATGCTCCTTACTTGCACGAAGGGTTTGTTTATAAACCAGTAACTTTTTTCTGTTTAATTTGCATAAGTTTATGTAACATTTTCTCTAGTTCTTTGATCTGCTTGTGGCCAAAATAATATTAGATCTTCTCCTTCTTTGAAGTAACAAGGAGGTCTTTGAGCACAGCAGTGGAGAACATGAAGAGCCCAAACTAGCCAGAGCTTTGGTCAAAATCAGACAGGGATTTACACAGGATTGCAGCAGTGTGATACCTTTGTAACTGGTAAAGACTTCTTCAAATACATGTTTTCTTTCTCACCTGCAGTCATGGTAACTGCAAATGCTGTTATGCACTTGTACTGCTGCAGCCAGTTAAAGGCCTCTCTTTCCTTTAATCCATTAAGTTTTTATGAAGACTTTCATTTAGAAAGTGGATTTTGAAAGTTCATGGGCATTGGCATTACCAGCAAATGCAATTTGCTTCCAGTGTTATTTGCCTGCAGAATGTTTCCATTTTCGAGTTGGAATGAAAGGATTTTAGGAGGAGACTGAGAACAGTCACACTTTTCATTGGTAGCTTCATCAAAGAAACCAAACCCCAAATATTTTGCCCACTTAATCTGTCTCAACATTTCTTTTTCAAAAATATTTACTCATCTGCTAGGATATTAAAGCTATCCTTGAGGATGCAGGTTCATTTGCATTAAGGAACTCCTAGATCACTGAGAGTGATCATTTTTGTCCAAACAAAATCCAGTTAAATTGGTGCAACAGCTTTGTCCAAGAAAGGCCTGTGCTAATAGACTTAATTTTTATTTCATTTCTCATTTGTGAAATCTTGGCAATACTACCATTGCAGCCTTCACAGCAGAACACAATCCTCCTGAAAAATAGGATCAGTGCTTGCTTTTGTGTAATTTATGTTTTTATTTTGATGCTCCCTCTCAGAACAGGCCTAAAGCTCAGTCAGTGCCGCTGCTTTCCTAATCACACATTTCATTTTATTACAGCAGTGGCCAAAGTGGCCATTAGAGTTAATTGTCCTTTTTCTGTCTAAAAGATGATTGAGTCTATCCAGCAAAATATCACTGGGCTGGAATTATGTGTAGTGACAAACCCTTGGAAATCCCACATGGGAGAACCTGTGAATTATCGTGATTTGGAGTAACTGTTCCAAATCTAGCCAGTCAATAATCAATGATTATTTCCTACATGAAATTGTTCTTTGAACACGTTTGGTGGGGAACTGCAGTCACCTTCTCATCCTTCAGGAAACAGCCAAGTGTCAAAACAGGCAACTCTCAAGTAGCTGTGAGGGAGAGGTGCCTTGTGGTGAGCCTTTTACCTCCCTGACTGAAACTTCCTGATGGAAAACACCCAGCTGGAGAGGATGCTCCAGGTTTGTGAAAAGAAGGTGTATTCCTTGTAATTCACTGCTTCCTGCTCTGTGGCTTTTCTCAGGTGGGAGGTTTGACCCACCTGCAGGATTCCAGTTTGTCCAGCACGGTCCTGTCATTCACTGGAGCTTGTTTAGCATAAACAGAGATTGTGTTGGTTAATGCATCGCTCATCTGCCTCTTTCCCATCGTTTGTGAGTGGGTATTTCAAAACCACTAATGCTAATTTAAAATTAATCAGCATTTTTAAAAAAAAAGCCAGCCCAGGCTGCAGTGCCACTGTAACTCCAGAGTGTGGGCTGTGCACTGCAGCATCTCTGGCATCCCTTGGAAAGGAAAAGCTCCGTTTCCAGCAGCAGGAATGCTGAGCAGCACATCCCAGCTGGTGCTCTTTAACCCCAGTGTTTAGCCGGGGTGGAGCCGCTTTGTTGTGCTGGGAAATTTGCATTGTGTTCAGAGAGCCCCTATTCATCCTCGGAGGAGGATCCAGACAGGTGGAAAAAGGAGGGGGAGTGGTGAAAGTCGGATGGGGGAGATACCCAGAAGCCAAACTTTCCTTTTGTATTTTGCATTTCGTGTGATGAAATGGGCTGTGGTGTCCTTTGTGCCGCTGTGAATGGGTGCCCATCTGCTGCAGAGTGTTTGAGGGCTCTCCTGGTGCCCGCTCAGCTCTTGGCACGTCCAGCACAAACCTCTCCATCAGCTGCCCCAGCCTCCCCCAACGACAAATAAAGGTCAAGCTAAATTTCAGAGGCAGCCAGGCCAGAACTGTCCATCAGCTCTTGAACTTGATGAAGCTTTCATGCTCTTTGCTATAAAAGCAGGTTTAATTTTAGTGCTTTTTAAGGTTTATTGGGAATTTTGGGGGACCTTCAAATTTCTGCCCGTGGCTGGTTTGATTTAACTTAGCTTTAAAAAGCAACTGTCCAAGGATTCTCTTGGAGTGGTTCTTCCTTAAAGTGATTGCTGCAGCAGAGCCTGGCTCAAAAAGATAAATTCCCAGCAAAAAGAGAAGGAAAAAGCTGTGAGTTAGTTGAAAGCTTTTATTGAAGTTGTATAAGCATGTTTATGGAAATACTTGAACTCTCGTGGTTATTGCTATAAAGGAAAGTCAGAGTGATGCTCAAATTCAGCTGTTTAACACTCTGGTTAAATCTCAGGTATTTTTGGGGTATAACTAATGCATTTCTGAACAATAGTGCCAGATAAATACAGCTTTCAGCAGACACTATATGAACTGGGGGCTGTGTGTAATTCTGAGGCCTCTCAGAAAACTGTAAGTTGGAGAAAAAGCAGCTTGTTAAAAAAGCTCTAGTACAAGGTGCATCAAATTTATGGGTTTGTAATTGACAGCCATGTGGATGAGTAAGTGTTGGATGAATTTTATTCAGTTATATATATTCTGCATGCTCTCTTTTATGAGCACAGCTAATGGGAAAAGCTGAGGAATTCAATCCCGTACCTTGCAACTGCTGGGTTGGCCCCGATTTCATCTTCCTGAATTCACCCCTGCAACTGCTGCGCTGTGTGTTGGGATTCCTCTTGTTCAGGTGCACTGAAAACCCTGATGCAGCCAAGAAAAACAGGGAGGTTTCAGTTATTTTAAAAATCAGTAGATTGTATTACACTGGGGGATGGAAGCGAACGGCAAATGAGAATCGACCCAGGGCTGGATTTTTATGCCACTGGAATCTCTCAGCGTCCTGCTGCTGGTTTCAGTGGGAAGCAAGGTAATTCATCAGCTGGGATCCACGGTCACTTCTGCTGAAAATTGAAAGATACCTTTGTTTCCAGACTGGGAATCTGCAATTAGAGTTGGAGTGCTGGATTGTGGGGAAGAAGGGAACTACGAGACGTGCAAAGAATATGGGATTCACTATTACCCAACTTTTAGGGTAAGTGGCAGAACATCCTGCCTTAGGCAAATGTTGCATGTTTTATAGTAATTAAAACCATGAAGTGGTGTGTAACTCATTGTTCTGTAGCTGGAGTTTTGCTGTGCTTTGCTGAGAAAACAGCAGAGTTGATGAAAGATGAATTTGAGGGGTTTTTGTGAATGCAAGAGCTGATGCAGCTGTTTTGAGCAGTAATTCAGTTTTGAATCTGAAAAATTCTTATTGAAACAAGATATCATTCTACAAAGTATCATTATCACCTGTACATAGCACCTAGTTTCAATAGATTAATTAAATAATAACCATTTGTATAAATATTTTTCAAATTCAGATCTTAGAGGATTATTAGTAGTGTTTTTAGTTTGGGTGTGTGAAGGTAAAGGGAACACATTGAAATTGCCTCATGAAAATAGCTGATTGCACAACCAGTTAAAAATTTACCCTTGATGGATCCTTCACTAATTTGAGGATTTATTTCATAATTTGCTTAAACTGCCTTTTAAAGGGGATGCCACATTAGCCAAAAGTATCTGCCATTGCTCATTTTTAAGTCTAAATGCAATTTTTACCTTCTCAGTCAGTCTGTATAATCATATTATTAAGTATGAGCAGAATGTGGTGGATGGAGAGGGTTGAATAAACTGTTTGTGATGACAGGAGAGGGAACAGGAGACATTTCACTGCAGGATCTGTGATCTTTTACCCTGATAATAAGAACAGTATTTATTTTTTATTACTCTTCAGAGTTTTAGGTGTAAATTGTGATATCCTCTTTATTAAACACTGAATCTTTTCCATTTTATTTTTTGTAGCCGAAGGCACCAAGCTCCCTTAGATCTCCTGTTTAACCACTGGAGGGAGTTGGGAAAATGTGAATAGTGTTCCAAGTGCACACACAGTTGGTAGCACTGATTTGGTGATCAGTTAATTTGTGTTTGGGTTAATGTTTGCAGTGCAGGATCAATATACACCATTGAATTATGCATTGAGGTATTTTTCCTCTTGCCCTCAGGTAGGTGAGAAGCAGCTTTTTGGAACTCATAGGCTGAGAGGGAAAACTCTCTCCTGACGAGATAAATAAAAATGTTTTGTAGTTAGAGCTGTAAAAGTAAAAACTCTTGAAAGCCATTTTTGTTCCTAAATTGAGGGGTTTTTATCTGATACAGTGACTTTTCTTTTCTCCCACGCAGTACTTCAAAGCGTTTACAAAGCAGTTTACAACTGGAGAAAATTACCAAGGTAAGAACATTTTACTGTAAGAAATTCCCAGAGCAGTTTTCCTGTCAGCCAGGGCCATGTCACAAAATCCCTTTGCCTGTCAATTACTTTGGGCAGGAATGGGATGGACACTAAATACCTCTTTAAGACAGGATATTCCAAGTACTCTATAAAGTGTTAATCAGAGTTTTAGGCAGGCAAAACATTTCTTCAAGAACTTAGGCATCACATTCCTAATTTTTTTTTTTAATGTAGGTCTTAATTTTCAGAAATGGCTTGTTAATTTTTTTAAATCCTTTTTCTTTTTTTTTCCATCACACCTCCCATCAGCACGAGATCCAATTTGCTCAATCCTGACTCCGGTGCCTTTTGATCCCTCAGCCACTTCCCAGGCATCCTGAGCTGCACTGGGAGAGCCCCTATTCAGATGGTGGCTCCCTGAAAATAGGCTTATCCCAGGGTTTGACAGGATCACAGCTTGAGGTGGTTTGTCTGGGACAAAAGTAATGTTGTCCTTTCTATGGCTGAACATTTAAAAGGCCAGAGGTCAGAGGAGAGACCACCTGCACCATTAACCCTTCCTGTACAAGAGATCCTTAGCGATACCTTCTGGGCATTTGTGATGATTTCTGCTTTTTAATGTGGTTCTTTTAAAGCAAATAAAATATTCTCACACTTCAGTTATTTCCTCCTCTTGTTCCATGGCTTTGTGGCCTCACCATTTGGTAGGGATGATACACCTTGGCAGATTTTAATGCATGATTGATGTCCTTATTGCAGTAAAACTGCTGAAGTTGCCCACAGCAACTACTGTGAAAATGTTCACACTGAGAATCAAGCTTTGTTTGAAGAGAAAATCAGCCAGGCAGGCAGATGGATAGATTTGGAAAAATCTTGAGGTTTTGTTAATTTTGGGGTGGAATGACAGCTTTTAAATATGATCTCACATCAACATTAAAATGAAATCCTACAACTAAACCCCATCGTTCAGCCAAATATTATGCTGGGTTTTAAGTCCAAATTTCAAGCAGAAACCTGACCCAGAAAAGCATGAGAAAACCCACGTGCAGAGAAAACCTGTGAGTCATTTTTCCCAGTTTTCTAAAGGGCTGTGGTTTTTTTGGAACCTGTTCCCAGCAGGAGCAGATCGAGAGCTGCAGACGGTCCGTCAGATGATGATTGACTTCCTTCAGAACCATTCCCAGGAGGTGAGACCTCCTGCCTGCCCACCACTGGATCCAGTGTTGTAAGTTCCTTCTTTCAAATGTAGCTGCTCTCTGTTTCCTCAGTTAATTAAATAAACTGTAGGAGATCAAAAATGAAGTGAGTTTTTTTCTTACTCCCAGTTCTGATGTGAGATTATAAAAGGAAATTCCATGAGTATCGCTGGGTCTGTTGCATTCTGTGCTAAATTGCTTTGCTTTTCTCCCAAGGTCCAGTGAGATGACATCTCTTTTTGACAAGAACAGCCACCACTATACAGCCATTGTGTTTGAAAGCAACAGCTCCTACGTTGGCCGAGAGGTAACGTGTGGCTTGTGAGGGACAGAGTGACTGTGAATGATGTTACCACAAACCAGCTGCATTTGAGCTTATTTAGCCAAGCAACAACTCTGTGATTACACACTCTCTGTGTTTGGGGGATCATAAAACCCAAGGATTTTATAGGGCTGTGGTGTTGAGTCACACGGAGGAACTTGCTTACCAAAGAATGTGCTGTCATGTTAACTTCTTCCATTCCTGTTTTAGTAGATTAATTTATCAATTTCATTCTCAGCACAACTTTCTTTCAAGATTTGAAAGATCACAGCAAAAATATTGTCAGATTGCATTATTGCTTTGTTACTGCAAGAGAACCATTTATAATGCTCATTCTTCTGGGCAACTGTTTATAATAATCTAAATTCTCCAGTTCCCTTTCTTCACATATGAATTTTGGGAAATTAAGATGATAGCATGAAATTATTTGCACAGTTCAGAAACACAGAGGAAGTGGAAGTCTTTAGGTTTTGCTTCCCAATAAAATATTTGATTGGGCATTCTTTCCCCACCTAATGAGCCTGCTGTTAGTCAGACAACTGTTACTTTTCTCTTCCTGCCAAGATCTAGGATAAGTGAAGAAAAAAATTTGTGTAATTATTTAGGCATAATCTGTGTGGAAACATCCAGGGTCTGCAAAATGTTTCTAATTAGATTTGATGCTGAGATGGCCCAGTGTCATGAGTGGAGGAGATTGTGCTGCCAAAAGTGGGAATCACTTTGGGAAGCAGGCTGCTTCCAGGTATTTGTTCTCTGGAAGCTGCTGTGGTGATATAAGTCGGCATTACTGAAGAAATGTGAAGGTTATAAAGTTCTTCAGCTTTTTATCACACTCACTTTGTTTTTATTAGAGGGGAAGACAAAGTAATTTGATTAACACAAAGTGAAATCTGCTCTCAGAATAAAAAATGTTTGCTAGTGTTATGTTGCATTTGAGCTTTATAGAACAGTTTAGTGAAACAGAAAATAGCACTGTTTTCATGTTTACAACACTAGACAATATGGACAAACCTTCCTATACTGCTGAAGAAAAGGAGGCCACGTGTCATCAGTGATGAAAGGAAGGAGGAAAAGACTGGGATGGACAAGAAAAATAAAAAAAAAGGAAGATGGGAGTAATAATTTCTAGAGAAGAGTAAATCTTCTTTAAGTGGAATTGTTGGTGTGCACGGAGCAGCCATAGCTGCACTTCTGCAAACAGCTTAATGCTGCCCTTAAAAGATGATGCACTTCACCTGTTTATGTGTCTTGTCCTGCAAGATTGGATATTCCTTGAACAATGTATAATTCATGTCATCCTTTCATTACCCAGGTTATCCTAGACCTGATCCAGTATGAAAACATCGTGGTGAGGAGAGCGTTGAATTTTGATAAACCTTTCCTGGAGAAACTGGGGGTCACCTCAGTCCCCTCGTGCTACCTGATACAGCCCAATGGCAGCCATGGATTAATTAACAAGTGAGTAATTATCTGTCAGATGGTTATGGGGAGGTTCACTTGACTTGTAAAAATGCCAGGATTTGATGTCCTGACACCTCATTATACTGACTCAAGCTATATGTTCCCTATATTATCAATAAAATACCACTTTTATTTACCACTGTTGGCCATTTATAGCTTTAATTTATTACTGTGATATTTTTGAAAGGAAAAAAACTTCAAAATAAAAGTGGAAAAAAACAAATGAAGCATCAGAGTTCTTAAAAAATCCCATTTCTTGTGTGATGATGAACTGACATTTGGATGCAGAGTATTTGTTCTTATTTTGAGTGAAATTTCACAGCACTAATCCAAGTGATTTGTTATTCATAAATAGAACATTATTTCTTTGCACTTTGTATCAAAACAGACCATGCTGCACTAGGACTGTAAAACATGAACCAAAGTGAATATCTTATTTTATAAACACACTAATTTGCTTTGGAATTCTCTTATTCTGAGATTAAAAGTGATCTCTCTTTGTCCATTTGCAGCTTGAAGCCTCTGCGGTCTTTCTTTTCTTCGTATTTAAAATCCCTGCCAGGTGTAAGGAAAAAACTCCTTTTGCCACTCCAGCTGCCTGCTCCAGAAAACAAAGAGGAGAGCACAGAAATCAAGGTGTGGAAAGAGTTTGATAAGTAAGTGATGCCCTTGGTTTTAATAAATTTGGTTATTAAAATTTACTTGCAGCTTTTTCTTGCCACGTGGGAAGCTGTGCTGTAATTTATTATAAAATCCTAGTGCAGATCCATATTTGACTTCATTTCACTCCCTTCAGTTCAGCTGTGAGCAGCTTTTCAAACAATTCAGAGGTGAAAGTACTGAGGGCTGCCAGTGTTTTTAGCAGCAAACATTTGCACTGCCATGGAAGGAATGTTTTTAGCAAAAGTGTTGTTAAATATTCAGTTGCCTTGAAAATACTGAGGATTTGTCACCCATTACTGAAATGTGATTTGAATTGTTGGAAAACCTCAGAAGTCATCAGTGCCCCTGAAAAAATAAATAGTAAAAAACCAAGCTGTACCATTTCTGTAGGAAATTCTCTGTAATAGTGAAGCAGTGCCCACTAAAAAGGGCTTGTCAAGTGCAAGTATAATAGAAAATACTAAAGTCACTGCAAAAGATGTTTATCACCCCAAATCCTCTAAGGTTTATCTTCACCCTCTTTCCCTCTTTGAGAGAAGGATGCAAAGCCTTTGCAGAGAGATAATCCCCCAGCATCTTTAGATGGAAAAGATGTGGGACTGAGTGCTTTAATATAATACTTCTTTTCCTTTCATAGACACTATTAGTGTCATCTTCTTTCAGTGGCTATTATAAAATACTTTATATGAAACATTCTGTTAGCAAAACAACTTAGTTAAATTGAGCTGCTTTCCAGCAAGGCAAAATCTTGTTGACACGAATCTCCACTCCAAGTTTCTTCTAAATAGGATCCTTTTGGAGAACCTCCTGCATTCATGTGGATGTCTCTTTATTTGAGAAACTTGAAGCAGAATTTTGCTGGTTTTTAAAATTTAAGTGAGTACTTTATTAATTAAGGAGATGAATTCAGAATAAGTCTGTGGTTTAAATTAAGTTATAGATGTAGTATATATGATTATAGATGATTCTGTCTTTTAATATGTTCTTTCCTGCATGTTATTTAGGAGGTGGGAGCAGCCAGTTTTTTGAATGATTGTTTTTTAATTCTGGTTTTCAGCAACAGTTGTGCTGCTGAGCTCTTACAAGAAATATTAACTCTGTGAACTTCTGTTTGTTCAGTTCCACTGCTGTCTCACACTGCCTGAAAACCATTGAGACTTGGGGCTGTGTGCTTGAGGCATTTGTACTTTGTAAAGTGGGTTCAGTTATGAAGATATTTGGGTGTGAGAAGGAACTTTGCAAATGTTTGATTTGGTTTATGTGCTTTACTTGTACCTGTCATAACTTTTGTCTTAAGAGCTGCTGTGATTTAACTCACAGGGAAAGGACCTGCAGTGAAACTGCTGCATTTGGGAGAGGATTTCTAATTCAGTCCTCTCCAACAGTGACATTTTCAGCCTTGTTTGCACCCCTGCCCTGTTGTTCAACAAAAGCCTCCCTTTGTTCAGAGCATGTCCTGCTTCTGTTTGTGGTCAGCCCAGAGAGAAGCTGTAATTTCCTTACACCAGGGCTATAATTGCATTTCAAGTTAAAGCTGGCTGGGAGGCAAAAAGTTCAGTAAAATACAAAAAAAACTTTCTTATGTGTGGCTGTTGCTGTTGTAGCGAGGACGGAGAGAANTGTGTGGCTGTGCCTCAGTTGTCCAAACTCTGCCTGTGCCGCTCCAACCGAGCAGTCCCTGCTGGGCAGGACACTGCAGTCACTGTGGGGTGGCCAGAGCTGGTGGGGCTTTAATGACACCTCCTCTCATCAATTTTACCTCTGTGACTGGTGAGGAAACGAGGGGCAGGAAGCTGCCAGAGCATCCCAGGATTGATGTGTGTTCCAGGTCCAGGCTGTACATGGCTGACCTTGAGTCGGGATTGCATTTCCTGCTCCGGGTGGAGCTCGCCACGCACAAGGCACTCGAGGGAGCTGAGCTCAAGACCTTCAAGGACTTTGTCACCATCTCTGCCAAGGTAGGCACTTCTGGGCTTTGATTATTTGTGAGGATAAAAGTGACTCCACCATAAAATTGATCGTGGGACATAAGTCTCTCAAAAACGTCCTGCGCGGTGTTTAAGTGTGCGCGTCCTCGGTAGCTTAAAAAAGGGTTTGGTGGGTTTATTTAAAGGCTCTTTTTGAGGTATTGCTTGCTGTTCTGACATACTTACAGGGTTAAAATGCAATTTAATTTCACCTTGGGGGGCTCAAAATTAAATAAAGCTTAAGCAGTCTGCAGCATATTGAACAAACACTGTAAATATAGTCCATTTATCAGATTTTCAGGATAAGTAGCTATTGTAACTCAGTGGGATTAAACCAACCTTTGTTTTTCATTCTTGACTTTTGGATTTCATTAATGCATACTTGCCAAATGCTGTTCTACTTAGAGATGTTAGTAGCTTCTGTCTAAATTTTGAATGTAATCAAGGTAGTGATTTTAATTAAATAGGTATTCAGAAATAACTGAGCTATGGAGTATAACTGAGTATTTAAAAATTAAAAATGCTTACATGTTACATTTGCATAAAAGGGAAATACATGTAATAAAATGTGATATGACTTGAAAAAATTTAAAATAATTTTGCTTTATAATGCCAGCTTCCTGAAATGACCAATATCTCTTTATATTTACTTCCTGTGTAGCTAACACTACGTTTTATTTTTAAAAAGTGAATCAGTAACTCTTAAGGGACTAATAAGGCCTATATGAACCATTTCCAACTATCTGGGTTTATCTGAAAATCAGACAGACAGTTCCTTACCCAGCCAGCTCCCCCCTGCAGCCATCAGAGGTCAGAAATCTCCAGCTGGCCTCATTTCTTTAAGAAAGTGTGCTGGTAATCTTTCCATCATATTATCCCTAAAACATCCTCTGTTCTTCCTGATGGCTCCTGGCCAGCTGATGTCATTTGCTTCCCTGGCTCTTGGTGATAAATGGGGAATGTTCTCTTTAGGTGCCTGCTCATCTCCACCTGCCCTGTCACACCAGGGGTTCCTGTTGTTTATTTGCACTTTTCCAGTCATGTAACACTTTTCCTTGCAGCTCTCATTTGTATTTTCAGGTGTTTCTGTTAAGAAACTCTTTATACTCTTCTCCTGTTTGTAGTGATGGTCAATCCAAAGGCACAGAGGTCTCTGATTCCCTGCTTGGGGAATTTTCATGACTGAAATCCTGCTCCTTCTGGAAGGGTACTAAAAGATGGCAGATACTTGAGTTAATTCTGTTGTAATTAAAACCCTCATGAAAGCAAAATACCATTTCTGCTGTGAAATAATGGCCTTAGCACTGGTTTCCAGTTCCTCACACTCATCTGTGGCTCCTGTCAGTTCCAAGTTAAGGAAGTCCCTGATTCCAGATCGCTTTGGAAATCACTTTGGTTACACATACGAAAAGGAAAATGCTCTTCTGGGTAATAACTCCTAAACTGACAGAAATCTGACTAAAAAGAACTATTTTTTGTGATTGATCTATCAAAAATGAGAAGGATTTCAGCCTTTCTGTTTCGCTGAGGTGTTACATTCTGTTTTGAGCAACGTTCTGAACTGAATTATCTTAATGTGAAATCCTAGATAATGTCAAGTTGTTCTGTAGCAATTCCTGCCTGCTTCATTTTTAACATTTTTCAATAAAACCTGTTGAATTTCATAAGCAAAAGCTGATGTGAGATGGCTTTTTACTGAAAGCAGAACAAGTAATTTATTAATCAAAAAGCAAAATGAAGCATTTTTACAGAGAGGAAAAACATCTGGATAAAGTCAAAAGCATCTCGCTGCTAATGAGATTTGTGCTTGAAAATATTTCCTTCCTTGTTTTTTGGGTTTTTTTTCTTTTTCTCAGCTTTTTCCTGGCCGTCAGCCTGTGGTGAAGTTGTTAGAGACCTTGCAGGAGTGGCTGGTGAGCCTTCCATTAGACAAAATCCCTTATGATGCTATCCTGGATCTGGTCAACAACAAAATGCGGGTAAGCTGTTCCCAGTTCCAGCATAAAACACGGCATTAGGAAAGGATAAGATTCTCTGTCAATCTAAGACATCACTTACTGATGCTCCCTCAGCCATAATGGAGTTATAAGAAGGTTAAAATGAAAATAAAGTGAAATCATTAGCAGGGAAAAAAAAAACCAACCCCATCCACACGAAGAAATTGCAATGAGAGAATTGAAGCACACAATCCTGGCTGGGTTTTATAATGAGCAAGCAATACTTGTTCCCTAATGTCATCCCCAGGGATGCAGGATTCCCAGAGGATGTCTTTGGCTTGCTTTTGCTGTGCCTGCTATCAGCAGGATTCTCTTGAAGGTCAGAGTTTAAGTGATGGGAAATTTACTCCCTGAAATGTGCATTATTCCTGAAGAGTTTCCTCAAATACTCTCAATTTCCTTGCTGGAATCCCATCCCACTGTGGCAGAGCCCTGTGATAGGGCTGTCTTTGCACAGAACTTGACAACTCTTTCTTCCCTATTTCTGTGTGAAATTTGGAAACATCCTTTGTGTGTTTTAGGAAGAGGAGAGAGAAGCTTCAGAAGCTAAAATCTTGCACTGGATTTTAGGTGCAACGAATAAGGAGTGGGTTTGTTCTAAGAAGAAATAATCCTGAATTTTACAGCCAGTTAAGGCTTTACACTGTAAATCATGTACACCTTGTGGAGTAACAGGGAATTTTGGATGTGCCCAGGGGAGCTGGAGCTCTGTCAGTGTATACAGGAATATTTTTGTGTGTTGTGTTCAAACCCTCATAGGTTCAATTACTTTGTGTGTTCTGTCAGACTAATTTTAGTAGGTTTGATGTCAATGGCTGAACATTTTATAGCATGTAATACAAATCCAAGAGGGATGAGTTTTATGATGGTGCTTCAGAGTATCTGAGACTTCAAGGCTGTTAAAAGTTTGTCTGCCTTAAGCATGAATTCATCAGCAACAAGTGCAGAGTCATTTATTATTCTTTACCCTGGATCACCTCAACTCCACGTGGGGTCAACTGTGCTGCTGCATTCAGTGGCACCACATTTAGGCCTCAGAGCAGCACATACCTTAAAAAATCTCTTTTTTTTTTCAGATTTCTGGGATATTTCTCCCCAGGAAGGTCCAGTGGGTTGGCTGCCAGGGCAGCAGACCAGAGCTGAGGGGCTACAGCTGCTCCCTCTGGAAGCTGTTCCACACCCTCACTGTTCAGGCTGCACTGAGACCCAAAGCTTTGCTCAACACAGGTGAGCAGCAAATATTTCTGGTGTTTAAATGCTCAGGGAATCCATCTGTGGAGGAGAGTGGCTGCAGGGCTGCACCAGCAGGGGTCAGAGCTCGGCTGCAGCAGGAAGCCTTGGAAATGTGCTGAATAAAGTGTGTGGCCCTAAAGCTGGGAGTAAATAAAGCAGGAAAAAGAAAGAAAGAAAGAAAAAAAAAAGATAATTTCAAACTAAGAAATTTTGAGCTCCCTGAAAAGGGATAAAAATGACTCAGGTTACCTGAGGTTGCAGTGGGAATGAAATTGGAGGAAAATGAGGTTTAACCATTCAGTTCAGTAGCTGTAAAAGATGTACAGCCATTAGCTGATCCTTCTGTAATCTTATTTCTTAAATACTGAATGTTATGACTGTTTGGGGTTGTTTTTTTTCAGCTGAATGTACCTGTCATTAATCCCTGCAGTGATTTACTACTTTGCCAGCACTCTGTAAAATTGCTTATTTTTAGACTTGCAGCATTTTGTGAAGCTGATTGTTAATATTCTGGTGATGATTCCTGTCTAAGAAACATGCTGGATATAAAATCTATTTTCCTCACCCAATGAAAATAGAATTACTAATGCTAAAATTTTGGCCTTCATGTGTTTTTATTCTTGCCAGGACATTGCTTTGTTTGGTTACAGTTCTATTTAGTTTTTGTTTAAAGCCTTTAAAATGCCTTTTCCAAGGAATAGGAGAATTCTACATGGACATCATAAAACTCAGAAATTTTCAGTTTCCCAGTTGCTGATTGTATGTTGGAAAGTGTTTTATTATTTCATTCTATAAATACATACATTTGTCCAGTATTATTTGCAGTCAGGGTGAAAATCCTTCAAATCTGAATAATTCTCCTGCAGAACAGGCATTTTTTGATAGCAAATCATCCTGCTGTTGATTTTTGTTTCTCTCTTTGTTTTGTTTGTTGTTCATGGGGCAGTAGATTGAATTTCTTCAGTTTAGTGCTTTCACTGCCTGGTGAGTTTGAGGGGTTTGTGCTGGATGATTTTGAGCTGTTCAGCAGGATCTGCATAACTTAAACTCCCCCTTTTAGTCCCAAAGTGCTCTGATTAAATCTAAAAAAAAATCTTAATATTTAAGATTTTTTAATTTTTTAAATTTTTTTTTTTTTTAATATTTAAGGTGCACAGAACTGCACCTTCAATTGTTCCATGTTTCAGCCATGAGCCTGAAGTTAAAAATACACTGCAGAACCTGAGAAGTCTTTGGCACAGTTAACCCTGGCTGTAAATCGGGCCAGATATGTGATGATCACTTCTTATGGTGAAAGAATTGGGTCAGTCTGAGACTGTGGGATTATGTCTTGGGAGGTTTTCCTCTCCTTATTGCTTGTTTAAATCCCATCTACTAAAAAGCATGATGTACTCCCTAATCCTTCCCACCACAGGTAGGGTTTTATGGTTCTTGTCCACTTTAAAGATTAGGGTTACCCTGAATTGCAGTAGTTTGGGAGGGAAGAGAAAAGGAGGATTACACGATGATACATGGCAGATGTTAATAGAAGATTCATCTCGGGGCTGATAAAAGAAAAACAAAACAAAATGAGCCATTTTGCAATTGTTTTCTTCCTAAAGCAGATGTATTTTTCCTTGATCGTCCCCGGTGCTCGAGGGCCTGGCACTCTGGGTGAACTCGCTGTGGCTTTCGTGATAAAATGATTTTATTGGGCTGGATTTGATAAATTTTAATGCTGAATTGGGGAAATTTGAACCTGCATTTGGAGCAGCAGGAGGAGATCCAAAGGAACTCAGAGCTGCTCACAGCCAAGGATGTGCAAAATCATTGTAGAAGTCATTTCCTGAGCACTCTTAATTACAAGAAATGTGGTTTTAGCTGACAGGATGTGTTGGTGTGAATAAGACAAGCTTGTGGATTTTATAATAAATTATCTGGATTCTTTTTTAATCTGTTGCTGAATTTGACAGATCTCCCCACAAAAATGAATTTTCAGAGGTGTAACATTGCACAGGAGAACAGCTGTAATTAAATTTGTGTGTGAATCTCTGTTTCTCCACAAAGCCATCATTTGCTGGTAGTTACTTCTGCTGTGTTTGTCGTTGGGTTTTTTCCTAAATCCACATTTCAGTATAAATGGTAAAATTGTTCTGCCTGAAATTCGTTTCAACTTCCAAAATAATTTCCCAGCCTTTCTTTTAATGCAGTAATTTAATCTGCTTTAATCTCATATCATTTATTTGTATATGTCTGTTCAATCACAGATATTGAATGGCTGAGGAGAAACCGTTCGTTTTTTAGGGTTTCTTCTGGGCTTTAAAGACTTCTTTTTGCTGCTGTGTTTAAGAATATCCTGTTGTTGTTCTAAATAAAGGTGTTGATGACAGCCTTAATACATTCCCCATATCTATAACAGATGAGTGCCTGATAGTTTGAGCAGGTTTTGTTGAGGATGGCTTTTTTTCCCCAAGAAAACAAAGCAATAGTAAATTACTCGTGGTGTTCAGCAGCAGGAGTCTGTAATTTGATCAATCTGCCCCATAAAATGTGTTTAATTTGACAAGTGTGTGTTCGTGGTAACACACAGTACATCTTTAAATACATTTTGACATAATTTACTGGGTCAATTAAGCATGAATCAGAAATTCTCTGAGACAGAGATGAAACCATTAAGATTTCAACAAATTATATCAGGTTTTCAAAGCACTTAGAGGTGTAAGGAGCTACCTGCTGTCACAATAAAGGCCACAAAGTTCTCAACCTGTGCAGGCCTCACCTTCCTGCTGAATTAATTATCCTTTTGCATTATCTTCAGTGTGAAAGTGTGAATGTCACAGAAAGAACCACGTGTTTGTGTTTGTTTTAGGAGGAATTCCTGATTTACTCTGGAAGGTGCAAATGTTGCTCAGCAGCTGCTCTGTGCGTTCAGAGCCTGCCAGAAAAGCCGTGGAATTAATAATGGAATTAATAACTGTAATGAGATTGTGGTGCTCCCTAATTCCTCAGAATTGTGGAGTAACAAACAGCCACCACAGGCACCTTGAGCAGCACTCACCAGAGGGGGTTTGACTCTTGATTTTTCAGCAGCAAAGTCACCATAACTTCAGAGCCTGGGCATGAATATAGTGGTGAATGCATAATATAAATATTCATTTAGTTACAGGGCAAGAGCTTGGGGAAAGTCTCTACTTCCACAGGAGTTGTGACATACAGAAAGTGTGAACTTTGAGTATTTTAACAATTTCATAAGTGATAAATATGATAAAAATAATGATAAAAATAATGTCTGGTTTTCATTAAGTTTGGTTCCTCCCTCCCAAATTTTAAGATACTCAGAAAGGAGAAATTTCACTCTAGAGACCACTTGACTTTTATTTTATTGTGTTGTTCAGGGTAACTTTGAGCACAGTTGCACAGACTAAATGTGTTGTGTTTATTGGTATAAACAGCCACTTTAAACTACAAAAATTATTTGTTTCACATCTCTGAAGTCAGGTGTCAATTCTATGGAACAAAAATGGAGCAACTTCTCCTTTCCTTCTCCCCCACTTCACTTTCCTGCTGCTGGAGCTGTGTCTGTCACTTGTCTTGTAGGTCTTGAGGACAACCCCCAAATTGTGCTGCAGGTCATGAGGAGATACATCCAGCACTTCTTTGGCTGCAAGGCTTGTGCTCAGCATTTTGAGGAGATGGCCAAAGAATCCATGGATTCCGTGAAGAGCTGGGACCAGGCTGTTCTGTGGCTGTGGGAGAAGCACAACGTGGTGAACAACAGGCTGGCAGGTAGGGGAGAGAAACACCTGGGACACAGCTGGGCCTTTCTGGAGAGTGGAAAACATCACTCTGAGAGCTGCTTTCTTCTGAGATTTCACCTGTGGCTTGGTGAGAGGTGCTCTGGAGCACAAACCAAAGCCTTCTCCAAAAAGAGCAGTTCAGCTGCTTAGCAGTGGATAAAAAAATAATTCCATTTCTTTCTGTAACAGTTCAGGGTTAAAACCTGCCTTTGTTTTGTTTTGGAAGATGATGGCAATTGAACAAGAGGCTTTCTCAGGATAAAAGAGCCTCAACTCCTGGCTGATCAGCAGCTGAATGAAATAAAATTACTGTATAAAGGAAATCTGTGCCCCCTCCAGATCCCTGTGTTTGCAGTTAGACTGAAAGTGCTGGTAAAATACTGGTTGTGTTTAATCCATTCAGTTACGGGGGTATCAAGTAACTAAAGCACTAAAGAAAATTGGTTTCTCTTTGCACTAAATCCCTGTCTGCTGTTATGGATCTGGGTTATGCAGCATTAGTTACAATTTAAATATGCTACATTGTGTTCATGTTATGCTCATGCTGAATTCCCTAGATTTGTGAAGTGTTAAATACTGTTGTAAGCAGTTTTGTTTGCCTCCTTTCTCTGAGGAGAAAAAAAGGTAAATAATAAGAGATGAAATAAAAACATCCCCTAATTTTGGTTCCTTTTGCTGGGCTGAACACAGGAACAGGCAACTCCTGTGGACTTGGAGTTGCTGAGTGGTGGAGCAATGCACTTATTTAGAACATTAAGGTATTGGAAAACTCACATGGATATTGATTTAGGTGATGCAGCAGCCAGCTAAAATACCCTTTTAGTAAGAAGTATAAACACACTGGAATAAATAATAATGTTAAATTATGCTTTTTAAGTTTGCTAAAATTTCTCTGTGGGACAGTGATGTATTTTCACCCTTAAAAGCTGCATCTGTATTTGTGTGAGAAATGATGTTTGGTCAATGAAAACACCTTGGGGCAGCCTTGGAGGTGGGTCAGGAGGTGGCTGGGTTTGGCTCTGCCCTATTGAATTATTCCCTGTTCCTTCAGAATGCACAGGATTTACAGCATTTCCCTCTTTGGCAGGGAAACACGAAGTACAGGGAGTTTTGTGTTTGGAACCTTGCTGTAACACATCTTATTTCTGCATTTTCTATTGAAACAAATTGATTGCTGAGTGATCTTTAGGATAAAAAAGCAAATTTGCTCTCTTGCTCATAAATATCAAGGAGACAAATATTTTTAATTGTCTTTCAAATCCCTATTTCACCCAAAATCAGGGGGAAGTTTCCTGCCTTTAAAAAGAACAATAATAATAATAAAATGAGAATCTATATTTCTGAAATATTTTAAATGTTAGGGACTATTCAGTTAAATAAATTAGATTTTTTACCAGATGGAGGTATTTTTTTTTCTAAAAATTATCTCCATTCACATTTTAAAATGTTGGGTTTTAGAGCAAAGTGTGACACCAGCTCCAATGTTCAGCTCAGAAATGTGGCCAGAGCTGTGAGCATCTGAAATGGTAAAATTAGTTCTAATTCAAGGCAGTGTTACATGTTTAAAGACTTTGGTTTTGAGCTGAAAAATACATCTTAAACATGAACATGGCTTTTAGAGTACTGCAAGCAGTTTGTTGTGGTGATAATGCAGAGCTGTGGAAAAGCAAGCCTGGGGTGGAAATGGTTCACAACAGAGAAATGTGGTGATATCTGAGTGTCTGGCCTTGGAGCTGCTCCTGCAAACCAGGCAGAAAACAGGGATTAAGGAGCACTGAGTGAAAAGAGCAGTTTGTTTTGCACCAGAATTCAGTTTAACCCTGGAGGGCCCAGACAGTTGTGTGTTCTTCCCTGTAAAAGCAGCATTTGCAGGAGTCAGGCTGGGATTGAAATGCTGCAGCTTTTACTGTGAGAAAAGGGAAATAATTGTGATTTAGTGTTTGTGTTTTGAAATGTTTCAGGTCAGAATTGATGAGGAAACTTCCAAATTTGTGATTGTCTTGGTGTAATTCAATTAATGTGTTGTGGCTTTTTATGCCAACCTCGCTGGAAGTGGAAAATACTCCCTGTGAAGTGTCTGGTGGTGCAGCTTTCCCACTTCATTCCTGCTGTATTTTTTTTTTTAAATTTATATTTCTCTCCTCCCAATTAGGTGATTTGACTGAAGATCCAAAATTTCCCAAAGTTCAGTGGCCGACTCCAGACATCTGTCCTGGGTGTCATGAAGAAATCAAAGGGCTGCACAGCTGGAATGAAGACCAAGTCCTGCAGTTCCTCAAGTCCCACTACGGCAGTGAAAATATCCTCTACAAATACACCGAGAGCCAGACTGACCCCAGTGACAACGAGCAGGGAGACACGAGGGAGGTGAAGGACAAAAACCCGCTCAAGAACCCAGGGGGAGATGGAGAAAATAAGCTCCAGGATAAGGAAAACCCCCTGGATTCAGGCTCCAGGCTGCTGGAGAAGGGCAATCCTGGAGCTGTCCAAGGTAGCGGGAAAAACGCGGCTGCATCCGTGAGCCTCAAAGGGACGAGGCAGGCTGTGTCCTTCCTAGGGATTGGATTTTCCAACCTAGACATGAGTCTGTGTGTCATCCTCTATGTGGCATCATCCTTGTTTTTAATGATCATGTACTTTTTTTTCCGGGTGAGATCCAAGCGCTGGAAAGTGAAGCATTACCGTTCCTCGGTGTAGGAGTTCTCGTTGTACGTGGCTGTTCGGTCCCAGACACGGCTTTAATATTTATGATCAGGGATTTTATATGCAGTATTCCTTGTTCCAGACCCCTTTCCTTCCCGAGGCATTTCCCAGGTGTTCAGCTGAACAGGTGGAGCTGGCCTTGAGATCCCCAGGCTTTGCCCGAGGCCACGTCAATGTCCTCGCACGGGAGCGTTGCGTTTGGCAGTTAAGGTTTTTCCATGACTTCCCACCGACATCCTTTACTCATTTCCAGAGTAAACATTGCATTATGCAATCCACTGTGCCTGCTGGAGAAGGAAATTGGATATTGTTTTGTGTATTTTCAAGTCAGGTGTTGGTTTGGTTTTTTTTTATTTACCCAGAGCTGATTTCACCTCCCCGAGTGCTGAACGGTTCCTCTCGATGGTACCTTGGCTGCTTCAGTGGGAAAAGCAGGAATTCTGACTTTTTTTTTTTCAGGAAACAAGAGTTCTCTTCTGATTAAATCAATTCCAGACCTCTGTGACTTTCTGAAATATTATTTACATATTTAAAGTAGGAAGCATTCTGTGTTCAAACTGTTCATCCATTCTCTGGTGCATTCCAGCCAAGGATCTCTCTGTGTGTCATCACTAGGATGAGTTTTGGGGCACAATTAGCAGCCTGATTCTGATTGCTAAGTAATTATGGATGTTATCCAGGTGGCAGCCAATCCTGATGAACTCTAGGAAAGGAAAACAATGTTTTTAGTGAAGGACAGCAAGATTTGTGTTACCATGGCAGAACAGATGGAAAAATCTGCAAACACTTGAGTTTCTTCTGTCGGATTTCTCCATCACAACAGAGCAATTAACGCTTCCCTTGGTGTCCCCAGCTCTGAGCTCACTGAGTGTCAGGGGTGAAGCTGCCTGTGCAGTGCAGAGAGCAGCCCTTCCCTCCATCCCTGCTGCTGCAGTGCCCTGCTGGGATCAGGAATGCTCCCTGATGGGTGAGGCCCAGAGCTGCCCTGCTCTGGGATGTGGCAGTTCCCTCTACAGGTCAGTGTGGGGTCCTTGGGGCAGCAGAGAGAAGAAACCATAAAAACATTACAAAATCATCACTGGGAGTAGGAGTTGCTGTGATCCTGCCTTGGGGGGGTGATTCACGTCCTGGATAGTGAAGTTTATAATCCTATCCAATGTAATTGAGCATGTTCTAGTTATCCATTACCTAATCTTTAGTTAATCCTAATAGGTTTTGGCCTCAATGTTTTCTCGTGGCAGTGAGTTCTCCAGATTAATTATGTTATATAAAAAGGCTTTTCCTTTCAATTCTGCATTTGCAACTTTTGATTTAATTGAATGTTTGCTGGCTCCTCTGTTACACGAGAAGGAATAAGGAGTCCCTGGCCAATTCCCTGGATTTATACCATTGGTGTGCCCTCCTCTGATTTCCCTCATAAGCCCCAGCACAGAAAGTTTGAAGCCTGGCAACAAAAAAGCACAAAAACTCCACAGGGTTATTTTTTCATAATCAAATATTGTTCACAAAATTGAGTATTTCTGATGTGTCTCTGCAGCATCCAATTGGAATAACAAAACTGAGCTGCAAAGATTCACTGTCCCTTGTAGGGTGTTCTGAACACATCAGAGGAAAAAATCCCAGTTCCCATGACCCTGTCAGTCCAGCATTCCTGCAGAGGGGCTGGGTCTGTGCTCTGTAAGGACTCTCACAATTCCAGAGCTCTGGCACAAGGAGCCATCCTGGGCCTTGTCTCTTCAGGAATTTATGGCTCCCTATCAATATCCTGGGCTTGGATATTCAAACACCTTGCAAGCATGAGAGTGGTGGTGAGGCCATGGGGGAAAGGGGGTCCAGGCTCATCAGGGCTCTTGGGTTTGGGCTGGAATCCAGTGAGAGATCCCAGGGGGAGGCTCATTCAGAGGAAAACCTGGAGATTACACACTGAGTTTTGAAAATCAGGCAACTTTTGGGAGGCCTGATCTGGGCAGGTGTTCTCAGGCCACCAGCAAGGAGAGTTAGCTTTAAAAGAAAACCCAAACACCAGGAAAACCTAACCCAGCACAGCAATGTTAGATCTGGAAAATGGGGCCAGTTGATTCCTGCTGTCAGTATTGTTGCACATTCTCAAGTGCAAATTAAGTCATTACTGCTGCTGTTCAGAATTCTAACAAATACTTGGACCTGGTTTCATTAGCTTTGACTCATTCTGCTCATTCTCATCTGCACACGAAAGCAAAAGACTTTGGAAAGTTGTAGGGATGATTTTGCCATGAAAAGCCAGCAAATGTCGCTTTGGAATAATGTGGAGGTTTTGCTACACACATTTAACTTCCACATTGCTGTGACACAACAAAATTAATCAATACTCAAACTTCAGTGGATTTTTTTTGTCTCTTCGGAGTATAAAAGTATGAAATTTGAGTGTTGCTTGTCCCTGTTGGTGCTCCAGCTGTTGCCAGTGAACCAGCCAAGGCTTTCACTTCCATGTCCTCATCTGGGAAGGTTTTCTTGACTTTGAATTCACTTGTGTAAATCTTGGTTTGCTTGGTTTTGTTTTCTGTCTTTCCTAATGACAAAACTCTCTCATTTTGTGTCTCTGTAACGATACAGTCTGTGCTGGGGCATGGGTGATGCTGCCAGGAAAGCGTTTCTGGTTTAAAAATTGCCTCCAAGCCTCATCTCCTCGATCTTGGAGGGTTTGTTTGCGTGGTGTGCTGTCCACAGAGGTTCCTGCAGTGCCACTGCCCTGTGGGGATCGTGCTGTGCTGGGGGCAGCCAGCTCCAAGAGGGATTTCTTGGCCCTTTGTAATTCACGGAGCTCTCTTTGCTCTCGGGATGTTTTCAAGTAGGAAATATTAAAATAAAAGGAGTAGAATGTGCCAGGAGAGACAAAAGCTGCAAGTGCTAAAGAAACCTGGTGAAGTTATTTGTGAGAACTCCTGATTTTCTGTTTCCAGCAGTGAATCCATCCTGCTCTTCCTGCACAGAACTGGATGGGAACGAAGGTCCCAGGTGTGTTGTAGCACATGAGGTGTTGGAAATAGTGACGATACCGTTTCAGTAATTTAAATGTTCTATTTATTTGAAGTCATTAACTTGACATTTCCAAGTCTGTTCTGGTTTGGTTGGGTTTTTATTGTCTCATTCCTCTCTTGGAAGGAAAAGTGACTGTTTTGTACTAAATTGTAAATTAATGTGCTTGTTTAAAATAAACTGCAAACGTTTGGGCAAAGTGGATGCGTTTGGGCTCTTTACCTGTGTTTGCAAATTGGTTTTAGCTGAGCTCTACAGCTCATGAAGATGTCCATGGTAAACCATATCCATCGTCTTGGGGAGGTGTATTTTAAGCCCAGACTTCTCGGGAACTGCTGAGGAATCTGAAGGAGGGAAGAGAAAATAAACCAGGAAAAAAGAAACATTTGGGCGGGTTGGTTTTTGTTAATGGTTGGGTTTTGTTAATGGCAGAAGCCCAAATGAGGAAGGCCAGGGGCAGGTCTGGTGCCTGGGCACGGGAGGGTGTGCAGGGAGAGATCAGCACGAGGGGGTTTGTGGGGTCCTGGGTGTCACAGTGTGAGACACCACGGGGCTGGCAGGTGCCACTGATGGTCCCGAGCGGGACACGGCCCCTGCCCTCCCTCCTGCCCGGCCACAGCTGCCCCAGCCCTGCCCCGTGCCCGGGGGCACCGGCACCACCACACAGGGGTTTGCTTAGAGTGCTTCCTTAGAGGCTCAGACTAAAAATCCATTAAAACCGAGCTTAAAAGGGACCGTGTGTGTGATCAGCTGCCCCCCAGGAGCTGTTCACGGCCCTGGGGAGGGCCAGGTGCTGGTGGCACCCGGTACCAGTCACACTCGGGTGGCACCCGGACCCCAACTCCAGCCTGGCATTTCTGGGTGCTTTGTTTGGGGACCCCAATCCTGGTCCCCAAAGTGTCTCCCCTGCATCATTTCCCAGCCACACAGTGCTGAGCTGTCCCGCAGACCAGAGCCTGTCCCCAGCCAGATGAACCATCCCAGGGGACAGTCCTGACCCAGCCCCTGGCCCCGCAGGAGGGGAAGGTGCTCTGGCACCCCGGGGTGGGTGCCTCGAGGTCGGGGGCTCGGTGGGGGCTCCCCGGCCGCCCCCAGGAGCGGGCGAAAGTCCCGGCGCTGCCGTCGGCAGGAGCATATGTGTGTTTGGAGGCTCCCGCCCCTAAGCTGCTTTTATTAATTTGTAATCCCCTGCGAGCAGGAGGTAAAGGGATTCGGGGGATTAACGGGCTCACAGTAACAACCACAATTATCAGCTCCGGCTGCCTGGGGCAAGCGGTGCACACACGCACGGGGCTCTTCGCAGACAAACACGGCCCCCGCGCCCCTCTCACCGCGCCGACAGCTCCGCACACGCAGAAAGGCGAGGTGCTGTGGGAAGGAACACAAGGGCAGGGTGCGGGCACAGGCGCACACCCCCCACACCTGTGTGCATGCACAGACACCAGCCCGGCCCCATCCGCGCTCCCGCACGGCCCCACACTCACAAAAACCCCGCACGGCCCCACCCGCAGCCCCGCTGTGCCCGCGCCGGCACCGCCGTGCGCACACGCGTGTTCTGCGCACACACACACACACACACCCCGTCCGTGTCCGCCCCGTCTTCAATTAGCGCAATTAACCTCCTGCAGCCGCCGCGCGCCGCTGGCTGGGGGTCAGACACCCGCTACCTCTCCGCGTTCGTTAATTAATTAGCGGCGGGGGAAGAGCCCCCCTCCCGCTGCCCACGGGCGGCGTCGGGGGAGCTCCGCACCGCGGGGACAAACGAAATCCGGCAGCGGGGGCGGCCGGGGGGCGGCCGGGCCCGGCGGGAGGCTCCCCCCGACGGCGGCTCCCCCGACCCCTTCGTGCGGCCGCCGGGGGGTCCGCGGGGGCC
>VZTH01009930.1:0-89071 GCA_013397815.1 Aleadryas rufinucha
GTGAGAGAGATTTTGGTTCTTTGCCAGGTTGTTGTTTTTCCTATGTGTGTGTGTTTAATAAATAGTTCTTTTTCTGTCTTTCACATTCCTCCAGGGAATATTTTTCTTTTCCCGAACCTGGTGGGGGAGGGGCGGCAGTACCCTGCTTTGCTTTGAGGAGACATCCCTTTGGACATTTTCTCCTTGAAATTGGCCCAAACCGGGACATTATCTCAAAGGAAAGGAATTTATCAAATTAATTTCACTCTGTGTTGGCACGGTCACTACTCCCAGCCATGAGCAAATCCCATCATTGCATGCAGGCTGCAGCTCAGGCTGCAGCTCAGGCTGCTCAGAAGCAGCAGTCAGTATTTTTAGAGCTATAACCATAGTTCTTCCCAGTGTCAGCTCTTTGGGTCATACATGTAATTTAAACAATACGTTTCTATTCCCTGCTTAGATGGATGTAACTGTCGGGAACATTATTTCTACTGATAATTACAAATTTGACATTCATTTCCCATGAATACTCTCTATTATTTGCTTAAAACTCACCTCCATGCATACGATTGCTGCCAAATGTTCTCTTATCAGAAAGCTGAGGCAGAAATGTCACATCTATAAAGAACACTCTTGGAATGGTGGGGTCTAATATGATTTTCTGCTACACAAAGCAAAGACCAAGCAAATGAAAAACAAACACTGGGAAAAATGGGCAACCTGAGGCCTCTTGTGTGGACTGCCCGGGGGAGAGAGAGATCTTGATACAAGGTAGAGAGAAAAGCTACTATTAAAGGAACTGTCCCTAAAAACATCTTTGCTGTTTGATTCACCCAGCTCTTCTTCTGATACCCATTCTTCAACAGACAGACTTTTGTGACTAATCCCCCTTTTTGGAGTTTTACTGATTACCCAAATTGCTTCTCTTAGGCCCTCAATTGGTAGCTCAGCAGGAGAGTTCAGTGAATGTATATTTTCCTTAAGGCGTACAGTTCCTTCTCAGGAAATTTGGATGAAATCAACCTAAGTCATACGAATTAAACCTGAAGCCAGCCTTAATTGCCCAAGTCCCTGGTGTCACACGACAAACACCACAATGCATTCAGATCTTTCCAGAACTGATGTTACGCTCAGAATCTCCAACAAAGTCTTCAAATAAAGTCAAAATTCGTACAATACTATTTTGTGTTCAGTTGAATCAACACGTTAAATCTTGGTCTCTTGATCAGGAGTGTGCCCCTTGCTTAGACCTGTTTTCCCTAGGATGCTCCTCCAGCTCTGGGAGCCATCAGGATCAGAGATTTATTTCTCCCTTTCTGGAGGACAGGAATTCCAATCTCTCACTAGCACTTCTCAGTCAACTTCAGCTAAAAAAAACCCCAATGAAATTAAGAGAAACACCTCACTACTCACCTCCCACAGTGTTCAGGCTTCATCACCCAGCTCAGCTGATCCTACATTCGCACACTCCATTCAACATCCTATTTTTTGTTTAAATCCAAACACATGTCCACACACATTCCAAAAAAATTTACCCACCTTTTGGTTATTTTAGTGTTTTTTTTGATAACTCAATTCTTTTTAATTTGGCTTTATCCTTGCAAATTCAGGGTAGGTTTGGTTGTTGTGCTCTTCCCTCCCACCCTTCCCTTTTACTAATTTTGCATATATTTTCATAAAATGTTCTCATATATTTGCTGTATTTTTTTTTTGTGGACAAAGTGTAAGTGAGACAAGGATATTATTCACAGCCACAGAAACATAAGAAAGTAAAAAGGATTTTTTCCTTTCCCAATGAACAAAAATGACCTATGTACCCTTCAGTGTATCCAGGTTTCCTTGGAAATGTATTCCCTTGCATTGTGCTTTAGTTTTTGTGGTGATGAGGGTTACCCAGCACTACTGGAAAACCCAGCACCTGAGGCAGAAAGACAAACTCAGCTTTGCCTTTATGATTTTGGCTTTCTCTTCTTTAGGGACTATGTAGAAGGGCCTGAAAGATGAGCGAGTGAAGATTTACAGGTGCTGCTCCTCCTCTGGCACCACTGAAGGCAAACACCAGCCCGATGCAGGGCACAAACTGCAGGTCAGCTAAACAACCCAACACATCCCATTTTCCAGCATCTGCTGAGCCTCTACCTCTGGTGAAACGTCTTCCAAGATGGAAACCCCAAAGTGAGGACACCTGAGCCCTTCACCCACCCTCCACCTCTTCTGTGTGGTCTCCCCAAGGAGGCATCAGTTTTACTCCCCAAGGGCTGCCATTCCCTCCTGTCTTCCAGCAAAGCTCAGCACAGGCTGTGGGAATAACTCAACATAAAGCTGGCATAAATCTCAACAGAAGAAATCTCTTTTATCTTTAACCATTTACTCCCACTATAGGAATAATGGTAGCTCTTTTACATTTACATATAACTCTTGTTTGTTTGTTTGCTTTGATTTTTTTTATGTCTCTTTGTCTTGGCACCTGCATAGCAGAAAACTTGACAGTTCAGTACAGAAGTTTGCCCCTCTCTCTGCTCCTCCCTTCATTTCCTCTGCTGCCCCTGAGGACTTGCAAACAACACCCCCAAGGTCAAGAGAGAGTGCGGTGTTACCCTTTTATGATGGATTATAGAAATAACAAACATGCCTGACAGTTTTATACAGCTGCTAGAACCGGTTTAGTTTTCAACAAATGAAGAATTTCCTCTTTTTTTTTCCTCTTTTGTATATTAATTACATTTTACAAATCTTATTTTTCCCGTTTTCTTTTCTTTCCTTTCCCCTCACTTTTCCTTCTTCCTTTTTACTTTTTTCCCCTCCTTTTTTTTTTGTTTTGTTTTGTTTTGTTTTATTTTTTTTATACAGCAAAACCAACAATCACCAAGGTGTCCATTGCTAAGTCCAGGGTTAGCAGAGTTTGGCTGTCATCTGGTCAGACTGTTTGAGGATCTCGGTGTTGTACAGGTCCAGTGCATGGTTCACTCGGATGATCTCGCTGTTGGTGAGCTTCAGGCGGTGCTTGAGCATACAAGAGAACAGATCCAGCTGGGGCTTCCCCGGGGCCACTGGAGGCGCCAGGCGGTTGATTCGGTCCCGAATATCCAGCAGCAAGAGCATGACGGAGGAGGAGGAGTAGAACTGCCCGCCCTGCGTGTAGGACTGGTTGACCTGCTGCACTGCACTGCGCAGGAGGTCGGCGTTGAAGCGCAGGCTGTAGCCGTAGACCTGCACGTCTGAGATCTTGATGTAGAACTGGCGTTTGGTGGGGTCAGAAAGGTCCACGGGCCCTTGGCCAGTCTCGTTGCGCAGGAGGGAGGGCAGCCGAGTCCGGCTGCGTAGGTAGATGTGGACGGTCTCAAAAAAGGTTTTCCACCGGTTGCCCAGCAGCAGGGTCCAGTTGTAGCACTGGCTGTTTTGGAGGCGGATTTTCTCCCAGCGTGGGTAGCCGTACTCCCCAAAAGGCATGTTCCAGCCCTCCGAGTGGCTCCCGCTGAATGGGTTGACGTAGACAAAGAACATGGGGTCTAGGCTGCTGTTGCGCATCTGGCAGATGCGCATGGAGATCCCGATCACCATGTGGATGAAGTCCATCCGGTTCTTGTTGCTCTTCAAGGTGAGGGACATGCGCTTGCGCCACCGCGGGTCAAAGAAGGTGTCCAGGCGGATCTCGTTGCTGATGAAAGTGGTGTGCACGTACAGGCGAGAGTCCATCTTCTGCAGCAGGTACTTCAGCTCCAGGTCCTGGAAGTCCAAGTCCGTCTCAAAGCTGATGAACTGCTCGCTCCGCTCGGAGTCCACGTTCTGGGGCTCGCAGCGGCCTCGGTAAAGCTTATAGCCCTTGTTGCACGAGCCGCAGAGGGAGATGTTGGCAAGGCTGCACATGGCACAGCTGTTGTTGCCCCCGATGATGCAGGGGATGGGGCGCTGGCACAGACTGGTGCCACCATGGCAAACACAGCTCCGCTGGCTCTCCAGAAAGGTCCCCCAGAACCCGTTCTCATTGCAGTAGAGCAGGGACTGGACTCGGGTAAGCCATTCCTGTATCGTCCTGCAGGTGGGGAGAAGGAAGAGTTAGCATTGTAAGGCCTCACAGGGACTTGGTGTTGTCATCTTGCTGGAGCCACAGTGTTTTCAGGGATACATCTGAGGCAGAGCTCTCAGAATATCGATGCCCTGCCGAGGCATCTGGGAGTTATTCCAGTCTATTTCTAGACTGAATCTTTCATCTGCTGTTTACTCCTTTGGTGATGAGCAAAAGCCTTCTAAGAAATAGCTACCAGTTAGAAATGCTCATCTGATCTCTTTCTCTTCACTCTGCTCTAGCAGCTAAGACAGGCACAGTGTCCTGCCAAGGATCCCAGCAGTGCTGCAGTGACATGGGAATGGAGCTGATAAAGCCACGCCAGAGGCTGTGGGGCTATCAGGCATCACAAGGGCAGCAGAACTCCCAGGCTAGCAGGAGAAAACTGCTCTTCGGGTCATTGGCAATTGGCCCCACCCTCTAAAACATCAGACCCGTAACAGGATAAGGCAAAGCAAGCAGCAACTTCTGCTTATGGTGCAGAGCTCAGAACAGCAGAAAAGAGGGTAGAAGCCAGCATGCACAGAGACAAAGCTGCTAAAACTATTCTTCCTTAAACAAACCCAAAAGACTGCTGCTAATTAACCACCTCTTGCAGTCTCTCCCTTAAAATCAGCCCCACTCGCCCACCCCTGAGCCCCACCACTCCCACAGCTGCTGTATCAGCACCTTCAACCCCACATCCTCCAGCCCTGGAATGACTCCTAGAAAATGGCACATTCACTTTTTGCACAACCCACTTGCCGTGTTGCCTTGTTTCCCCCTTTTCTCCTTTCCCACTGCCCCAGAAAAGCTGGGCACAGCAACTCCTTTCTCAGCAGCCCTCAGCAGAACCCTCTGTGCAGCCGCTGCTCCCTTCCCTCCGCCTTCCCCCTGGCTAATGAATACTTCATTGTCTCCTCTGGGCAAAAAGTTCTTGGTAGTGCTGCAGTGAGAGGACTGGCTAATGACAAATTAGGATTCAGCCCCTGTAGAACGGGAGGAGTGATTATGGACAGAGGTTCTCAGAGCTGGATTAGTGAAATTCATGGCACCTGCATCGCCTGACCTCCGAATAATCATTAAGCTGTAGGCTGTATCAAAGAAGGCATTAAATGATACAGCAGCAAAGAACAGCAAGATGATTAGGGGGAGGGAGAGAGTGGAGGGATGAGAGTGTAAAACAGAGGAAAGAGCTGGAAGGAAAGAAATAATCAAGGAGCAGAAGCAGAAAGGTTGGGAAAGAAAGAGAGGAAAATGTGCAGGTAAAAGGAAAAATGAGAGAGAAACAGTGGGCAGGAATAACAGGGGTAGAGAAAGGGAAAAACAGCAACACCAACAACTGAAAGAGAACAGGCAGGAATGAAAAGCAGGAAGAAAAGGAGTGAAAAGACAGGAAAAAAAAGACAGGGTGAGGAAAAAAGGAAGGGCATTAGAAGAAAAATTCTGAAATGTTGGATGTTGGAACAGACAATTTTTGCATTCTTCCTGTGGTACAGGGCTGCCAGGGAGGGTCTCTTTCCCCTATTCCCAGCCAAGAGGAGCTCTTCTGCTGGCAGAAGGGACAAGGCTGGCTGGGGAGCTTGGGAGCAAGGCAGTGACCTCCATAAATATCTGCTGTAGAGGGAGACACTGACAGCCCTGGTCCCTCAAAAAAGTGCACAGGGCTCCTCCTGATTCCTGGGACAGCTCTGCCTTGGAGGGGAGGGGAGGGGACAGCACAGCACAGTGTGGCTGCAAAACACAGCCACAAGCTGACAGCAACAAGAATTTCCAAATCCCAGGGGGCTGAAGCTGCCTTCTGCTCACAGGTGAATTTTTGCTCACTTTTCAGCAATAGATATATGTTTTCACCCATCTGAAGCCTTGTGCTTCCTGTTTTGAAAGCCAGACAAATGTGCCTGGATTTGTGCAGTGCTGGATTGATGCTTTACACAGGTTTTAGGTGTTGATAATGCCCCTGAGTTCCTGGGCCAAGGACTGCCAGGCCATAGCAGGGGGACAGTATAAATCAGAGTCGGGTGACCACATTCTGTCCAGTTTGGGTGTGTTCTGTCTTAGGAAAAAATCCCTGGATAGTTCTGTCCTTCTTTATACTAACAGCCAGCAGAACAAAATGGGAAAGAAACCTCAGCTGATACCTTGCAATGGACACCAGTAAATTTCCTGTTTCCCAGATGAACTTTGTGGAGGAAGGATGGGAGGTTGTTTTTTGTTGTGTGCATGTGTATACCTCAGCTTTCAGCAAAGACACAAGTAGGACTAAAAAAAACCAAGAAGAAAATGAAACAGGAGATTACCCACCACCTGCTGATGGCAGCAATAAAGGATGTAATAAAATGAAAATGCAGAATCCAGGGCAGAGCTGGGCATCAACTACAAACATGACAATGTGAAGTGTGAGAGAGAGAGAGAGAAGAAAAGTGGTATAAATTACCCCATTTTTTCTTGCAGCTGGGACAAGTTAAGAATATACGCAGGACCAGCCAAAGCCCTTCAGCTGGCAGAAGGTAACTTTTTAAAACCCTCCCCTCTGATGGCTCAGGCTCATGGCATTGTACCTAAGAGGTGTCAGAGCAGGAGGATGCTCGAAAGAGCCACTGTTTAACAGCTGAAAACCAGTACCAGAGTAACCACTGATTTTCATTTAAAATATTCCCAGGGAGGTGGTGGGAGTCACCACCCCTGGAGGTGTCCAAGGAACGCCTGGATGTGGCACTCACTGCTCTGGTCTGGGTGACAACATGGGGATCAAGCACAAGTTGGACTCACTGATCTTGGAGGTCTTTTCCAACCTCAATGATTTCTTGATTCTAAAGTGAAAATAAATATGACATGCAGGCCAAGCTCTGAGTGAGAATTACTTTGCAGTGTTTTCTGACTGTTGCTCACTGGACATGTGGTTCCCTGGCAATGCTGGGAACAGGAAGCCAGACAGATTTTTCTTTTTAATTGCAAGGAAAAAAGGCAGGGACTTAAAAAGTTTTCCTTTGCAAACTCACTTTTCACTTTCCAACCAGCGCTAGCCACTCTGAGGGTACTTTTGGGTTTTCTGTAGAGTACAGTGAAGTAAAAAATGCTATTTTTATTCTCAGCAGCTGTGAGATGTATTCTGGCTGGAGGCCAGAACATGTATAACCCCTCTCTCCATTGGATGTTATTTCTATTTTACATCCAGTGTTTTAAAATAAAACTACAGGTTCAACATCAAAGCTTTATTAACTGAGGAGTGGTCTCCTTTTTAAACCAACAGACTTGCCTCTGTTTCAAACCTGTAAACTTTCCTGGGTTTTGACAAAAGAAGTACAGACCAAATATACCTCTATCTATCTATCTATCTATCTATCTATCTATCTATCTATCCATCTATCTACCTATTTATATCTTTCTCTATATTTCTATATCTCTGTCTCCTTAGCCATTGCAAAGGGTCATGGAGAATCAGCCTAATTGCCAGAATCCCTACTCTTCCTTTCTTATCTTCCCTTTGGAAACACCACCTCTTCCTTTCCCTGAGGACAATCAACAGTAATCTCATTTCTTTTTTTACATTGCCTTTGAATGTATAATGCAGGCTTACAATTATGTGTATTAAAGAGAGAGAGGCTTGCTCTTAATAGAACCTTGCCATCCTTTCAAAGCCACTAGTATGCTTGATAAGGCTCTGTCATTCTGTACCACAACAATTAGAAAATGAGAGTATTTCCCAGCTTTGTGAGGAGAAAGATGGGTTGCACCTCTTCCATTACAGAGCTCCTACCATGCTGCTCCCCTGCCTAGCTGCAGATGCAGAATGACAAACAAGAAAAGAAATGATAATATGCCTGCTGATGTTGACTTAAACAAATCAAGCACATCAGTCAGTTAAAAACCCAGCTGCCATCATCCATTCCATCCTCCTTCCCCCGGATTTCATTGTAGTAGTTGGAGGCTCCCTTTCTGCTTGGCTGGGTTTTTAAAATAGATAAGAAATGCTGAAGACATATTTGTCTGAATGTTTTGGAGCAACGTGGTTGGATGGAGATTTCCTCACTGCTGCTTCACTTTCTTGTTGTGGCACAACTAAAAATTCCACCTTGGACATGCCTGTGGCTCCTCCAGCACTCAGCCTGATCAGAACAGCTCAGCCAGTTGGCAGGGATGGGCCAGGTTTAGGAAGCTCTCCAAAGACTTTATTTCATAATCTCTTACATTTAATAGATATTTCTCCTCATTCCTAGTAAGTCTATCAAATCTTTGTCTAGAAACATGAGATTTCTTGGTAATTAAAGAGGTGTTAAGCCCTGGAAGAGTTTTCTGAGCTGCACTGTGATGAAATGAAAAGTCAGCATGTTCAGTAGCCAGGGAGCTGGATGAGAGCAGTAGACAGCAGTCAATCTGTCAATTTTCTCTTGAAACTGAATATTTAGGTAACGAAGGAAGTGGACAAACAGTTTCTCTTCAAATATTAACTTGGCCTGACCCTTCCAAGAGAAGCATGGGAGAAAAGGCACTCAGACTCTTTTTTTTCTCCCTACGATTTTCAGTATTGCTTCATTCCAGACAATGTAGAAAAACACAGCAAGAGATGTTTATTAAAATCCAGAAACACAAGTCTCCAAAAATGACTTGAAGCAAACTCAGCTACAGGTTAGAGCTGAAAGGAGCCAGAAGGAGGGGATTATTAGATATCAATAGTTGCTGTAGCAGTAATGAAAAATCTGCTCTCTCCACCTGTAATAACCTTGCAAGGCCTCTGCTCAGTGAGGTTTTACAGGTTCACTCTGCCTCTCACAGCAGAAATGTGACGTATTCCAAGTGAAACTAAAGCTTCCCTTTCACTCTGGAGATATTGAGGAGCACAATCCAAAAATGGGCTGAAGCACCTTGTGCTCCACGTGTCCCTTTTAACAGCAAGCGGAGGCTGAAAGTTTGGCTGTGGATCTTGAGGGAAAACCACAAAAAAGCAGCTTAGTCTGCAGAACAGACTAAACATGCTCTTGCAGAACTTGAAGAATAAGTGATGCCCTTCCCCTGGGTAGGTAAAACCACACAGAAGGGATGAGTGTAGTCAGAAATGTGATAAAAGTTACCTACCCGTCCAGGAATTTCAACCCACTCCCAGATTTTACCGTTTCCCCCAAATGCCCATGCCAACACAACCTACATCCAAACACAGCCTGTTGGGATTAGGTCCAAGCCCAAGCTCAGCCCCACCAGCCCCCCAGCCCAGCCCCCCTTGTGCCCGAGGAAAGATGGAGGTACCTTTCCCTAGGCAGCTGGTGGTTAGGATTGTGCCGACACCGGACACTGAGGCCAAAGAGTTTGCGGGCAGTGCGCTGGATCTTCTGGCGCTGGGCTTCCAGCGAGGTCTGCAGCAGCTTGTAGCGGTTCTGCAGGTCCCAGTCATTCCCCCAGTGCTGGTGAATGCTCCCAATGGTCAGGAAGTGGTTGCTAGGTAGCCTTTTCATGAAGGATTTAAACTCATCTGAAACACACGCAAGAAATGGGGAGAAATATGGAGGTTTCAGAGGTGTAACGAAGTTACAAAGCTTTTCATTAGCTGGGTGGAGAAAGAGCAGTCATGGATGAGGCCATCAGCTCTGCCAGAGGAAGGTGGTGTCCATTAACTCACTGCTCTGTCACTCTGCCCCAGGAAGCCACCAATTCCATGGCTGTTGCTGCTCCCATATAGGAAAAAACCCCCTATAGTGAATATCAAGGTGAAACAACACAGTTAAAGTGTACAGGGTGGAGAAAAAAAAAAAAGAGCAAAATTCCCTGGAGCATGAGGTTATAGTCTAAGGGTTATAAACAAAAAGCTGGGAGTTGTAATCATTGACAGTTAAAGAGTTCTCATTTACATTGTTTTTCAGCTGCTCCTGCAATGCTGTTTGTTGAAGGCAAAGCATTTGGCTGTGTCATTAAAAAAAAAGGGGGAAAAAACAAAGCTTTAAAAATTCCCCAGAGGAAAGGTTTGGATGCTGTTAAAATGTCCTGCTTTCCCGTTTTTTAAAAAGAGCATTCTGATTCTTTCCTCTCATTTAACTCCATTTGAAGTTAAATGAGTTGCATTTTGTAATGAGGAAAATAAAATAAAATAGTTTGCAGGGCTCAGGTGAGAACAAAAGGTGTCAATTTTAGCTAAAGGGAACAAATCTAATTGATCGAAAAATATATTGTTCAATGTTGCTGTTTGTTGTGTTCATTGTTTTTTGATCACTTTATTTCAATTTTATTTTGTTTGATAATGAAAAAACCCCACCGTTATGCAGGGTTTGTTTGAGGGGGTTTTTTCATCACAATCAGAAATTCTGATACTGTTTCTGTTTATGATCACCCCTTCTTTCCTACCTGAGAAGGGTGGTTTGCTCAGACCCTGATTACCAGGCTGGGACGTCTTCAGGTGGGAAAAAACAGATGGTTCCAACTTTCTCAGGGGAAAATAACTCAATTTTTGATGCTAGAAAACCATATTTGACACAGTGAGACCCTGAGAAATGCAATGAGTGGGACAATAAGAACTCCATGAAATGCAATAACGACAAGAGCAATGTTTTGTACCCGGAGAGAAAAACCACACGTGTCAGCACAGGCTTGGGCACAACCAGCTGAGGAAGGTCCTGGGGGGCTGAGATGGGTCAACACTCTGTTCTCACTGGAAAAAAAGTCATACTGGGCTGAATCCAGCTGGTTGGGGAAGTTGATATTGCCTTTTTCTTGGCACTACTGAGGCTACACCCAGGGCACCCACCTAAAAGGGATGAACAGAGACTGGCAGGGCAGAGCTGAGGGACACCAAGATGCTCCAGGGCCTGAGCACAAGTTCTGCAAATCAGGTGTGGGGAGCTGCACTGGTTTCATTTGGTAAAGACGAGGCCAAGGGATAATTAATTAAAGCAGCAACTGCTCAAAAGGTATTCACATTTATGAACAAAACTCCTCTTTTTAGAAACAGTTGCTATAACAAGGAGCAATACACAGTTTGCAGCTTGAGAAATTAAAATGATTTCCGGAAAAACTTCATCACTTGGAGGTAATGCAGCGCTGGAACATGATCAGAGATGTATAAAAATCTCTCATTCTAGACTCTGCTAGACAAAACCATGGCTGACCTGACCTAGTGCTGGCTATGGTCCTGCTGCTAGAGGGAGGCTGGACTAGACCCCTGCCATAAACTTCCCAAACAAGACAACAAGAAGTACAGCCATCTTTTCCTGTACATTATCTACATTATTTCTGATCCTTTCCCAATCCCTTTTTTTTTTTAATTCCTTCATCCTATTTTCAGAAGGAAAAGAGGACAAAAGCAAAGGAAAAACAGTGAGAAAAGGAGAACTTGTAAAGGCTGACATCTTTTCAAATAAAAAGAAATAATCCAGAGAATTAGTGGAGAAAATCAGACCAGATAATTTACATCCTACAGTACAAAGTTAAAGATATTTGCATAACAGATTTCCTATTATTCATCAACTTGCAGTTCATGCTTAACTGCCTGACAAAGGATATCTGTACATTAGTCAGTCCCATCCTGACATGGATGGTAAATGGATGTTCACATCCTACTCATCACATGGTGTAACTGAGCTCCTCATAAAAATAATCATCATCACTGCACTACCAACATCCGTGGGACATCTGCTTGTCTCCTTTCTCCCCCAAAGATAACGAAAAGAATTTTTTTTTAGTCATCTCTCAGGTTTTCCCTCTGTTTTTAATGCTGCTTCCAGTGCCCTTCTCCCCAAACCCGACTCTGTGCTTTTACGTGGGCCTCTGAAGCCACCATCACGTATAATTGCTTCTGTTGACCATGCTGATTACTCCGGGTACCTTTCAGCAGTAAAAGCCTTGCATTTGTTTCCCGCCCCTTATAAATCAATTTCCTCAAAAGCCTGTTTGTGCAGGAGCCCAGGCTCTTTTCCCTCTGATGATGAATGTGCTACATTTTTCATCGAGACGGGCAAGGCAGGAATTTCAGTGCAGTGTGTACATTTTGCTACCGCAGTGCAACGTTGGGGGAAAAACAAATGAGCAGCAAATCTGGCAAAATAAAAGCTGGATGGAGTTGTTTAAAATTAGGCTGATGAAGAAAAAAAAGTACTTTAAAACCAACATAGTTTCCTCATTATTTATATTTATTTATAACTCTGCCTGGAAACCAATGGTATGGATGGGGATATTAATTATTTCTGGGAATAGTTCATTTTTAACCCTAAGAATTTCCAATTAATTAACAAGTCTGTTTGCATTTATTGTTATTTTATTCTCTGCACAGAAAACCTTGCTGATGGCTGGGACTACACCTCCCGTGATGCAGCTTGGCCCCTCTTTCTGCCGCATCACCCCATCCCTAAGGCACTCCCATGGCAATGACTCAGCATCACAAGTGGCACCACAGGGAATTGACAGGTCAGACATCTCTTTCACAAATGAAGTTTTCCTTTTGCCAGTGTTAAAAAGAAAAAATCCCATTTACATCAGAAAGCAATAGTCTTGAAAAAACAAACAAATTAACAAATAAAGCTCCACTCAATGACTTAATTAAAAGTGGGGGTTTTTTAAATCCACAATCACAGAATTTTTTGATCAGCCATCCTAAAATCCCAAGAATAAGGCAGTGTTATTTTTCTCAATTTACACACAAGCAGTGAAGCACAGGGCTAAAAAACCTCCTGAGCTGATTCAAAGCAGCTTCAGTTCACTGCAGCCTCATTGACTTTGAAGATACTATTCCAAATCACACCAACTCTTGATTTGCCCTGCATGATTTTTTCAAATTAACAGAGGATCCAACACAGACCAGAAGCAGAATACAAATGTTTTAGGCTCTCAGTAGCTTCCTGTGCAAAATGGTATTTGCTTTCAGAGCACTCTTGTTCCTTTCAGTCCACTTTATTGGAAAAGCCTTCAGATGTCATCAGAGATTTCTCCTCTGCTGTTCATAATGAAGACAATCCTCTAGTTATTGGGAATATTTACTAAAACAAAGAAGCAAAACACTAATACTGCAGTCTTTTGTGATAGCAACTTCCATCTCAAAGGATAAGTTCACGCATGATGCATCAAAGTGATGAATCAGATGCAGTAGCTTTAGACATAAAGATAATCACTCCATCTAGCCCTGAAAATCCTCCAGCCCTGGGTGGAATATGGCAGAAATTGCACTGAAATATGTCACTTTAACATGGCAAATGAAAAACACCTTCCCCTGTTCAATTCTCAAGGGGAGGGAGCCTGAATATAATTATCTACCCTGGCCTGTGCTTGGATCAAGTGCAGCAAGGGCAGAATGTGACAGGGACAGAGACTGTGAGACTGGAACTCCCCTCTCCACAGGGCTCCCACCTTCTTAGTGGCTGGGTTAGATCCCCTGGGAAGAGAAGAGGTTTAACGAGACCAACCCGTGGCTCTGGAGCGCCTTGCGTAGATCCTGTGCCAGAACTAACAACTGGTAACACATAATCAGTGGCAGAGCCGTGCTAGCAGGCACTGCCAGCAGTCCTTGTAAACTTGTGTAGTACTGAGCTGGCAAAAACTCCTGAAATCCACACTTCTGGTTCACCCTGGTGTTACCCACCCCATCCATGAACCCATAGAAACTCACAGGAAACATCTGACCTCACTAGCTGGTGACCTGCTCCTGGAACTGCCCAGCCCTGTGGCTCTCCAGGGTACATGGGGAATCTGGTCAAGATGGTCATTAGCCTCAGGCCATTAACTCCCACTCTTGACTGCTCAGCTGAGCACCAAGGTGACAGCATGATTGGGACATAAGGATCTGTGCAGCAGCAGAAACACCAGCAGGGGCAACATGTTGAAGTATGAAGCAAATCCTCAACAGCCCTTCGAGGAAACATCACAGGCTACTGCATTTCAGCCTTTAAAGGGATTATGGTGACCTTCAACACAAAGAAAGAAAGAAAACTTATGAAGAATTCTTCTTGAATTTAGCTAGATGGTCCTTTTCTCACAGTTTTCCTCCCTGACATGGAGATCTGGGCAGTTGTGACAATAATCATTGAAGAAAATGTGTCAGAAAGTAGCTGGTTAAGACTGAAAGATGAGAGTCAGCACAAAGACAAGCTCCTGATGAAGTTCTGCTTGGTGCCTGTGTGGTTTCAGGGCAGGCAGGCCACTTGCTAAAGGATAGAATTCACTGAAAGTGTTGCTCTTTCCTACCTCAAGCCCTCAGGAGTGTGTATCCCATGAGTACAACACACCTACTATGGGTAAACTACTCCCACTACCAGTATCAACATGGAACCAACTCTGCTGACACCCCCAGCCTCACCTGGGGAGAAAGTGGAAAAGAGAAATGTTCCCAGCAGCAGATATTGCCCTGCAGGAGAGAGGAGTCATTTTCCCTTCTTCTCCCTGCCTCAAAGGAGGTGTCATCTGGCCCGTGTGTTCTTCTCCCTCTGAATTGCTTTCACCAAAGCAGAATAAATCATTCATGCAAATCTGAAAAGCAATTTCTGCATCATTCATATTATGGAAGTTTCTCCATAGAACTATTAAAAGAGAGATTTGGAGATGGTTTGGTATGAAAAATCAGATTTTTAACGAAACATACACTTCCATGGAAAATATCCCTGTACACATAATTCCATGTGTGATGTGTTTTCCTGTCTGTGTGTTTAATAGAGGGAAAAAGGGTACTCCCTCAAGACTAAGATCCTGGGTTTGGGTTCAATATCCTCTATTTTTTAGCCAAACTAGAGCATTATACTGAGGGAATAAAAGACTTTTACCTGGTACGATCTGCCATGAATGGAAAAAGTGAGTTTTGCTCAGTTACCTGAATTCTCCAGATCTTTATAGGCTTCTGTCCAGGTCTTGGCCATGTTTGCCAGGGTGTACTCCATGATCTGGATGTCAGTGATGGGGCAGTTGCACTGAGGGAACTCCTCAGAGCACTGGCAGCCGCACTGGCTGTCCCGGCAGATGTACTCGCCCTCCCCATTGCACATGATGTAACTCAAGGCAGACTGCACAAACTTCTCTTGTAAATATTGAGGGAAGATGATCTGGAGACCTGGAGAGGGAACAAGAGGGTTATGGGAGAAAAAAAAGTAAATAAAAAACTCATTTCAGGTATTTGTTCCTCTTTTCAAAACCTGTTTCATTAACAGTTTGGGAAAGTTATGGTGAAGAATTAAAAGCTGTCATGAATAAGAAAGGTACAAATTGCATCTCTCCAGGGCAAGTAGTGATTTAGCTGAGAACAGAGCCCATCTCATGTGTGGGAGAAGGGTGACAAGTAACTTCCCTCTCCCCAGCACCCTTTCATCCCATTCCCAGATCCCAGCACAGTACAAAGCCCCTGAATGCAAAGCCTCCCTTATTCCCAGGTGTGGTGGATTTTGTCTCCTGAAACCAAGTGCTAGTTCAGAAGCAATGAGCATTATGCTGCTCTGACCTGTTTTGAGAGACACTAAATGGGTTTGGTACCATAAGAAAAAGGAAAATATGCACTGAAAGGGAAAATAAGAAGGAATGGAAAGCAGAAGAAAGGAAAATAACACAAGAGGGGATTTGTAAAAGACCCTTGCAGAGTTAAGTGCTCAGCTCCCACAGCATAAATACAGGAGTTGGGTACCTGAGCCTTCGCAGCTTGCTCCCTGCTAGGAAGCTTCCTTGCCAAATCCTATAAAAGTGCAAATGGATTTAGTGCCAATGATTTCAGTGGTGCTCAGCAGATTTACATTAGCAGGGAGATCTATCCCCTTGTCCTTTCTCCATGGCAAGTGTTTGTGTATCCATCCATCTGTGCAGGCATTAGTGTAAGTGCACCCTTGCTCAGGTACCAGAGGACGTAATAACAGTTTAAGTGTTTGCCCTCTGCACATTGTACATGGTTTTCCATCCTGTCCTCCTCCAGACTCCCTGCGGATCTCCCTGAGGATTTGCAGCTGTTTGCTTCTACCTGGCAAGTCCTGCCTGTCAGCCCGTCAGTGTCTGTGGTGCAGAGGAAGAGGACAATGACTCTGAGCGAGCCTTTCGTGGGACCCCACTGGGAAGAGGCCAGGGACTTTAGAGTGGCAGCGAGAGGAGTTTATGGCCCGAAAGGCAGCACTGAACTCCAGTGTAATGAAGGCACGCAGGTCAATTACCCATCTGTTTGTGTCTCTGCTGTGCTGAATTACCGGATCTGGGCCTGACAGCTCATTGGAGTGGAATGAAAATCAGACAATAATTCGGAGGATGAGAGTGTGCAGGAATGGCAAAAAGGGCTGTGACCCCTTTCAGGAGTGCAGGACCAACTCTGATGGGTTGTGTTCACCTCAGACGAGAGAAAAACAGCGGGTGGTGACCCTCTGGGACCCCCATTACCCTTTTGCTTTTGGATCCAGAGAGACACCTCAGCCTTAATGAGGTCCCTCTGGATGAGCAGGTTTGGGAGCTCAGGAGGCTGTGGAAGGCACAAGAAGCCCTGTTTCCTTTCCCCCTGGTCTGGGTGGGCACCATGCTTGGTGGCAGCAAGCTGCCCCTCTGCCTGACCCCACTGGCAGCCTCCAGGCAGGATGAGCTTGGAGCACCATCCAGCTGGGAATGCTTGTGACACCTGGACAGGGAAGGATTTCAAGCCTGGCATTCAGTGACACTGTTTCTGCATAGATCCTGCTGCCTTTTCTGCTTTGCTACTGGGGACTGGAAGGAACACACAAAGAGCTGACCAGTACAGCATCCCTGCAAACACCTCAAAACTGGCCTGCAGAGGATCATCATTTTGAGGTCCCTTTGGTCTTTTCTGAGATGTGTCTCAACAAGAAGCTCAGATTTCTTCCTGCTGTCTTCAGGACATCCTGAAGCTTGGCCTCTTCTAGGGATTGTAATGATAGGACAAGGGGGAATGGCTTTAAACTGAAAGAAAGTAGGTTTAGATTTGACATTAGGAAGAAATTCTTCTCTGTGAGGATGATCAGGCCCTGGCACTGGTTGCCCAGAGAAGCTGTGGCTGTCCCATCCCTGGAAGTGTCCAAGGCCAGGTTAGATGGGACTTGGAGCAACCTGGGATAGTGGAAGGTGTCCCTGCCCATGGCAGGGGGTGGACGGGGATGAGCTTTAAGGTCCCTTCCAACCCAAACCATTCTGGGATTCTCTGATTTATCTGAAACAACCACCACAGAGGGATGGTCCCTTGTCAAATCCTCACATGGACATTAGTGATGGTCCCACCTGCCAGGATCCAAAACTTTCCTTCAGGATGGAATGAAAGTGCAGTGCTATTGGAGAACTGATCCACAAAGGGGACTGGAGAGCCTGAAGGCAGCTGTACTCACTGAGCTTTCAAGCTCACATGAGAGCAGAGCTGGACTTCTTGATGTGCATTGACTCCTCATTCATGGTCCAAGTCCCATGAATACATTTTCCACTCTGCTTCATGGAGAAGCAAACTGCTCTGGCTCTTTGCATATGATCAAATGACCTCAGGCTCTTAAGTTCTCCATAGTTTCTCTTTGAATTTTAACTTGGATAAAGCACAACAAGCTGTTTGGTCCCAGCTACAAATGATCCTGGTTTTGGAGATTTTTATTTTATTTTTTTCTGAAGGGAATAGGGGTGAAAAAAGCAACTGAAATTTCAGGGAAAGCACTTCCCATTGCAAGGGACATCCACTGTGCATCCCAGCAGATGCAGAAACATGAATACCCTGTAATCTCCAAAACACAATATGTTTTAACACTGCAGTGCTTCTCATGGATACTCACTTTTTGCCCATAAAACTCCTGATTTCTGAAAAAAAATAACATTTCCAGGATAACTTCCACTTGTAAGAAGTAATACCATGTTTAAGGGGCAATCAGACCTCTGTACACTTAGCACCAACTCAACCAAGCACTTCTATAAATACTTAACTTCATCAGGAAAGCAGTTTTGCTGGTATCCATCAGTTACCTGAAGCATTTGACAGAAGCACACACTCAGAGCTGTGTTTGCACAAGTGACACCCAAATCTAGCCGCTCATCGGAGCACCAGTGTGCACACTCCAAACACAACCCCCTGACTTTCAAACAGACTGTAGGGATTACATGTGACTCACATCTTCCAGCCAGGAATTTCCTTGTGGAAGAAATCAGTGTTACTGAAATACAGCTGTGCCTATTTCCACAGAAGTACTTTTATACATATATACACATAAATATTCACGCATTCCTCATCATCCCCCGACAAGGAGAGATTAATATCAATTTCTTTGCTTTAGTTTTGAGCATCTCTATGATCAGACCTCAGCAAGATATTTACAAGCACTGTGCCAGCAGCAGCATCTCACCAAGTCCTGGCATCTTCCCTTTCATGTGTAATTCTAACCCATGCCCAGGGACTAAATATTGCTGGAATTCAGTGGGTGATGGTTGTCAGTAAAGCACAGGTGGCATCAACCTTTTGAGACCACTACTCTGGGTGCTTCAGTTGCTATCTGTAAAGCAGGAAAGCTGTAATCCCAAGGAATATAATAGCCCCACAGAGCAGCCTGTGCTAGCTGGGAAAGCCCTGCTGCAAGCCACAACCCTAATAAAATATCCCAAATGCTGTATTGCTCTCTAAGAAATTTATTTGGATATTGCAAACATTCAGAAAAACATATATATATATATATATTCAGTCTTTCACTGTTGTCTACTGATGAAACAACCTCATGTCAGCAGCCAAGAAGAGGGGCAAGCTGGTCTTAAAAACTGGGATATTGGACCGTTTCCATGGGGAGAATCCCTCAATCCAAGCCAAGGGGCACAAGGAATGGGCTCATCCCCAAGAGCAGCCTCAGGAGCTGATAACAATGCACAAGGTAAGTTTGCTGCTGACTTGAATATCTTAGGTTTGAAGGTAACTTACTGATCAGAGGGGGGATTCTGCCACTTTGTAAAGCATAAAGTTCCTCTTTAAAAATGAAGAGTGGCACAGATTTGGTATAAGTTTATCTTAGATAACTACAGGCAGAATATGAAGTGGCTGACAAGGGAACATGTCCTTAATTCACCTAGAAAAACTATTAGAGAGAGATGTTTGGCTTTAGACTGTCTATAAAAGGCTTCCTGCATTAAAAGAGGTAAATTTCCCCAGCTATAAATTAGAGCTATTTGAAATATTTTCCACAGAAGAGTTCTCTGTTGAAAATGCAGTTTCATTGAAGCATTTTGTGAGAGCATGTTGACTCCAAAAGCACTTTTGACTTTCTAAATGTATTTTTTCATATTCTCTCATTTCACTGCACTGAAAAGCTGAAATGTTTTGTGTTTTCATTACCGTTCTGCCCATTTTGGTCATTACCGTTCTGCCTATCTTGGAAAAAGCTTTAATAGTAATTGTAATGTAAATTCTAATGTTATACTATCATATATATTATATAGGTATATAATATATCTCTCTATGTAGTTATATGTGTATAATACAGAAGGGTATTTACAGATATATAACCATACAATATTAAATATAGTAATATAATATATTTAATATTATATAAGTATTGTATAGAACATGCATTATGTATAGTATTATAATATATGATCATATTTGATGTAGCAAACGACCTGATATGCAACATTTCCTGTTTATTGTTGCACAGCTTAGAACAGCACAGAAGGATCGTACCTCACTGAAATAGTGCTATGCTCCAATATTTACATATACTGTCAATAACAGTACGGCTACAACAGAACATGCCTCTGAAATTTGGATTTCCTTATATTTTTTAAAGTGTTAATTTTTCAGTCAAATTTTCCAATTTCTGCCCAGGACACTTGTCCAGGGAACACAAATTCCCCTTTCCCACCATGTTGTTGTAGAGCTACTGGCATCCTTCCCTGAATCACCACAGGGATCCTGCTCCTGGGAGTGCTGGAAAAAAGGGAGACCTTCTGTGCCTCCTGTGATAAATATTTTGTGTGTGTGTATATGTATATATATTTACCCCAGTGCATGTCGTGCATACTGGGCCCACAAGGATACTGGTTTATAAATTAGTGATTCTTTTCTGTCCCAGTAACCACAAGTGCAGCACCAGACACCCTGCACCGTCCTCCCCTGAAATCAACCTGCCCAAACCCTACCATGGGTTCATGGAATCATTTAGGTTGGAAAGACCACCAAGATCATCGAGTCCAACCTTTGACTGATCACCACCTTGTCACCCAGACCAGGGCAATCAGTGCCACATTCCACTCCTTGTCTCTCCTGAAAGGCACAGCTTTGAAACCCCAGCTCCCAGGGCTGGGCGGCAGCAAATTCAGACAGAGAAATTCTCCCTGTCATGAAGAAGCTGCTCTTTTATTGAGCCAGGCTCAGAGCTGGAGTGACACAAAGGCAGGAACATGGATTTCTGTCAGCGGTTCATGCTCGGCTGCTAATCAGATCAGAGGAGACTTGGTCACGATCCATTACCTGCTGCAGCCTTGTGACTAATTCCTAATGAGGCCTCGCAGAGCAGAGGAAGGATCCTGGGTAATTATCCATAGAACCGCACTCCAGATTAGGTAGAAAACTCAGGTGGAGCTTTAAAGGTCACTTTGTTCTATTAGGAAGAGCACCTGCCTTCCTCCCTTCCCTCGCTGTCTCTCTTGGCTTGGCTCCAGCCTCTCCCTGAACTGGGTTCAGCCATGGACCCCCAAGAAACCCACGTGTGGTTGACCCCCAAGGTCCTCTCTCTGCTCCCATCAGAGATCACAGCCTCATCCCCTCTCTCTCCTAATTTTTCCACCTTCTTCCACCTCCTTCCCCCTCCCTTGGTTTATCTCCTCTCTTGTAGGATCAGATAACCAATAGAGGTCTATTGATTTACCCACTTGGCTGCCTATAACCCAAGCTGCCTGCCGATTTAGCTGCTTCCCCACTTATCTCATGTGTCATCCTTGGGTTTGCATTACCAGCAGCGATCATCACAGTGTAAAAAACCCCTCAAATTGCCCATTGTTAATTAGGTAAGAACCAGAACTCAGTGATTTGGGTAATCACCAGCATAGTGAAAACAACCTGCCTATTATTTTTAAAGGCAAATAATAACAACAATAATATTATATCCACAACATTACTTGGTAAATGAAACCCAGTTTCTGTGAAACCAAAGATTAAAACAGCACTTGCCAAATTATACTCAAAGCAGAAGATGTAATGTAGCCCATTCATCTGAAAAATTAAAATTTGTGCAAGTACAAGGATTCCAGAAATAAAACCATCTGGGCAAATGAGCAATTAAATCCCACATTTCCTTATTTTGTAAAAAACTTGGGAATAACCTTCGTAAATTACATGCCCCATGAATTTCCTCCTTCTACTGAAGCTGACTTCTTGCTAACCAGCATGTATTTATTTATTAATTCAGCCATGACCTCTATCTGTTGACTTCTGGACTAGTTCCCCATCTGGGACTGAAGCCATGGCTTCTAGCATCCAAATAAAACCTCTGTGACTTTTCCCAAAGATTATGGTCATTAGAGAGTCCCAAAAGCTGATCTGCAAACCTCTTACACAAATCAGCAATTCGGGAGGGACAGAGAGACGTGAGCAGAATTCCCCTTCAATATTGATGGAAGAGGTCACATTTTTTTATGTTGGTGTGTGTATCATACACAGAAGTCCATCAAAATTCAATGGCAGAGGGCACTCAGACACTTCACTGGGGTCAGCCCTGGCTCTGCTCAGCTGAGCCTCATGTGAAGCCACCAGAAGCTTCAGGGAACTTCCAGACACAGCAGAATCACAGCAAAGAGAAGAGAGGAAAAGGCTCAGAAAAAGGGCACCCCTCTCCCATTTCCACTCCCCTCCCTGGTTCCTGGGCCCTACCTTGCAGGTGCAGTTTGCTCTCAGTGCTTTGCAGTAGGACAGAACTCACAGAGTCCAGATTGTCGTAGCTGTTACAGCCCAAGGGGCCGGTCCGAGTTTCTGTTACCTACACAGGATGTAGAAAAGAGAGAACATTCCCTTTGACTGCAGCATCACACCTTCCCCAGGCTTTTAAAATCTTTTATTTCAAGGACTCCTTGTCACCAGCTGATATAACCCAAAACACATCTGCCCTAGTTGGAAAAAAGGCCCCATCCTGCACAGACACTGCTAATGTTTGGTGCAGTTGCAAGCTGAAAAATCAGAATGAATTGTGGCTGCTTTCTTTAGGGTACTGCAGGTTATTCTGGGCTTGGCAATGGGATCCTGCAGACTGATGTTTCTCATAGACGATCTCCATTGGAGAACATCAGAAGCCTGTAGAGGAATTATTCCCTGGCTTCTCTTATTGGAAAGCAAGAAACAGGGATGGATTGCCAGCCCACAGTGGTGCCTGGTGCTCCCACAACAGATGTGAACACCAGCCCTGTGCTGAGGATGGATGGAGGCACAGATGACCTGCAGTGCTGCTGCTGTTGGTTTCCAGCCATGGAGGAGAGCTGCCCTTCTGGAATTCACCACGGGTGATTATCTGCCGTCACTGTTTCAATATCTCAATACAATTTCCCATCCAGAAGGGGAACAAACTCAGCCATGAGACAGCACAGAACAATAACGAGAGCTGAAACCTTTCAGAAATGGCTAACAATGACGACTCCATCCACATCACCTTCCCTGGAGTGAACTCAGCAACAATAAAATCCCTGCCCAGTGTAGGATGATTGCTTTCAGAGAAGGCAGCCTTTGCAGAGCCATTTTCCCTATTTTGTATTCCCTGAGCAGCTTCCCTTTCTTCCTGCTGCAACCCCCAAGCTGTCTCTCAGTCCGTTTCATTCCAGATGCCTCAGTAATGCCACACTGAGTTTTTCACCTTTTCTTGTAGCAAATTCAGCTGAGGGATGTTTTGCAGCCTTACACCCTCGGGAGACAAATACTCCTAGGTGGCACAGAGTTGTTCATTTCACAGACCTGCCTTTCCCTTCCAACCTCCATCAAGGATCTGGGTCCTCTGCTCCCTCTCTCCCTTCCAGAAGTCACTGTCACATTTAGTGAAAGTCCTCCATCCTACACAACCACCACACTAAATGCCCACCTCCTTCCAGACATTAGTGGCCCTGGGGAAATCAATTCTTCAATTGAATAAGAGAAAAATTAATCCTGGGAACAAAACAACTTGTGATCAAAGACATCAGACTGGCGAAGTCCTGCCCCAAATCCCTGAAGAATCCATATGGGCACACATCTTTTTCCCCTTCCTAAGGCAATATGTGGTACCTTGATTGCTCCGGTAGAGATCTGGATCTCATGGAGTCTCCTCATGGTGCCATCACGATCTACAAAGTAGGAGGACGCAAGCTGGTGCAAAGCTTCAACGCTCTGGGTGGCGTTTCCTGACTTTCTGTCGAGGCGGCTTTTGTCCATGTACATGGTTAAGGCCTCCTCTCCTGCAGCAGAAAAAAAGGAGATTTCAGGCTGCCAGGTAGGGCCACCTTAACAGGAGCAAATGGTGTCATCTATTGCACCTAAGGAAAGAAAAGTCTGACACCTAAAGCACTCTTGGAAGGAATTCGCCCTTCCTCACCAGCACCAGGACCCCAGGGGGACATACAGAAGCCTCCTCCGCTATTCGGACAGCAAGGCCATGTCCACCAGACAAGTAAAGCAGCTCCACTGAATCGAATAGACAACATTTTGGGCATTTTTTAGCCAGCAGAGCTTTGCCACAACTGCTGGAGAGGATTCAGCCCATCTGTCCCACTCGAGGAACATTCCCTCTGTGGGCAGTGCCTCCAGAATGATGCACATCTGACAGGAGAAGATCCCACTTCATGCAAGTCTCTGTCTGACCTGATTTCTAGAAGGAATAGATGATGATTGCAAATAGAACACAGTGTGTGGGTAGGTACAGTGGACAAACAAATGTTAGTTGGGCCTCTTCAGCTTCCAGTGGCCTTGCAAAAGGGGAAGGGAAAGGGGATGAGTGAAGAGAAGTAATCAGAGGAAAGAGTAAATAAGAAAGTTAGTTTGAACTAACCACCCTTCCTGCCTTCTTTCCTCTCCCAGAGTCTCATTCAGGGAATATAAGTAGAGAGTGAAAATACTGTACTAGATAAGGGACAAAAGCAGGTCATTTTGAAATGATAACCACAGAGAATCTGGGAGTGAAGCAGTTAAGAACTGATAAACATCAGCAGAGACCTGAATGTAACAAAACATACCTGAAAAGGACATGAAGCTGAGAAGGAATATTTACCTAATAGTTCAATTTGTGCTGGGTGAGGCACATTAAAATCCAGTTCATTCTTAACATAAGGCTGGCACTATCAGAGGTCTAAAAAGGTGGAATGCCATCCTGCATCCTCAACACGTGAAACTTGGATTTTAATAAATGAAGAGAAGACACAACTCTGGGAGGAATGTGCCATTTCTACATAACTCCCTTAATGAGAAGAATGGTACTTGTTCTTATTTGATAGATGAACCACTGATGAATTCAGTGCCTCTGGCAGTGATAGCATGGTCCAAAAAATATGTACCATCACTTTCAAGGCCAAAAAATATTTTGGTCTTCATCATCTTTGCATAATTTTTTTAAGGGAACAAGGACTTATTTTTCTTTAAAATTCTTATTAGCTGAAGTAGTTTAATTCATCCAAATTACTTATTTTATTGCATATATGAAAAAAATAACCCAAAATCCCAGTAAGCCCTCCCCCTCACTTTCCCTGGAAATTTTCCAGCTTTTGTATGAAAGCCAAATGCCTGAAAACAAACCAAAAATATTCTGGCTGAAAATCAAAATATTTTTATTAGATTTCAGTTTTTCAAGCAATAGTTGTGTTGAGGATTCAGCCTTTGGCTTTGAGATGAAAAATGGTCTTTTTTTTTGTGGAAAGAAGGTACTTTACATCAAAAGAATTGATCAGTTGAAATCTTTTAACTGGCTTCGCAGGACCTAAGTGGAGAAGTTTGGCATGTAAAACTCTGCCTTTAATATTTTGTTAAAAATAACAGACCAGCCTTTGACCACGATCAAAGCTGTGGTAGTAGCAATATCATCATTGTTACCTCTCACAAAAACACTTTCCCTGGAAAATGACCAGCTTTGATTTCCTTTATCACCATTAGCATCATTGTGTGTTGAGCTTGTGAGGAGACCTTGGCAGGGATCAAGGCTCTGCCACATCAGGCTCTGTCCACACAGAGAAAGTTAATCCATCTTCCATAGGATTTAACCCCCTGTATCTGATGAGACACAACAGGTGTATACAACAAACAGCCAACAAGGCACAGGTAATAAAATGTCTCTTATCAGTGTGAGGAGCAGTGGTCACTGCACTGACCACTCTCAGTGCATTTTCAAGTTTCATGACTTTGTGTTTTTCAGGAGGATTTGAAAAAAACTTTGTCAGTTTTCATGAGTCAACTCATTTGCCACTGAAGAGGCTGGATCAGTGTGAAAGTGTATTTTGAGCCAGAAGTTTTGGATCTCTCATGTAACAGAAGCATTTAACTGCAAGGAGATGTAGCAGAGAGGAATGAGAAATGATGCTTCGCCACCATTTTGTGAGGCTGTGGCAGGAGAAGGAAGACCTAGGATAATTCTCCCCTTAACTGTGATTCACAGCCATCATTGCTTCATCAATTCCACCAGTACCTGGAAAAAACCATCTATTTCTGGAAAAATATCTTGCCTTACATTAATAGCCAAGGCACAAAAATCAGGGCTTTTTCATTCGAGACTAGTTCACTTTCACTGGAGGAATGCTGAGGCTGGAATGCCTTGGCCAGACGGCAGGCAGGAAGCCTGGGTGGAATCACATCAGGCAGCAGCACTGGTGTCAGATCACCAGCAGATCTCCTGTTGGATTTGTTCCCTACACAACACAAACCAGGCACTAAGAAACACAACAGAGACGAGAAATCTGTGCTCTGGGGCAGTGGGGATCAGTGATTTCCTCACAAAAGTTGTCATTTTTTCCTCCAAAGGAAGAAAACAGAGAAGTAAAGTCCATGAGTGATGATGCTTTTTCCTGAAGGACCAGAGCTGTCCCTAGGATTGAGGGGTGCTGAGCACGGACGCTGCTGCTGGAAACCTATTTTGTGTAGCTCTGTGCAGAGCTGGAAAAGCACAGCATCCCCATGGAGGGGGCACATGGGAAAGCAACTCTTGGATCAAGAGAGGTTAACAGAATTTTGCTGCATTATTAAGTCTTAATTTCTCCTTTATTAAGTGAATGCTATGTTCAAAGTTGTTTTTCCTTGAGGGCTTTTCCTGAAAATTGGCTCTCAGCTCTGTGTGCTCCATCCCAGAGCATGGATGCCCTCAAAGTGACCCTTCACCAGTGCCTTTGTCAGAACTAGACTGGAGCAGACTGGGCTCTCAGGGCACCTGGCTGCTCTGTAGGTTGAAAAGCACCAGAGCAGTTCCTCCTGTGGCCAGGTGTGGAAATTGCTGTGTTCAGGTGCTGCTCTATCTCCCACCCTCCTGGGGCCCATGCAGCAGCTGGCATTTCAAAGCCAGACAATTTCCTGTGTGTTTGTCACTCATCTGCCACCTCCTCAGACACCAGGCTGAGCTACAAACAACTGTAACCCAGGGCAGAATTGCCTGTAGCTCTGCTGAGGAGACACCAGGTCCTGGGAGAGCCAGTGTGCCAGGACATGACTGCGTTTATATCCCAGAGCTCTTGTTTAGTCCACAGACTGTGATTAGAGCGTGTCCTCCGTGCATTATGCATGCCCAGCTCCATCTATATTTTCCCTGGGACTGCCAAGATAAATCCTCCTTTTCTCCCCACCATTGCTCACCATGCTTGGGGCTGGTGGAGCGTTTAGCTCTCCCCTCCAACACCAGTTCTCATTACAAGTCTCTGCATATTTAAAGTTGTTGTGTTGTAAAATCAGGAGAAGAAACAAGTCCCTGTGAATAATTTACAACCTCACCCAGGCAAAATTAAAAATATATTTTACCATCAAAGGTCTTTCCTATTTTGAATTTCCACAGATGTGAGTGGCAAGAAAAAGAGGAATGTCAATGGGAAAAAAGTAAACTCACGGAAAAAAAAATCTCACTTTACTTGGCTGTCTTGGGCTCTGTAAAACATGGTCCTGAAAAGTGAATTCCTCAAAAAAAAGCAGTTTATCTTTACCCAGACTTCATTAAGGCCTGATGAAAGCAGTCACTTGCGCTCTTCAATGCTTGGAAACCTGCTTTCTCTCACATTTCTTGCTGATGGGATGGACTTGTTTGGGTGCCTGGACTGGAAGAGCAGCCCAAGGATCTTTGAAGGACATTACCACACCAAAGGCCATTTGACTTCAGGGGAACTGTGCCAATTTACCTACCACGTAATTTGTGCATGAATCATATGCACACATCTAATCTCATCCCAGTGTCTGCAGAATGCTCTGGGGACACACAGATGGCCTGAAATTCCTCAAAGTTCACTACAAACGTGGCAATGGGGCAAGGCGGGAGGTGAGGTACATTAGAAGGAGCAACAACAACAAATTCTGAAGTAAAATTGAGCCTTTAACGCTGCAGAATCCTTCTCACAGATAGTAGTTCTTGGAAGAAAAGCATTTAAATGAAAGAAAGCCCCACCCCAAAGGGGGAAAAGAACTGTGAAAATAATATAGAGGGGGAAAAAAGAACCAGGAGCAAATATCAATAGGAGCTGCTAATTTTCATCCCTCCAGTGTTCAACAGTCACTACTCAAAATGTTCCTGCAGCACCACCAGCATCACCCGCTCAGGAGTTCATGGCCCTACAGGGCTCTCCCTGATGTCATCCCTGACACATTCTGTGCACACACAAACCTCTCTGCAGCCCTTGCATACACATTTTGAATTTTACTGAACTGCTGTTTTTCCAGAAGCCTGCTCCATGTTAATGTATTCAGCCTTCTGGCCATCTCTTCCCCTCTGCTCACCCTCCCTGCCCAGCTCCTTGAACTCCCTTTTCCTGGAGCTCTTTAAAATTTCTCCAGTTCCAGCAAGAAAGGATGTTTTTCCCCCTGCGTTTGTTTTCATCCTATAAAAAAGAGGGATGAACACATTCTGTTGTGAAGCTGAGGGCAGTGGTGCAAGGCTGGCAGGACAGTCCCCCAACTGAGGGATGTGTTTCTCCTGACACACACAGTGGTCAGAGCAGCACAGGGGCTGAGTTCCCACCTCACACTGAATTCATTTGCAAAGGCTCTTTGTGCTCTGGGGACACAGATGGGCTTTGGGAGGGGGAGCTGCAGTCTGGCCTGTGCCCCCACTGCACCACCATGGTTTCAGAGTCACAGGGATGTGCAGATTGGAAAGGACCACAGTGGAGTATTTGGTCCAGCCTCCCTGCTCCAGCAGGGTCATCCTAGAGTACATGGCACAGGACTGCATCCAGTTGGTTCTGGAATGTCTTCTGTGAGGGAGACTCTGCACCCTCTCTGGGCAATCTGTTCCAATGCTCCCAAGAAAGAAATTCTTCCTCATGTTCAGGTGGAACTTCCTGGGCATCAGTTTCTGCCTGTTCCTCTTGTCCATGTGGCTGGCACCACCAAGAGGAGCCTGGTCCATGTGTGCCAGAGCTCACAGTCTTCCGAGTCTTGCTCAGGGCAGAGCTCCAGCGACACGCAGCACACAGCAACCAAGAAAGACTGCCTCTGCTGCTGGCTCCTCCCAGGGCTTGATTTATAGGGTTTGTGCCCACCCTGTAGCCACAGCTGTTCACATCGATGAGCATTTCAGGCAGAGGTAGCCCCAATTAATAACTGGACCCAAGTGGGTCCTGGTCTTGAATAAGAGTTTGGCAAGTGCATATCTTCAGGGCGTAGCTACAGTCCATGCTCTAGGCACTCCCCTTTAGATAATTATACTCATTAATGAGGTCTCCTCTCAGTCATCTCGAGACTGAACAGCCCCAACTCCCTCAGTTTTCCCTCAGATGCCCTAGTCCCATCACCATTGCTGTAGCCTCTGCTGGACTCACTCCAGGACCTCCATGCCAAACTGGACACATTTCCAGCACTGCCCAGTGCCTTCACCACCCGCCCCCCACACCCCCCTCATCAGAAAACAGCCCAGGTCGCCACCTACCTCCCAGGGTGGCAGAGATGAGGAGGTGGGTGCCATACTTTTTGATGATGGTGTCAATGAACTGCTGCGTGGTGGGTCTCCTGCCCAGAAGGCGGATGCTCCTCTGGAACTCAGGCATCAGGGGCAGTGGGTTGTGGAGCAGGTCCCTCCGCTCGATGGCTGTGTTCCTCACCTTCCAACGGGCAAACTCCCTATGCCACAACACAGGAACACAACAGGGGTGAGGCTCCGAGTCTGGAGGGGCAGGGAGAATCACCAGGGGCAGGAAAGGAGGATGGAGAAGGGGCCGGTCCTGTTGGACACTCCCACATGGATACACACGTGAGGCCACAAGGCTGGACAGAGGGGAAGGGAAGGAGAAGAGGAAAAGCAAGACATTATTGCACAATAATGATACACTATGAGGATCAGGCTGGTGAGGAGGTGCCCTTGGAGTCATTAGAGGTGTCTGGCAGAGAGCTGGACTTCTCTAAAACAAAAGCAGGCTGATCCTTGCACCCTCCCACACTTTGGGGTCTTGCACTTCTCCATAAAGCAGCAAATTCTGGTCTCTGTCAACAAATGAGCTGATCTAGACCACAGATCTAGCCCAAACTGATCATTGTTATATCCCTGCTGCCCACAAGCCTTCCTAGCACACTTCTGCAAAGCAAAGCTGAAGAAAATACATTTTCTCTAAATGCCTTCATCTTTCAGCACCAAGAGTATGGCAAAAGAGCATTTTGGAAAACAATTTTTGAGACAAACCACGTAAAAGGATGGATTCAGATATAAGCAGAGTCCAGGATGAAAACGGAGGTTTTGGTTGTGTTTTAGAAAAAAAAACCCCACAGTGATTCTCAAATCCATGCTTTTAAACTCAGAGCAACTGATAAAAAAATAAAAAAAATAAAAATTGCAGAGACAGTTCTTTATTGCAGGTATCCATTTTGAAACAACACAGAGGGAAATGCCTAGAGAAAAGCTTGCACACCTGCAAACTAAAAATCAGGCTTTTGAAACATCACCAGCTGAGCACCTGAAAAATGAGAAATCTATTAATGTCTTTTGAAAAATATTGAGCAAAGCCTTCCTTAAAGGAGAGGATATTATTTATACCCATTCTCCTACAATGCACCTGCTCTATCTTAAGCTGTCTCACAGATCATCAATTCACAGGCTTCTCTGTCACTTTTCATTCACTTATTCCTGTAACTTGGGTTTAGGACAAACATTTTATTTAGATTATATATGTTGTGGTTTAACCCCAGCTGGCAACTCAGCCCCACGCAGCCACACCCTCCTCCCAGAGAGGAGGAGAGTCAGAAGGGTGAAAGTGAGAGAACTCATGAGTTGAGATAAACAGTTTAGGAGATAAAGAAAAAGCTGCACGGGCAAGCAAAGCAAAACAAGGAATCCATTCCCCACTTCCCATCACAGTCTGGAGTTCAGCCATCCCCACGACTTCATCAGAGTGACTGGGGAAGACAAACTTCCTCACTCTGTACGTCCCCCTTTCCTCCTCCTTCCTCAGCTCTATAAGCTGAACATGATGTCCTATGGTGTGGGATATCCCTGGGGTCAGCTGGGGCCAGCTGTCCAGGCTTTGTCCCCCCTGCAGCTCCCTGTGCATCCCAACCTTGTCACTGGTGGGGTGGGATGAGAGGCAGAAAAGCCCTGACCTATGTATACTCTGCTCAGCAACATACCTCTGCTATCAGCACTGTTTCCAGCAAAATCTAAAACACAGCCCCATACCCGCCTCCATGGAAAAAATTTAACTTTATCCCAGTGTTACAGAAGAAATTTAATAACGGTGTTCTCTGGGAATAGTCTTGTTTAGCATTAGTGTTTAGCTTCAGCAGTAGCAGCTAAAGCAGAAGAAGCCTTCACATGCAAGAACTGACCAAGACTAAACTTCTTTGAAAAAATTAATGCTGATAACAAGGAACGAGCTGAATTCAGCAGATACAAGTGGAATGAAGATAAGGACCAAGGAGACTATTCCAAGAGAATGAAGTAACTTCAGATGAAGGCCAGCCCAGTGACTGATAAAAACAATCAGAAGTTAAGGGACCACTGATCAGAATTAAGGATTTGGGGTTGGATTTGAGGATTGGGTGATTAGATGGTACAGGTATAATTCTGAGGCATTAATTGGGATAGGGGTCCTCTCTGAAGGCAGCCAGCTCAAACTGTAACCCAGGAAAGACTAATTGGAAAGCTTCAGGCAGACTTGGCATTCCCAGCAGCATCCTGGGGTCAAATCTTTTACTGTGGCTGGTGTGGAATAATCCATAACATCCAGTCCAAACCAGGAATCACAACACCTGACACTGAGGCAGCACTTCCCATCACGGTGTGTACACCCAGCACCACAACCCCACCTGGCTGAGAGCCTGACACAGATTTAGGACACTCAGCTGCAAAGCCAGGATCACAAACCAGATCTTTTCTGCCCAGGTTGATTCTATACTCAGTCCACTCAATGTGTGTTAGGTTATTTGACTTAATGTAATCGTGCAGGTATTTATTTTGATTGTGCCCCTTCACAACACTCCACGCTGCCTGACAGCAGTTACATTCATCAAAACAGCAAAGTGCCAGCTATTTATTTCAAAATATCTCCTCATACCCAAGCTAATGCCCCCTCTGTAGTTCCTTGTTTTCACAAGCCGAGTCAAAATGCCAAAACAAAATACACCTCTTACTATGTTACAAGAGTCATTAGTGTCAAACCTTCCAATCTGAAGAAAGATCCATCTTTCCTAGAAAAACCTCAGTCTAAAGGAAAAAAAAACAAAACCATACAACAGGTTCTTAACACAAGGAGTGACTGAAACAGATCATTGGCTCCCAAGCTGTCTGCAGATAACAAATACATTACCAGTGTATCCCCTTTATGGAGCAGAGGATATTATCTGCTGTTCCAGAACTGTGTAAAAGTTGATTACAATGATAGATAAAACGTTAAAAGTAAAGATAAATAGTTTCTCTCTAATGTTACAGAGAGGTTTCTCTAATCATTCCAGGTTAGAGTTTCAATCCCAGACCTTGCTACCCAAGGAAATCCCCTTTGAGGAAGAAATGGTCCCTTCAGCAGTTGCACTGCACGGGAAGAGGCAGAGCTGGATGCTCAAAGACAGGCAAGGATTTATAATAGACAGACATGCCCCTGTTCCCATCAGAAAGATCATAACTAACAAGCATAGGAAGAATGCCGTCTGTGCTTCCTCTCCAAACATACAATTACTGCTTCCTGTAAAACTCAAGCACACATTCAGATTCCTGCTTCCTGCAGTATCCACAAAGTCAGGAGGGACCAGAACACTCCAGAGCCAGCACATTTTCAGAAAGGGCTGAGGGAATGTTTCATGTTCCCAGTAAAGTACAGAGAGTTTGGTTTTGCTGCTTTGTAATAGATAATTTAGGAGCAAAGACCATTGAGTTGAAACATGCAACTGGTCAGTTATCTGACCCCTACTGATCCCCTTTCTCCTTCAGGGAAGCTGTGGATGCCCCACCCCTGGCAGTGTCCAAGGCCAGGCTGGACGGGGCTTGGAGCACCCTGGGATAGGGGAAGGGGTCCCTGCCCATGGCAGGGGGTGGGACAAGATGAGCTTTAAGGTCCCTTCCAACTCAAACCATTCCAGGATTTTATGATATATCAACACCCAGACCCAGGAATTGTCTCCATTCCAGGTGTGGAGATGGACAGGGCAAACTAGGAAGCGATGGGCAATGAAGGCAGCAGAAGGCAGGAAAGGAGAATGAAATTTTGATAAACAATGTGTCCAAAGGGAAAGTGGGTTCATTTTTCGCCTCAGGTCCAGCATCACCTCATGACACCACTGGCAGGAGGCAAAAGCAGGAGTTTAAAAGAAATCATGGTCATATCTTCAGCCTTCCCTGCTGCCAAGGGATAATCCCAGTCCCTATTCATGCAGTAGATGAGCCCTGAGCAGGATCCACCTCTAAAGCATGATAGTGAAGGAGACTTTTCCTACCCAATTTTAATTGATGTCATCCCTCCCCAGGGCTTCCTGCTCCCAGGGCACATCAGGGAGCTGAAAGCCCAGTTCTTCTGTACTCTCCCTATGCTTGGATGTGTGGCTTTCCCAGCTGATGAGAAAAGCTGAGCAAATATGCTATGATTAATAATTTATGCAACTAACTTAGATGTTTATCTTCTGCTCATAGAATATCCATGAACTAGTTGCCATTCCCTCTAAGTTATGCATTATTTGAATTTACTTAGTGACATTTTTCAAGCTTTTTTATAGGTTTTGCATAGCATTTGGCTGTTTTATTTCTTTGTGTGCTGCTGATTCATTGGGATTGGAATCAAGGAAGGGTTAAGTTTGGAAGAGAACACCAGTGGGATCATCTGTTCCAACCTCAATGGTCAAGCAAATAATATGGTCTTGTTAAGCTTCCTGTTTAATGCCCAAAAAATACATTTTAAACTTGGCTCACTGAATTCCAATATTTTACATGGAAAGTAAACCTCTAATTCCAGCAATTTTCCAAGCAACCTACAGAACCTTCTGCTGCAAGATGTACCTGAGGCCAAGATTACAGTACAATTTTGGAAAATAGACTTAACATTAATAGATATGGCTACTGAAATCATTTAGAATTATTGAGGTCATAAAAAAAAATTATATTTGCAGGGAACAGCATAGATTCAGCCTTAGGGAATGTTCCAGCCTGAAACTCCTGAAGTCTCTGAAGAAACACCTCCAAGAACAGGTTTTCTATTAGCTTTCAACTCTAGATTTAATTGCATTTTCTGCAGAAGCAGAAAATCAGCCAAAATGAATTCAGGGTGCTGGGTTAAGTAAACAATACTCTTGTCTGCTTGTCACCACTGAATCCTTCCATCTGTAAATCCTGGGAGGATTTACCAAGGCCTTGGATTCATGGATAACGGGTGCAAAAGGGCCCTGAAACCTTTCCTCACAAAACCATTCTGAGCTGACTTTCACTCTGCTTCTCAGAGCCACCAGTGGCACCACAGTCCCTGTGCCACCACCTGGGACACAGAGGTGAGGCCTCTACAGGTATTGAGGCATTTGAAAAAAGAAATATTGCCCTGTGCATCACTTACTTCCCAGGTGAAGAAGTTGCAAAGACCTGACCTGGATTAGGGGGCACCCCATGGTACAGCTGGGATTGGTACAGCTGGGATTAGTACAGAGTCTTCTGACCCTCGGGGAAATCCCAAGCAAGGACCTGAACTTCTGCCAGCAGGGAAGCTTTGAATGGCTTTGGAAACATGAGAAACCTCTTAGCAAGGAGGAGGAAGAGTCAGTATCCCTGAGGCAGAGATGGGATAAGGAAAAACTCTGACCCAAGGTCTAAGTAGTGGGGGAGAGGCACTTTTTGGTGCTCTGTCTCAGCAGCGCTGAGAGTCCAAGGGAATTTGGGGTGTGCCAGGAAATACCTTCCAGGCCAACACAGGGCAGCTGCCCTCTGGAGAAAATCCAGAGGAGCTTCTTTAAGGGCTGAAAGGGATAGGAGGTGCTGAAGGGGGAAGGGAGGTGAGAGGGAAGAGGGATGAGGGATGAAGTACTGCCTCAGGGAGGCACATGCACATAGCAAAGGCTTTCCTTGATGTAACAGCAGGGGGACTCACTTTATTTGAATAGGGCTGAGAATGAGAAAATACTGCCCCTTCAAGCCTGCATTAATGAGCTTCTGTCAAGGCCACTATGTCAGGGGCAGAAGGAGCCACTAGGAATGTCTCAGTGCTCATTAGCACTATGACCCCTCTAGGGAAACATAAAAAGAGGGAAAAACTACTGAAGAGGGAGGAAAAGTCAAGAGACTGGAATAGATACATCATGCAGACCCCACTCTGCACCATCAGAAAGGACAGCAGGATCCAAGGGCAGGACCATCTCTACCCAGGGAGGGAAGTCTGAGGGAGAGAGGCCATCAGAGCAAATTAAATTCCCCATCTTCAAATGGCCAAGACAACCAAAGCATGTAAGTGAGGAAACAAGTTCAGCACAGACCTTGGGGGCTGGTGCTTAAAACAGAAAAGAAATTAAATACATTAAATAGTGATCAAGATAGACACAGTTTTTAAAATGAAAAAAAAATAGCAGAGGAGGAAGGCACTGAAGAAAGCATAAGTAGAACATCCCAACCCCTCCTGGTGCTGGATGTACGTCCTTCAGGGCAGCCAGTGCATCCCACCCAGTACACACTCAAACAGGAGCAGCCCCACCCCTCCCAGGGAACTGGGCAAGGACGAGGCATCAGCTCCTTTCTGCTCAATGGCTCTTTACTTTTTTTATAAAATTTATCTTGAAAGTCATCAGCTACTCCCAAAGATGATGAGCCCTCCTGAAGGCAACATGCTCTTCAGTAACAGCAGGACACAAACATTATTTCATGCCCTCTCCTTGGCATATTGCCCACATAATTGACTGTGATGTCATCAGGACCCCCTGATGTCAGAGAAATGTTCCCTGGGATTTTGGTGTCTCTGCCTGTTTTCCTTCGAGCACCTCACTATCATTAAGACAGACATTTTTGAACATGTCTGTGTATGCTGCAGAAAAGCATTAGTAGCTGTCAGAATGGATGTGAAGCAAACCAGACAGATTTTAGTCCTTGTCTGGGTAAGAAACTAGTTCTGTGTTAGCCCTAAATCTTCCAGAATCCTTCCAGATGCTCCTACAGCAGAGCTGTTGGTTTGGGGGTTTTGTTTTGCTTTGCCTTTCCTTTTTTCAGCCCACTTTTCCCAGCCACTGGCTGCACAAAGTGCTGGTTATCTCCAGTCCTCAGGATGATGGCTCTTCTAGGTTCCTGTGAGCCCTGGATTCTGCAAACAATGCCAAGGGACGAGGTCTGAGCATGACAACAGCACTATAATGCTTATCTTGTTCCGCCAGATCGGGGTTTATATGAGTCTGTGCAGGGTATCTGTGGTTATGGTGGGGTCAGTGATGTTTCATTTCCAATCTGTGCCCTCAAAATGCCAGACAGTCCCAGGCTGAGCAGTGCAATATTCTTTTAGCACTTTCCTCTGCAGTTTGCCCTCTTCCCTATCTAGGCCAGCATGAAGAAGTCACTCTTCAAAGCTGAGCTTTTCAAAGGACCTACAAGAATTAGTTTCCTGTGAGGGTTTGGTACTCATCCCCCCTAATCTATTTAAAAAACCTCCAGTCTGTAGATTCTAACTAGTTCCAAATTAGACAGAGGCTGAAACTCTTCCATGAAAGAGAAAAAAAAAAAATCTAAAAATTTAATTCCAGAAAAGTATGAAAAGGAAATCACTTAAGCTGAAAGTCCAACAGCATTTTGCATTACAACCAGGCAAGCAGACAGGCTCACTTATGACAGCTGGCAGGTGAATGAGGTAAATAAATTGACTATTGATCTATAGATAAATGCTGTGCTATCTGCAGCAGGTTTATTGCTCTCAGGGTATTTTCCTGGATAGGCTGAACCAAAGAGAGGACAATCAAGTGTTTGAACCATTCAGCAGAGTCCTATGGCAGAAATTACGCAATGCTGTTGGACTACTTCATCTTCCACCTGGCTCCAAAGGACAAAAGAAGAATCTTCTGTTGCTTTTCCCCTTGGTCTGTCCTTTGGCCATGTGCTTGGTGTTGGCTGAGGGGTCTGAAATCACAAACACTCCCTCTTTTTTGGGCAAGCAGTTCAGCCTGTTCCAGAGTTTTGTTTTCATCTCTCTAATCATTTTCTTAAAGATATTAAATTGCTCCAGAGTTGAAAACTCTGAGGTTTCCTTTTGTAGAGAGAGAGAGAAGGAGGTAAAAAATAGGTCCAGAACAACAGGACAATTGCAAGAATCAGAAAGAAATAAAATTACTTCAAAGTTAGAGGGATTTCATGTGACTTTGAAAGCCCTTGTTAAACAGGTTGTTCCAGCACTGGATTAAAATCCAGTCAGACAAACATGATTCCAAGTCTTGTGCTTTCTCTTAGGATAGGACTTCATTGGGGTGTCTTAGGAAGCAACATGTAATTGTTGGGTGCCCGAAAGATCACTTTGTTTAGAAAAAAGCTGGAATAAATTTATTATTAGAGACTCGAGGCAGAGTGATTCAGCATAGGTAAGAATATTTAAAAGATAGGTCATCAAATTTGATCATTATTAAGTTTGCTTATTATTAAATGTGATCATGGCCAGGATGTGGCTGTGGTTCTTAACCCCAACTTCAAATCCAAACACATGAAAACATGGCAGAGCAAGTTTCTACCCTTTCACCTGCTTGGGATCACCTCCAGGTCATGGATTTCTGCATCCTCAATGACACACAGTAACTTCTGAACTTCTTCAACACAGCTGCCTTCATCATTCCTCTATGGATCTGCTCTCATACCCCACCAGAGCCAGCTGCTGCAATGCCCTTCCATCTCACCCATCAGGTCCAGTGCAAACAGCTTGTGGACATTTATTCCCCCAGCTCTCCCTGTAATGTTATTTGTGCAGATTTCCTTGCAAAAATCCCATACCCAGAGCACTGGAGAGACCCTTCCCAACACCAGCCTCTGTCATCCTTGGCCGCCCCGCAGACGTGCTGCTGAGTGGTTCCCATCACTGCTAACACCATCTCAGCTGACGGCACTTCTAAGCCACTACAATTTCCATCAGGGTTGATGGGAGCTGCTGGAAGCAGGAGTGACATCTCTCCAAGAGCTCCCAGCGTTGTTCACACCACCACAGCCTAACAAACATTATTAACAATAGCAAATGTTCTGCTCGGGTGATTTTCTCCCTGAAAGCTCCCCCAGACCAGACATGGTTTATTAAGCTACTGAGGAAGCTGTTCCAACAGGCTGCAGGGTCCTGTGCTCTGAGCACTGGGATGGACAACACAGACACCCAGTCCTTCACTGTGAATTAGGCTAAAAATCACGGGAGATGCAGCTGGAACAGTTCTCCCATTAAAACACCTGACACAGCCTAGAGAAACTCACCTGTGAATCAGGCATTTTGAGTTCTCTGGTTATGAATACAATGACACATATTATTTTTCATCGCAGGGTCTCCTGGATTTCTGTTTCTAGGAGTTTGACCCAGAATTCACAATCAAGCTGATCCTGGAATGTCAAGGAGCTGTCAAGAAGAAGCTTTCAAACAGCACTTTTGAAGCAACGAGTGGAAACATCGGAGTCATTTAAGGAATTTTAGGTATTCCTGAGGAAAGGTGGGATAGCTGGCATGATTGTAGGTTGTCTTCTCCACACTTCTTTCAGTTCCCTCCTTTGGACACTCTGCTCAACACACAATCCTAATCCAGGGGGATGAGGGCAGACATCAGACAACAGCAGGTTGGAAGGGAAGCCAAGACACAGGATGCTGAGACAAATAAGGCTGTGTAGGAACACATGGCATAGACAGAAAAAAAACCCCAAACCATTGTCTTGTGCTGTAGCAATTGGGAGGGGGACCAAGAAAAAACTACAAATAACCCCAACAAAACAAAGAAAAAGCCAAACAAAACAAACAAACCAACCCAACAAAACAAACACAACACACAAAAATAACCCAACAAAAAAACCCCAAACCCCCAAACAAACAATAAATCCACAAAAAAACACCCAACGAACTAGACCTTTTCACATTGATGTGTTTATTAGGACTCTAGTAGATTAGAGGATTATAGCCTTGATGAAGTCCCTCCTCTTGTGGCTAAGTAATACATGAGAATATTTAAATCCGCTGCTTTTGTAACCAAGTTTGCAATGGAAGACAGGCAGGGAGAGTTTAATTCATAGAGCAGATAACAAATCACCCAGGGGCGACTGGCCCATGTTAAGTCCTGGTGAGCCCTTGTTACCCCACAGACCCTGTCAGTAAGTGGTGCCTACCCTGCCTCAAAATTCACCATGTGGATTCAGAGCCTGCCAGCATTCCTAGGAGAACAATGGCACCAGTCAAAGGCTGTAACAAGAACACAGTTTGGAACAAATCATTTTATTAAATTGCACTTGCTTCATTTCCTGAGGATAGAGGTGTATGAGGATCACAGGCTTTTTTTCCTAATTTTAGCTGTAGCAAGCTGATAACCTCAGCCTGTGACACCACAGCCCCAAACTTTGCTCTATACTTATCATGATTCACAGTTTTCTCAGATAAAAAAACTGAGAAATGTCGCCTTGAACCTAAATTCCTCACGTTGCAGGCAAGGGTACCTGGCTGCAGCACCACTGGCAGCTTAAGCACAGCATTTGTCAATACTGGGAAAGTAATATCAAAATTTAGCCTCAATTGCCCTTTCTCTCAAAAAAAAAGTACAAAATTTTCTCCAACACAGCATGCAACCATGTTTCAGAACTCAAACTGTTAGAAAATGGAGCCACCACCCCTCCTCCGGTCAGTTATGCTCCTCACTTGGCAAAGGCTCAAATTCACTGATTCAAGAGGGAAAAAAACCCAAAAAATTATGTTTAAACACAAAGCTGCTCCTGCCTCCTCTACCCATCTGAGCCCTCCAGGTGGCTCTGGCAGAGCCACCTGGGCACAGCTGCCAGGCTTGTGGGCAGTGATGGGAAACTGTCCCCTGTCGCCCACCCCTCGGCCCTGAGTCATCCTCAGCTGATGGAGACACCACCGAGCTCTCAAGGCAGGAGCTGGTGGGTGGCTGGGATGCCTAAAGGCAACCAGTTGGCAAAGCCACCTGTTCCCACCAGGGATCCTTTGCTGCAGGGCAGCTGAGGGGGTTTTGTCCAGGTTGAGTGAAGTGAGGAGGGTCCAGCCCCTTCCCTGCTATCCTTCAGATGGAAGGGCATGCTCCAGGCTGCATGAAGAGGATATGCAGGGAGGATAACTTGCAGGGGTGCAACAGGACAGGCAGACTAAGCACTGCCTGCTCACAAAGGCACACCCAGATCCAACAGATGGCCACCAGCCTCAGAATGGCACAGGGGATGGGATAAGGACTTACATCCTCTATCATCCAAGCCATTGCAAGGGATCTTGCAGGAAGCTTCTGTGAGTATGCAGTAGAGGTAGGAGAGAGCAAGTGAACAAAACCTGTGTTAAAATAGTAAAACAAAGACACACGTCCCTCCCACTTCGTTCCTTGCCATTTAATTTCCATAGCATTGGGACATTATTTCCTCCGAGTTGGTTTAGGAGAAAACAGTGGTTCCTCCTCATGGTTCCTCAGGACACTCAATTCTGTGCCTTCACCCTCAGAGCTGAAACTCCAGATCCCTTTGGTTTCCAAGCTGTGCTGTTTCACTCAGGCCACTGGCCAAGGGTTGCTTTTCAAGCAGTGGCATCCAGCAAGCAGGAATATCCCCAGTGGCTGTATGCAGAGGATGCCCCCTCTCAGTATAGGATTCAGATGGTGACTGGGTCTGAAATTACTAGCAAATAGCATAAGATAAGAGGTTAAGGGCTTAAACCAAAAAATTAGGCTGCAGAGTATAGCAGCAGAAAAATTTGAGTCATACATAATCAGAGACATTTGTGCTTTGCTCAAGATTAAAAAAGAAAAAAAAGTCCCCAAAAGCCTATGACATTTTAGAATTACAGTAAAACTGAAGACATTTTCTCTAGGAAAAAGGTGACCCATTTCCTCAGACTACATCCCTCTTTAGCAAAAAAACTGAACACAAGCTGTGAGAAAGTCTTGAATATTCCCCGGTTGCTCCAAAATCTCATTTCTACAAAAATCAGTTTTGATGTATTTAATTTTCATTCCTAGTCATGCCATTTCAAACTCAGGCATGTTTTGATGGAGGAAATAAAAAGACTGCAATAAAATAAAAATTCACAAACTCATGAAGAAAGGCAATCTCTTTGCATGCTGCAAAGTGGCCTGCAATGAAAAGATAACCATGCTTTTTATGCAACACTTCATAAAGAAAAAGCTTTATTTTTGTCCTGTCCTACCCAACGAGCGGGGACTTGTGAATGCAAATGCTTTTTTTTCCTGGGATCTGTTTGTGAAGCTCTGAGGCACTTGGTTATTCAGGCACATGCTTGGCAATTTCCCCATCATGAGTCATGTTTTCTTTAGCTGTTATTTGTGACTTTGATATGTGGATCTCAAAGCACCTTTAAGCAAATGTGTCACTGTAGATGGAGAAGCTAAAGCAGCAGGAGATGAACAACCTTTCCAAGGAAGAGATTCAGAATATAGCACAACCATGAAGAAAATCCATACAGATGCAGAGACAGGCCAAAGTATTACACCAGCAAGGACTAAAGCAGATGATGGGGCCATGGCTGAAGTTGCTGCCCTGGTTTGCCTGCCCAGGGCTCAGTTCATCTCTGCCTCCAGACCTCAGTCAGGGTGCTGATGATGTGCAAACACAACCCCACATCAGCTACAGAGAACAGAAACAGGGCCAGAATCACTAAATTTGGTAAAGATCTCCAAGATCATCCAGTCCAGCAATCAAACAGCACCACCACCACATTCACGATTAACCCATGTCGTTAAGTGCCATATCCACACAGCTTTTTAACCCTTTACAGGGATGGTGACTCCACCACCTTCCTGAGCAGCCCCTCCAATGCCTGTTGTTCCACAATTCCTAATACTTAAGACATCCTCTGGTGCAACTTGAGGCCATTTCCTCATGTTCTGTCAGAAATATGTCTATTAAAAATCCCCACTGCACAGATTCCCAAATCTCAGCCCTTTATGGAGGACACAAAAGCCATGTACAAGCAGTGGAGTGAGCTGGAGTCATGCCACAGGGAGGGTGTTGGACCTGATCAATACCAAAAGTGAGAGGGATCAGATGCACACCCTGACACTTATCATCTCCCAGGTGGTGATGTGGGAATCCTTTGCTGAGTCTGGGTGGGAACTCCTGGAGGGTTGCTTCTTCCCCTCTCTCTTGTGCTGCTCTCTTTCATGGCAGACTTCTTGGTTTGTGTTGAGTTAAAATACAGGATCCTTCTGAGGATGAACATTCAGTCTGAGGGCATCAGATGCTGCAGAAAAGCTGAGGAGAGACCCCAAGGTGTCCCTGCCTGTGGCAGAGGATTGGAACTGAGTGATCCTTAACGGCTCTTCCAACCCAAACCATTCTGGGATTCCATGAAAAACCTCCCCTCATGGCTATTTCAGGATGGGAGGACTGGGCAAAGTTAAATTATCAGCTCCTATTCTAATTCAAGATACACACACACCTGAGCTAGGGATTATGTGCTATTGCACATCTGAGCCTCTGCTCCCAAAGAATGAACTGGACCCCAGAATTTAGAGGCACATGCATATGTGTATATTTATCTACTGAGCAAAACAACAATATCTGCAATGCTTTTTATTTGCCTTCTGTGTTTTGAGATTTAAAGACTTGTATTTTCTGGCTTTCCTCTGCAATCCTAAAAGACAGCCTATTCTTACTTTTTAAATGGAAGTTGTGAGTTATACAATTATATGACTCAAGCCTGGAGTGCTTCAAGAAGACAGGAAAAAAGCTAATGTGAATCCCCCAACTCTTACAAATACCGGGGGAACAGAAAATAAAAAGCATTATCTTTGCAGTTTAGTAGAGAGCGGGTCCTGATCTTTTCTCCTACTGACTGGAAACATCACAATCCCCAATGCCTGAGCAAGTGCTAGGAGGAAGGGGGACAGGACAACAGCTGCCTCCTTGCCCTGGTCTAGGTCATTATCCCCAGGATACAGCTCTGCCCTCTCTGGACTAGGATAAACCCCCAGAGTAGTTGAGTGATTCTTCAGCCAGTGGGATATGTTTCAGCACTTCCCTCTACACCGAGGCATCCAGCTTTCTCCTTTGTCCTGCTTTTTGGTGGAGTTCCTTTCCCTCCTCATGATTCCCAGCCTTCCTTTCTGTTTTTCTCTCCCCCAGCTCCTCCAGTATGCAGAGCAGGACAGACGTAGGGTCCTACACACCATATTCTGTGGCAGGACATAGAACCTGATGTAAACTTATCCCAACCTGAAAACCTAACGGAGGGCAGGGAGGTTCCTAAAACTGTGGGAGGAATAAATTATCCGGCTCTGTGCAAGAGCAGCACCCAGAGGCCTCCACAACAAGTGCATGTTTATCTCACTAAGATCTGTCCCTGCACCAGCCCTGCCTGTCCCTGCTCCTTCCACTGCCACTGCCAAACCCCAGCTGCTGCCGAGTCCCATCCCCAGATATGGGGAGAAGCGACCCCATACTGAGGTGTCTTCCTGCAGCTCTGATATTGTTCCTGGTTTAACTTATTCTGAACAGGAGATGCACGGGGTATTCCCACCTCCCCTGCCCGTCTCTCCTTGCCCCACTTATCCCTGTCTCTGGACAGGCATGTGGTACCTGTATTTAAAGCCTCAATCTTCCTGGGCGCTGGACCGTGCCCAGCAGCAGACTCATCGCTGCGGCCGAGTTCCACTGACTGATTGTTTTCTGATTCTGTTTGGCATTTTATCCTGGCTGCATAGAAAACTTATTATAAAATCATATTTGTGTTCCATAGATTATATCTCTGGCTCACTGTGGCGGGAGTGTGGAGCATGACAGGCAGAGTCAGAGACCTAGGTGACGGGGACTGAGCTGCAGTGCAGGCGTGGTGCTTGCAGGGGATAAAACAAGAGCCCCTCGGTCAGCCATGGGTTATCCTGGGGGTGGGATGGGATGGGTGGGATAACTGCTAATAATTATCTGTTGCAATTCTCCTGGCCAGATCCATGTCACTTGCCACAAATAAATGTTCTAAACACATAATAGTTTCATATTAAATGACTGCAACAGTTCCCACTGCTATTAAAAATCTCTTGGGCTTTCCTCTAGATAGTCCCAGCTTAGAACTGCTGTTCATTTGCACCTGCATAGAGTCCAACAGCCTGTGATAGAACCAGAGAAAATTATTATTTAGGATTTTGGTTGTTCCTTGGGTTCTGGGAACATTCAAGACCTGGGAGATGCAGACTGCAAAGAGAGCACCCCCAGTGTCCCAGAGGTTTAGGACTTCAGTTCTTGACATGGAAGAGTGGGAGATGGGAAGCTGTGACCCTGTTGGGTCCTTTTAGTGCCATATTCCTTGGGTTGTGACACCAGGTGCTAAAGCCACTCTGTCCTTCCACCACCTTCCATGTGAGCCAAAAAAAGGGTGTACTGCGAGCTCAGCCAGAAGACACCCTTCTGCATATGGCACAGAAATGGAGGTAACCATCCCTTCTAGCCATGGTTTCGCCATGTTCCTCCCAGCTCCATTCCCTGCTCACCTCTCAGCCATGCACAGAGGGTATGACTGGTGACCTTCCTCCCCTCAACCTCTCTCTTGGGGAGAACTAAACATGCAGATTCACATTCTGTCAATTACTTGGCAAAAACATTCCTTAAACAGGGAAGGTGTCCTCAGAGAAAGGTCAAGAAGAAAAAGAGTTTTACCTCTGGAGAAACAACTAGACATAGCTTCTTGGAGAGGTGGAAAAATGTTCCAGTCTCCTTCTCTCCAGAGTTGTTTCTGCTCTCTAGAATATGCATTTCAGGAGGGAGCTCCTCTATTTCCCCCATTCCTGAGCACAGACAGATCTGCTGGATTTTCCTGCCCACTTCAGCTAAAAAAAAGAGGCACCGCCTTGTTCACAAGTTCATCACAATTGCTCATGCTGGTGGTGCCAGAGGCTCCACATCAGTGGAGTTGGCCATCTGGAACAACCTCTGCATATCTCTTCATCTCATTGACTCTTTGTTCCATTTCAGTCTTAGCTGAAATTGGATCTTTTATCTCTCCTCCCTTGCCTGTGACTCTTACTTTCCCCCTCATACTGTATCTGCTGCTATTTATGATTTATTCTCTCTTGCTGTCCTATCTCATGCAGCAGAATGGTTGGGATGATGGTTTCTGTGGATGGTAGAGGAAAGCAGAGGGATCCTGTCCTTCACCCATCACAGAGGAACTGACTGAACATGTCTCAGCACTGTGGGATACGGGAATCCCACAGCAGCACTCTGAATTCCTTACTGCCCAACACTGTGAAATGCCACAGTGCATTGCAGACACTGTCAGGGAGATGGTTATAAGGAATCCTGGCTAAAGCAAGGAGGTTATAGGATGTGGGGCTCCTCTCCTCACAGTGAGCTTGGGGCATCACCTTACTCCAAAAGGACTGAATGCCCTGTCCTGAGAAAGCAGCTGGGATGTTACACCTGCCATTTTACTGTCTTCTTCCAAGCTCTGGAATGCCCACAGGTCCTCTGGTCTCACCATTTCAGGAACCCCTGGGATGTGCAGGAGTCAGAGCAGCAAGACACGAGTGTCTCTGGGAGCCTTCTTCCTACACTGGGATTTTTTTATCATGCGAACACCACGCTGCAGCTGGTTCTGAGAAGTCTTTCTGCCCACAAACTAAATAAATTCTGGTGTGGTGCTCTGCTTCTCTATGGAAACCATACCCTGCATTTCTCTCCATAGGATTTTTCTCATTTCAGGCTCCATAATAAATTAACAAGAAGATGTTTTCTTTACACCAACCATAGAAGAGACACTTTTCTGTACTCGATTAATCTTTAGTGATCTATATTAAATATTTATCTGAAGAAACGAGGCCTGTACTGCAGCAACATTTTCTATTATGAGACTTTATCATATCAAAAGATATTTCTCTGGTGCTGACTCCTTCGTCTGTACCCAGCCAGCATTTCCAATGGAAGGGTAACTCTTTTTTCCCCTTTCTCTCCCAGTGACCTTTTCCTTCCATAACAAGCTGCTGATATGTTAGAATTTACTGGGTTATAAACATTTTTATCGAGTAGGAGGGAGCTGGGTGATTTGGCACCAGCTTTGCTAATAAAACCCAGGGGAGAGGCTGCAATGTTTGACTCCAATGAAGGCCTGGAAGGAGCTGCAACCTTCTGGGATGCTGGTCACGAATGACAAGGGGAGTCGGGGATTGTCAGTCATCTTCTCTCTGCTGAGGCACTTTTGGAAGGAGTCCAGCTCGCTGGCACAGGAGAGGGAGCCGGGGGGGACCTGGTAAAAGACTGCTCTGTTCTTCCCCAGTATTTCTGAAACTGTGTGATTTATGACATGGAGCAGTGAGCTGGGATCCCTAAACCCTGTTGTGCAGCAGCTGTGAGGTGGGGAAATAACAGTTGAGGTAACTCAGAAGGGTTGAGGACCTTGGTGTTGGGGTCAGACACTGGTCCTGCAAGAACACAGAAAACTCAGATCACAGTTTTATTTTGAGTAAGTGGATGGATTTTCCTACCTGAGGTAGACCTAGCATTGGCTAGAGATAATCAGAATTAAGGCTGATCTATTGAGGCAGTGCCAAAAGGAAACCCAGGTGCAGGATTCTGCTTGTGGTATCAGGTCCTGAACAAAACCACAGCAAAAAGAGATGGTCCAAGTTCACCAAGAGCTCCCAACCTTCCACATCTCTGCCTCCCTAGGGAGTGGAGCTTTAACTGGTCAATAACTAAAATACCATAAGCCTGAATAAATCATCTCAGGACTAGATATATACACATTATAAATGTTTAGTTCTGATGATAAATGACTGAGCTGTTATTTTGACAAATAGCTAGTGAATAATATATCTGATGAACTGCATAATATTTTACTAATGATTAATTTATTCATTCGAAACAAACAAACAAAGCCCAGCCTTTTCCTCCACTATCCTAAAGAACTCTAATGGCTGCAAAGAGCTTTGATATCCCTGGATGAGCCATGTCTGTTATTTCTCCTTTTATCATTGTGTATTTCTAGTGATTTATTACCAGGGAGAATAAATTCATGGCTTATGTTATGGACAGCTGCATTTCCTGTTTAAAAATTCCTGATTTTGTAATGCCCACTAAAATCTACAGGAATTTGGTACGTAGGCAGTTATTTACCCACACAATGTGCTTAAATACCTTTTTTTTAAGTCTGGGACAAGCTTATCTGAAACATTCTGACTGGAGAAATGTTTGGGATACTGTCCCTGGGGTTAGTTACTACAGGATATTTACTGCAGGACAGAAGTCTGTGTGATTTAGTTGAGGATTGCCCTGGCTGTGCTTTTCTCTCTCCCTCACTCTCAATCCCATTCAGAAATACAATTTCTGTGAGTTCTCAGAGAAGATAAAGGACCAAAGAGCAAGAGCTCTTCCTCAGAGCTTTCTTGTGAGGGCAGGCTGATTGATTACAGATTGGAGGCTGTTCCAGCTTCCCTTCCTAAACGAAAAATTAAGAGCTCTTAAAAATTGAATAAAATATGCCATTCTGAGAAGGATTTCCACTGGCACAAGTACAATAGGAGGTAGTAGTGAGTTGCTCAATATTTCTGTGTGCGCTGGCTAATCCTTTACTCCTCAGTCCCTGTGCACTCTCCCCGTGGCACCTGAGGATAACTCATCTGTAATTGGTGAAGGCTCCAGTTCTGTGTCTCCAGACAAAGCTTAAATCGCTCACGTTTGGGAGAGCTCCAGCTTCAGCTGTGGCTGGAGCTGCCCAGGAGAGGATTCCTTTTAGTAGCTACTTTCAGGCCTGCAGAATCTCTCTTTGTTCCATGTTGCAACGATCTGGAACAGCTTGTAATGTTTTCACTAGACAAAATTTTGTCAAAATAGCTCATTTCTTATATCTCTTGCTCTCACCATAGTCACTGGTGACCAGAGAGGCACACATCAAAAATATGTTGAACCCAATTCATCAGCCTGAAACTCTACTGCTAGCAAAATAAAGCATTTTGACAAAACCTTACTGTGGAGAAAATGTTTTTCTACCTCACTGAGACAATTTTATTGCACCTAAAATACAAAGACTTTGCCATTCTGTTATTTGTTTTCCTCTACCCTTGTAGAATTTCATCATTTCCACTCCCTTTCAGTGCACAATCCCTACCAGTATGAGTGAAAATCCTACTTCAGTGTTACAAACACTTGAGAGACCTTGACAGGGAGCTGAGATACCTCTATGCCAGCTCACAGACAGCAACTGTGCATAGAAAATCTTTTTCTTTGGATGCTCACTCACAATCGTGCAGGAGATGGTCACCAACGGAGCTGATATGTTCAAGGGAGAGATAAAGTACTGTCTTTTTTAAAGACCTGATCCAAATATCTCAGTTCCCCAGAGTGAAAACAATAAACTTATTTTTATTACTCTTCTGCAGGAGAAAATTAAGTCCAAGTACAGTTGGCAATTACCCTGTAAGCTTATTATATAGTAGCACTCAGCCTCTTGCACACTCTTGGTTCCTCTTTTTTTACGTGCTGGAAGAGCTGGTAATTTCTGTCCCTTATTACAGAGTCATTTCACAGGGAAGCATTCTCAGGTTTCATTTAATGCACTGTAGGCTGTGCAAGATGCTGCAGACACCTCAATAGCTGTGTGCACCTCAAACAACAATGGTTCTGTGGGCATGGGGTCACTTATGAGTGACCAGCAGAGCCCTGTTTGCTCTGTCACCTCCACACCCTTCAGTGTGTGTGGCTCCTAAACAGAATGACACAGCCTGAGTACACCTGCATGGGGAAGGCAAATAACAGTGATGATCCCTCTTCATCTTATCACACCAGCATCCCTGGTTTAGTGTCTGTAAACATTCCAGGAATATTGTTGTGGGTGCCACACACCTGGAAGTGTCCAAGGCCAGGCTGGATGGGGCTTGGAGCAGCCTGGTCTAGTGGAAGGTGTCCCTGCCCATGGCAAGGGGTTGGAACTGGGTTTTTTTTTAAGATCCCTTCCAACCCAAAGCATTCTGTGATTCTGTGATGAATAAAGAGCCCCTGGGTGGTGCATATACCCACAGAAATATTGGAGCTATTCGTTTCAACATTCAGAGGCTTTTTTCTCCTTTCAGATCAATTCAGTTTATCTGAGTTCATCAAACAATTAGCAAAACTTCAGTTGTGGCATTGCTAACTTAGCCACAAGTGTCTGTTCCCTGTGCAATCCTGTGGTAGGATGGAAGATTCTGGAATATATTTCTCCCTGGGTTTGCAGTGCTACTGTTCTTTGGCCTGCTCTCCCTGCTTATGCATGCTGAGGAGATTTGCTATCATGAATCGCACCACAAAACTACCTTCAAACTCAAATTTAATAACCTAAGTATTAGGAAGATCAATATTATGGCTATTCTCACTCATATGATTAACACTTATATAATTTGGGAAAATATTTATGCTGCAATAGTGACTGCAGACCTGGATTAAGAGGAGATCCTCAGCAACTCCACAGAAGAAAAGACACCATTGTCTCCAGATGGGCACTGAAGTGCAATACTCCATCTCTGAGTCTCCATGGGCTTGGATATTTTATGTAAGTTACCTAATAAGATAACAAACCAGCCTTACAATCCCTACAGCCACACTGGTGACAGTTTGAAAATCATGAGTCAAGCTTAAAAAAAGAATTAAGAGATTGGTTTTAAAATTAATGAGACTTTTGAAATCTGATAAACTTCAGGGGGGTTTTTCTTCTTTTTTTTGTCTTCTGCTTTCTGAGTATGTAGGAGTCGTATTATCAAGTTTTCCTCTGCAATTATGAGGGTCGTAAACTTACTTTAAAAATTGAGTTGAGACATTTACATAATCACAGGACTCTCAAAGTGTGGGCTTTGAAGAGACATTAAATAGTCTTGAGATACAGTTCATCATGTGACTTGGCAACACTCACTGCTGAACAGTACAGCACAGACTCCAAATATCAAATACTCCCAAGGAACAGAGAGGAGTCTTTTATTGGTGGGAGGGGGGAATCTGACACTTTCACAGTCTGCACATGAATGGGGGAGAAGGGGAGGAAAACAGGGGAATCAAAACAAGGAGAACAAGGAGTGTGGGACTATTCATTTCACTTGAGTCAGAGATGAAACTAAAAAACTTTTTGTCTTATTGTTGTATTTCCTGTTTGCTCTTAACCACGCAACACACGCTTTTTCCTGTGTACCAAGCTCTCTGATTAGCCTCACCCTGGCTGTGCACCTGCACTCCCCAGGGGCAGCCCCAAACATTTGGAGGGGAGTTAAAAGTAATGTTCTTTCTGGGGTTTTCACTCAAGAGCTGGAAGCTAACACTGAAATATTTAATGCTGAACACTTGATGGGCAGGTTTGCCTTTACTGAAAAGGAAATAACCAGTATGAGAGAAAGGGGAAGGGAAGCAGAATGAGGCTAGGCAGGGGTGCATGGACAATGAAAACAATTTTGCAGGGATACACACACAATAAAACACCTTTGCTCTCCTGACATAGCACAGCTTCTTCCACCTGCAGGTCACCATGGGGTGGAAGTGTCCCTCACTGGTCAGAGCACCCTCATCCAAACTGAATGTCCCAAGTGCTACATGATGTTCTGATCTCAAATCAATGCTCAAACCTAGCCCATGCTCCAGCAGAGCTGCCAGTCACCATGAAACCTCTGTTTGCAGCTTGCAAAAAGGCACTTTTCCTGCACAAAGGACAGGCTCCCCATGTCAGGACACTTCACTGAGTCAGAGTCCAGAAACTGCTCCCAGCTGTAAGTTACAGGGGAACTCTTCCACTGGCTTTTCCATGACACTCAGGGGAATGAGAGGTTGTTGCAATATAAAGCATTTTTGAGCCTTCAGACCCTGGTGAGAGCATAGCCGTCAAACAGGATTCTCCTTCAACAAGCCTTGTGTATCCTTGGGAGATGGAGAGTATCCAGAGGCTTTTCTTTAACTGACCTCTAAAATGCCTGGTTGTTCCCTACCCTTGCTGAAACTGATGGCAGGAGAAAGCACATTGTGGGGTTTGGAGCCAGCAAGTGTTGATGGGTACATTAAAGGACTCCTTTCAATTTGGACTAAGGAACTCCAGGAGGCAAAACACCTCCTGCCTCAATTCCAGAGCAGACAATTTCCATGCTGCTGCCTAAAAAGTGCTGCACACCATTGGCAGGTTCAATCAGGCAGCTCTCACACCTCCAGACGTTTGTCCACGAGCAGTGTCAGTGTGAAACCTGGCCCTGCAAGGCTGCAGGAAAGCCCCGAGCAACTTGATCTCATGGGTGGCATTCCTGCCCATGACAAGGTGACTGGACTAGATGAGCTTTAAGGTCCCTTCCAACCCACGCCTTTCTAGCTTCCACGAGTCTATTTAATTCTGTTGTAGCACAGCTTTTTTGGAATCTCTCTCCAAAAAAGCTCGCTCTTTGCAAGCAGAAGCACAAGCTGCCTTGACCTGATTGAGAATTTGATGGAATGGCTTCCTCTCCCAGCTGCTAACCCCTCTGCCGGGAGCCATCTTCACATTAAAGCAGATGTTGGTTGCACTCAGGTCATGTTTCCAAGTTTTCTTTTGTAGCCATAAGGACTAGAGACTCTTCCCTCCCTGCACTCATTTCTTAATTAAAGCTTAAATTCTGATGTCGTCACATGACTGTAGGAGCAGATCCCCAGGCAGGCATTTAGTGCTCTGTGTTGTCAGCGGGACTTTGATTTAGAAGCATCACAGATCCTTTAGAGGATCCATCCCTCTGGAAGTCCCAGCCTGGCCCCGCTGGCAGCTGCCACTGCCAGACCTCAAGGCTCCCTCTCAGGCAGGTGCTGGAGCAGGTCAGATGCTTTCCCACAGCACAGAGTGTGGGGATGGGGAGGATCTCTGTCTTCTTGGAATAGTGGTTCCGGAGCCAGGCAGCTGTGAAGAGTCTGGCAGGGAGGGATAAGAAGGAGGAGGAGGAGGAGGAGGAGGAGGATGAGGTGGAGGCAGCAGCTGCCAGCAGCCTGCATTGCAGTGCCTCAGCCCAGAGAGCTGGGTGGGTGTAAACACCACCCCTGCCCCTCTCCTCTCCTCCCTCTCTCCATGGTTTTCACTTGATGGGATGTATTTGACCAGGAAAAAAAAAATTCCACGGTGAAGGAAACCTCATGGCAGCTTCCTGTAAATACTTCATGGTCACCATGCCAGTTCTGGAAGGGTGAAGAGCTGCAGGTGTGAAATGGGTTTGATCATAAGAGTTCCCAGGCTTGGCCACCAACAAGCAGAGCCCTGGTGCACACCCCTGGCAGCCAAATGCTGCCTCCATCAACCCCATGCCTAGGAGCAGAGCAGGTCTCACCTGCCCAGGGCTCTCCTGAGGGAAGCTGGGCTGTGCCAGGACACCTGGATGCTGCATCAGCTCCTTCCCCAGGCACACGTGGGCAGTGGCACAAAGTGCTGGCTCTGCACAGCAATATTTGATATCACACTGCCTGCAGAGGAGATCCTGGCACAAAGGGCTGACCCAAACCCTGCTGCAGGCAAAGCTGATTCCAGGGTTTCTTTGTGTCCTTGAGTTCTGTACCTGCTCTTAGCAGCTTAGCCCAGGAAAGCCTCCTGGATAGCTCCGGCTGCCCTGGTGGGACACATCTTTTCCATTTACAGAGCCTAGTGGGTGGCAATCAGCAAAAAAGAAAGGGAAAGAAATATACTTTCTGGAACCCAAGGGAAACATTGGAGGGATCCAGAAATAAAAAAAAAACCCTTATAATTCCTTCTCCCAGTGCTACTTGTGCTAGAACAAAATTATTCTGTCCATCTAACAGGATGAATTTTTTATTTTAATGTAACAGCTTCTCTGCTGAAATAAGCATCTGCCTGATTTGAAAACAGAATTAATAACCTGCTCATAAAAAAACCCCAAAAAACAGCTAAAAATATATAATTTTTTTTTTTTTAAAAAAGAGAGTGAAGGCTTCTCTTTGCCTTATTAGCCTTTAAAATATGTTCCCAAACCACTGGACCATAGTCTGCTGCTCTGGAGGAATCTGAGATGTACGTGCAGTCATTGCTGTCACAGCATGCTGGGAGCAGCCCTGCTGGGCACAGCCTCTGCCTGACATGTGGAGGGGAATACTCCCCCACCACGCAAGAGGTCTCCGAGGGGACAGGATGTGGACATCCTTGTCCAAGCCCAGCAGGATGCAGATCTCTTTGAAAAGGTTCGGTGACTAAAATATTTCTGTGCTGCTTCTGGGATTCACTGGAAGGAGGATCAAAATATTTCTTTATGGATTGAGAAAGGGAATTTTCGTGCTGGAAGACGCAACTCTGCAGATCTGTGCTAGCGCTCGGCCAACCAGCTAAGAGCTTCCCCAGATCAGCAGGCAGGCACTGATCTGCCTTTCCAGGCACACAGCTCACAGGAGTGCTTTTCTCCAGAGGAACTGGCATGTCCTAATCACAGGAGCCTTATCAGAATGTGAACTTATCAACTGCTTTGCCTTCTCGCTGTCCCCGTGGGCTGGGCGTGCGCTGCCACCTTCGGATGCGGGGCTGCCCTTCCCCGAGCCTGGACAGATTGTCTGCTCCCACATCTCAGCAGCTCCCAGCATCAAAGGCTGGTGCCACTTATCCTTCCTCTTGCCCTCTGTTCTCAAGAATATCAAAGAGAAGGAGAGGTGCCTCCTTCTGTCAAGTCCTGCAGCTGCCAGGGATGTTCCCAAGCTGTCACCATCCGAATCCAAAGGCAGCCAGAGCAGCTGCTTCTCCAGCCTGACCAGGGCCAAGCTCTGTGCCTGCTCAGACACCCCAGGATGAAGCTCTGCACGGCTCAGCCCCAGCCATTCCCTGCCAGCCTCTACTGCTGCCTTTATTCTGCTTATGCAAATCCATGAAAAGCTGCACATATGCAGGGAGTTGCATTATGCAGGGGATGTAACAACAGCAGTCCCTGCACTGCATGAGGAATGAAGGTTGGGGCTGAAGGAGATGCTGCGTGATGGAATTGTCTGGTTTATGCCCATCACTGAATGGTTTCTGTTTGCCAAACTGCTTTTAGAGATGCTGAGACAGGAATGTAAATTGTGGCTTTCATAAAGTTGCATAAACGTGTAGTAATGTCACTTTTAGATTAGCATTTACATTGGAGACAACACTAGAATGCTTCATTGTTTACATGCACTATGGAAATGGATTTCAGGTTTTGGTTTACACACATTTATTTACACGGCATTGACTGATCACAAACCAATTTACATCACTCATTTACAGGCATAATATAAACCAGGGAGATTCTTTATTTTTGCCTGTATGGATTTCCATTGCTCATTCCACACGGAGAAAAGAACCTCCTTTCATCTCAGCTCCCTCTGTCCTTCAATTGCTGTGTTGTCTCTCCTAAAAAAGCCTTGCCTCTGACTGGAAAACAAAAATGTTGATGTCCCCTTTAAACAGATAGCATAAAACCCTAATAAGAAAACCTTGTCAGCAGAACTTCAGCATGACTAAAATAGCCCAAGCAAAGATTAAAAGGCCTAACAGTGCCTCCCAATTCATACCAGAGCTAAGCATCACCTTAATGCTGTTTGAGAAGAATGTTCACAATGCTTTCTTGGATGCTTCAGGTATCCAAACAAGTGGAACAGGACTGAAAACTTGCCAGGGTGTGTGTGAGAGAGAGGATCTGTGAGTACAGACGTGGCATACAGCTTGTCACAGTCACAGCACCCACATCCCAGCCCTCAGCCTGGTTTTGGGAAGCATCATGAGCCTTCCCAGGCAGAGCTGCATTCTGGATGCTCATCTTGGCTCTCACTCCTTTGCCCTGCCATGCTGGGGAAATTATTATTGGGTTTTTTCTTTATCCTAAGGTGCTGAACCCAGGGAAAATCAAAGCTGGGCCCTAGGGAATTTCAAGATTTCAAAGTCACAGAGTGAACAACAAGGACAGTCCTTTTTTTTTTTCATCCTTCCCTAACTCAAGGATATAAAAACTCCTTGCAAATTCAAATTGAAGAACAAACAGCTAAACACAATACACTGAAAATCAAAATGTTTCTCTTTTGACATTTTTGAAGTGGCACTATTTGAATTAATGTCTTGAGATGAACTTTTGCACCTTAAAAATTGCAAAAAAAAAAAAATTCACTGGATTAATAAAGTGAAAATAAACAGCAAGGCTTAGAACTTTCACTGAGCCTGAAATGAAATGTTTTAATTTTTTCATTTTACAGAAAAGTTGAACAAACATCCATTTCATACCAACCCATTTTTATTTTATTTTTGTTCTGTACAACCAGTGAACCACAAAATCAATTATTTGTACTACTCTAGTGACCAGTAGATCAAATTCAATGCAATAGAGAGACAGCAAAAAGAGTCAATGAGGAATGGAGAGATGGGAGAAGAACGGCCTGAAAAGATGATGGAAGCAGCTCTAATAGATTTTGTCTCTGCCAGAACTTAGCACAACCAAAACAACTTCAAAACCACTTTAAAAGAACTTTAATGCACATTGCTGCTGGAAAGAGCAGCCTCACCAGTCCCCTTTGTCACCCTCCTGCCTCCATCCACACAATCCTGTCCCTTTGCTATCCCCTGACCACAGAATGAATGAGACCAGAAAGTGATCCAGTTAAAAAGTAACTTTTTTTTTTTCCTTTTCTTTTTTTTTTTACCTGTCAGACTGTTTTTCTGCCAGATCAGTTCCTCAGCTCTGGAAATCACAGGTTTGCATGAAATCTGCCTGGAAGTTCCAGTCAGGAAAGGCCAAACTTCTATAGGTTGGAGTAAACCTTAGCCTGGAGAAAAGGAGGCTCAGGGGGTACCTTCTTGCTCTCTACAACTCCCTGACAGGAGTGACAAGTGACAAGTAACAAATGACAAGATGAAATGACCTGAAGCTGTGCCAGGGGAGGTTCAGGTTGGACATCAGGAAGAATTTTTTCGTGGAAAGGGAGGTCAGGCATTGAAAGGGGCTGCCCAGAGAGGTTTGGAGTCCCCATCCCTGGAGGTGTCCAAGGAAGGCCTGGACGTGGCACTCAGAGCTCTGGGCTGGGTGACAAGGTGGGGATCAGGCACAGGTTGGACTAGAGCTTGGAAGTCTTTTTTCAGCCAAAACAATTCTGTGATCTGTGATTCTGATATAAAACCACCCATAAAACCCTCACAATCACTGACCAGCTTGGCCAAGCCCAGTGCCTGATGCAAGAGTCACATTTCGCTTTTGCTCAGAAATAATAAAAGCTCGTTGTCCTCCCAGCCAGGGCAGGCAGCCGTACAAACCCTGGTCCTGTGTGTGCAGCTCTGGGCACTGGGCAGTGCTGGATGCGCTGAAACACATTCTTCAGCCAATAAATTGATGAATTTTCCGCAAAGTCAACAGTTTCACGTATTTATGTCACAGAGAATCTGGCTCATTGTTTTTAATTTATAGTGCCATAAAACTTTGAAAGTTTTGTGAGACAGTTTTGTGGGACCAATCTTTTTTCCTCCTTTCTTTATTTTTTTTTCCTCTGAGGGAAAATTCAAGCAGCAGAACAGCATATGTATCACTAAGTCTGTTGTAGCCTGTGCTACATGCACAGCAAAGATCCTGGCTTCAGGATCCTTCTCTTCCCCTTCACTGAGGGAGTGATATGTTTAGGGAGCACGTAGCTGCTCAGATTTGTGGGTTTTCTTGGACTAAATAAAAATCTCTAGTGTGGCTGAATGCATTCACCAGTGCAAATCCCTTTATGAGCACACAGTTTAGTGTCCACTCTGAATTGGAGAAACAGGGAAATAACGGAAATGTTGGTTAGATGGCACCCTGGGGGTCCCTAATCCAACCACCCACTTGAAGCAGGACCAGCTCTTGAGCACATCAGCTGAAGCTTTGTCCAGCTAAGCCCTGAAAGCCAGCACGGATGGAGACACCTTTCACCTCTCCACTGACTTGTCCTAGACCTGCACTGTTCCCCTGATGAAACAACATTTTGGGAGAAAATAAGATCAGCTTTTTTCCCCAGGCAGCATCCCAACCAATTTTTGTCCAGCTTGTGCAGCCAGTTACATTTAACCTTTCCTGTCTCAGGAGCTCCTTTTCCTTTTTAATCTATCCAGGACCTTGCTGTACCAAGGGTATGTAAGCAACTGGCTCTGTCCTGTCACTCTGCAGAGGGAGGGATGGGGCAGAACTGGCTGCTTTGGTGTCACATCCCCCACTAAGTTTTGAATCTGCTGGTGTATTTTAAGCAGACCTGACAGAGGTCTCAGAAGGATTCTCTATTTGCAGGTTTCATGAAATTAGGCAGCCTCTAAATGGTCCCACTGCAGGAGAAGTTGCAAGGCGAGCAGATCTCCTTTTTATACCCCAGGGTTTCCCTGCTCTCTTACACAGAGAGCCAGATTTCCCCATCCCCACTGTCATTTCAGAAAATGGAATTAAACTCCCACGCATGGAAAATACGCGTTTCTTCCTGCACATGCACATTCCACTTGCAGCACCGTGTGATCATCCATTTTATATTGCTGTTGTCCCTTATGTCCAAACATCTTGCAGCTTTTAATTAAGTCTGCCCAGCAATGCAGAGCAGGCAAGTGCTGTCATCTCCTCATCTCCCCTTCTCGGGGGGTGGGGAGGGAATTGAAGCACGCAGAAATGAGCTCACCCACAGCCACACCACGAGCCTGGGGCAAAAATCCAGATCCTGCCTGTGTCACCTCTCTGCCACTCTGCCTGTGGGCTCCTCTTTCCAAGGTACTGTGTCCTGTCGCTGTTTTCCATAGTACTGGCAATCACAGCCTCTCTGCTCAGCTGGATGAGTCCATCTCACCTTGTCCCTCTTTGCTTCCCACCTCTGACATTGAACAAAAAAGCCTCTTTTTATTTTTTTCTAGAAAAGATTTTTTGTTGTTGTTTTCTTTTTCTAGAAAGGATTTGTTTTTTTCTAGAATTTGCTTCAACTGAGCAGCACCATCAGCGAAATTCCTGTGTCAGTGCCTCTGCCTGGCTATTTGCATGGAGTATTCCAGTGCTCAGCCCACTTTTTGCTTTGCCTTATAGCTAAATAATTGACTTCTGAGAGAAGAAAAAAAAGAACAACGTGACAACATACTTCAAAGCAGTGGGCTGAAGCTGTTAACTGTTCAGTGGTAATGGGGATGTTTTCTGGTCTGAGCAGAACCCCAGTCCCAAAGCCAAGCTGAGCTTCATCTGTTTTCCAGCCTTCCTGCAGTACCTCGTACCCAAGGCTCTCATGACTAGGAACAACAAGGATGGTGACAATGAATATTCAGACATCCCACAAACCAGCCTCAGCATCTGCCATCCTATCTGCATTAGCATCAGTGTGCATAGATAATGATCAAAGCAGCATTTTCCTGCCAGAGGCCCCCCTAAACCACCCTTATTAGTATGAATCGGTGCTGATTAATGTGCTTCCCTAATGCAATTGTATCCACTCCTACTGTTCATGATTTAATATAAACCATCTCTCCCTTTGCTTGCCTTCCTCCTAATGCCATATGCAAGGTGTGAGCCTTGACTGAGGGTACCAGGAGAATCAGTGATCCAAGTTTTACAAGAAAGAGACCTAAAATCCATTGAAATTAAATGCATGGAAGGAGGGAACGAGACTTTGGAGGTTGTAACGGTGAACTGTCCTTCCATGCTAGGATGGTAGACCTGGATCCAGGCTTCCTATGAAACATATCATCAGCTCTGAGGTTCTACAGCAATTCTGCTTATGCAGAATATAAAACAGCCCTGCTCACTGCAACAGGCTCTGTGCTTGCTGGTGACAGACCTTTGGACTTCAGTAGTGATGGAAGGAGGACTCCTCCATGATTTTATGTTTCTTCCTTTTTAGCATCACCTGTAAAAAGGAGAAAATGCTGCATTTTGCCTTACGCTGCTCTTAGCACTACTAGTGGCTTTGCCTTGGTGGTTTTCCAGTGTAAACGACATGGTCCTAATGTGCTGTGTCCATGTTCCCACACAGCAGGACACTGGGGAAATCACCACTAAACAGCCACCAGTGTTTCAATTAGGGATGGGTGAAGTCCTCTGACCTGATTTCACATCCTCTCCAAACCCTTGGTCACTGTGACTGGTTTGAGATCTGCTGCCATCAGCCTTGGGAGGAAGAGCAGAGGTCAGGCCAAACCTCACTCAACAAAATCACAAGTGCCCCAAGGAACTGCCTGACAGAGCAACAAACTAAAAACCAGCCAACCTAAAAAAGTATGGGAGGAAAGGGGCATTGAAGGAGAAGATTGCACAGAAAATTCTCATGCTCCACATCAGCTGCTTTTCTAAGGAAAGAAGTGATATCCTTAATGCAGGATATGTGCCTCCCTTGGGCTAGTCTAGTGCAAAGAGCAATTGAGAGACATCTTTTCGTAGGAAAGAGGCTTCTATGTTGGAATTAAACAGTTGACAAAATCCCAACAGCTTTGCAGATTCTCGAAGTCAATTTAAGGAGCCCACAAAATGAGATTTTACCCCTGTGGGGTTCAGTAAAACAGAATGTTCTGGGGGAGTATGTGCACAGTCTAGCTCTTAACTGTGAGAATTGACTGTGGCTCCACTAATTCTCCATAGCCAGACTGAGTCTGATATCCCTTCAAAAGTGCATGGGCTCGGTTTTTAAGTGACCAATTCTGCCAGCAGGGCCAGATATTAAAAACAAACAGCCCACCAGCATCCAGCCAGACTCCCACCTGACCGTTCCATCTGCTCTGCTGAAGCACATGAGGCTTTCCCCTCCTCCTCAGCTGACCACGGTGGGAGCAGGTTTGTCCCAGACTTGTATTTCCAAAGTGCTCAGCTCCCAGCAGTTCCAACCACCACACATATGGCTGGTGTTCCCAAGCAGTCAGCTCCCTCCTTCAGCTCAGTGTGTGGTGTTTGGCCATGAGATGCCCTGGGTGCCCTTGCAGTCCTCTCTAAACTCTCTCCCTAACTACTTCCACTGGACTTTGTCTCACCTCCAGTTTCTTTTGGGGATGGTGACTTCTCCAGCATGGTCACCATCTGCAAGAGCCCTCTCAGACACCATGCACACAGAATGCTGATGCCTGTTTTCTCCCATGCTGGAAGGAGGGTGTTGTGTTCTCCACCTGCTCCACGTGTCTTTCATAAATGGTTCAGCAATACTCAGCAGAAACAGAGAAAACAGATCCCTTTCCATTTCCCATACAAAAAGTTCATCCTGAACTGAGGTAAGACTTCAAATTCGTATTAGTTTCCTACAAACCAAAAGGGAATTTGTTCCTTATCCCCTGACAGATAAAACAACAAATCACAGGCTTCATATGCAAAGAAGATTTTGGCTCCTTTATAAAAGTGGAGGAGGCAAAGCCATGGCACAGGCTGCCTACTCAGGGTATGAATCCTCCGTCACGGGAAACCTTCCAGGTTCCCCACAAACCTCTGTCAGACATGACACAGGTATGCCTGAGTCTGCCTTGGGGAAGAGGCACGGATTAGATGACCTCTCATGGTCCTTCCAGTCCCATTTCTCCATGATGCTGAGAGACAGGATCCCAGGCCTGATGGATCTGTGGCCTGACCCACAGTGACAGTTAGTAGATGTGTCTGAACACATCCATCGTGTGGTTATCTCCCCCCAGCTCCTGCAGACTCCGTGGTGGCATCCTGGGCTGCACAGCTCGTTAGCAAAGGGCAGAGCCAGTGCCAGAGGCGAGGAGCAGGGCAGGGATCTGCGGGCTGGGTCACTGTGAGTGTTGGCAGGCAGGGCAGGAGGGGAGCTGGGCAGAGCACAGCCATGAGAAAGGCTTTTGGGAAAAGGCATTTTCTCTGCTTCTCTGTGCACAGACAGGGAGACGTCACCAGTGGAAGCAAGGCAGCATAGTTTTTAGTTTTCATGACTGTCTTCCCCCTGAGCTGTTTTGGAGAGGACAAGACAGGACAATATTTTTAACCTGCCCTTGCTGCTGCGAGGGGAGGGGGGGCTGCACTCCCTGGGGGCTGCAGGACAAGAACAACTCATTTTTCTTCCCCACACAGAGCTGATGCTTCACACATCTCTGTTACTCTGCTTCTGGCTCCATGCTCATGGGACAACACACCCTGCACACAGGTGATTCCCTGTGATTCCCTGCTCCCCCATCCCCATGTCTCCATGTTCACAGTGCCATGGGCTGCTCACCAGCACTTCCCTGCCCACCACTTTGCATAGCTGCATTTGCAAGTGTCTTTCTGAAGCACAACAGGACCATATAATTATGTAAATGCACACATGGCTGGGAGAGTTTTTCAGTCTCTTTGGGTTTTAGCACAAATCTCCTGACACTTGCTGGCTTATTCCCCTTCACTCCAAGGTGCTTGCTGATTTAATAGGACATTCATGTGAGCACCCCAGCTTTTCAGATTAAAATGAAGAAGAAAAAGTGTGGTTCTAGATAGCCCAGCTGGCAAAAAGAGTTTGAAACAAGCAACAACTAAGGCTTAAAAACCTACAAGGCAAAATAAAATCCAAATTCTGCCTATTTTCTGTAGGTTTTTTAATTCTTTGTAGTTTTTTAAACCAAGATCACAGTTCTGGGCCAAGTCCAACTTATACATGGAGATAAATCCTCAAAGGTCTGTGGCAGGCAGCACACAGCCAAGGCTCCTACACAGCAATGTGAGAACTGTCACACTGACATGCGTAGTGACATCTTTATGTGAAGCTGAAGCTATTGGCAGTTCACATGTACGAGTTTGGTACAGAGGCTTGGGCTGTCCAGGGCTCCATTGATTTGAAAAATATGCTTGGGAACCTGCCTGTGAACTGTCTGTCACCACAAATGAAGAACACCCACCCCCTCAGCTCCTTTTCATCTCACTCTGTGCTTTGCACATTGCCATGACACTGCAGTGCCTTCATCTCACTATCAGAGCACTCCACCCGAGACTTTGAAGCAATCTGCATTGCCAGCTGAGGGCCATGGGGAACCAAAGTAGCATTTCCAGGTAGAACAGGGACAATGGTGCATCTCCCATTGGCTCCCAGCCCGGAGCCCATAGGAACTGGCAGAGTTCCCACCACCTGAAAACTCATCCAAGCTGCACGAACCCGACATACCTGTATATTTTGTATCTGGTTGTAAATCCTTGACGATGTCTTTCCACAAAGGATAAGTAGCCCCGTGAGTGGTGGAAAGGCCCCCTGTCTGAAATAAGCCAATCAAACTCCTTGGAGACATGTTGGTTGGTAGCAGCTGGGTCCTGGTGGGAGGGCTGTACAAGTATATGGTCCCATATAAACAGGAGGTAGAGGAACTCAACAAGCCTCCAGTTCATGCTTTTCTGTCTTCCTTTTTCCTCTCATTCTTGCTCCATTCTGTGGAGTCCTGTTGAAAGAGTGAAGGGATAGGAGGAAGGAGAGAGAGAAAGAGAAATGGAGGGGAGGGGAGGGGAGGAGAGGGAGGAGAGAGAGAAAGAGAGAGATTAAAAATAGAAATTGCTCTGATCCTTTGACAAACATCTCTCAGGCTGAAAATAGATGTGAAAAATCAAGTTTTAAAAGACTTTGGTTTGCCTGTGTTACAGCTTAGAGTATTTGGCAGTGTTTTATTCACGTATTTAAGTGGTGTCTTTAACCTCCTGAGCATATATCACCTTTGAAATAACCAGGTCCTGACCTGAGACATCCTCACCCCAGCTTCTGCGTCATGTCCCTCGTGAAGTTCTCCACAGTGCTGCAAAGGCAAGTGAACGCTGGGCACAGGAGGTGGCTGCACCCTAGGCTGCAATTACCCCTTTATTGTCCCTTTAATGCTGTGCCAGAGAAACGTGTCTTCTGCTTTCATGTCTCTCTGATGATCTGTAATCCATACTCTGTGCAACCTGAGCAATCTAGAAAGACCCAGCTCTTACTTTCAAGTGCTGCCAAAAAAAGAAATAAAATAATTACCCAGGCTTCGGCAACGAGCACACACGGACAAGCAGGCACACAGACACACACAGCTATGAAATCCTGCCAGACTCTGACAGATAGAAATGTCCTCACCCTGCTTTCCTGCTGGGGTGCTGGGGAGGTGTGTGTGGTGCAGGGGATGGGGTCTGTTGCTATTTCAGTTATGGTGGGACCTCGAGGCTCTTCCCAAGATCAAGGCTCTGCAGGACGACACGCTGAACGTGCATATTCAGCAAGGGAGATTTACTGGGGAGCTTCAGGGCATCCTTCCCAGCACCTGGAGCAGGGCATGCTGTCACTGCCGTGGTGGAAGAGTGGCTGTCCTGCTGCACCCCTGGCAAAGCGAGGCTGGGGACAGCCCTGCACTGAGCCAGCTCCTCTCCCAGGCATGTGACAAGACATATGATGAGTGGGAAGGCAATCAGGGGGTCAGGTGCCTTGCCAAAGGTTACGCAGCAAGCCATGGATAGAGCTGGAAGACAGCCCTGGTCTCCTGACTCCCATTCCCAGCGTCTCAGCCATTAGCTGATCTGCAGTCGGGCTGCTGGCACCGTGCCCCTCTCCTGGCAAAGCCATGCACTCTCGTGGTGGCAGGAGAGGGGCTTGCTTAGCTGTCACCCCACACCCAGCATGGGCCCCTCCTGCTTCCAAAGCACAGTGTGGCTACTGCAGCGGCTCAGCCTGTTGGGTTCTGCTCCTCACCCCTGGGAGTTGCTTGGAAAAAGTCCTCTCCACACTTACAGCTGGTTCCTCCTCCTGCCTTCTGGGTTTTGTGGAGGACATGCCAACACTGTGAGCATAGCTGGGCCAGCAGTGATCTTAAGGCTGCTCTCCCAGCTCTGGGAGCACAAGCTGTCCTCAGGACAGGTGATATCCACCTGTTTCTGTAAAATACAGTGCAGAGAGACTGCAGATACTTTTTAAAGCAGGAGAAATGAGGCTAGTCAAAGCTTTGCCACACTGAGATTTCATGTCAGGCTTTTTTGTACATCTCCAGAAAACCTTCTGGTTTTGAGCCTGAGTCCTCTATAGGGACTCAAAAAGTTTGTAATTCCCAGAAAGAAAAGGTTTTGCTCAGAGTGTAGGAGAGGTGTGCTAGAGGTGCCACCTGCATTCACAGCACTCTGTGTGAACCTTGGCTGGTGTGAGCAGCAGAGCACAGACCAGAGGCCATCAGTGTTGGTGGTCAGCATGGCCATCTCCTCTGCTCCAGGAGCTTTCCCTGGAGCATAGCAGAGCTGCATCCCATGACAATGAGTGTGAGAGGCTGCTGTGCAGGTGGACTGGAGCCCTGGGTGTGCTGGGGAGCTCAGGAGCCCTCTGTGTGTGCTGGAGTGTGTGGGAGCCTGCACGTGTGCATAGCACGTGTTCGAGGAGCTGCAGTAAGCTCAGCAGCACTTGACAGAACCAAGTTGTGTATGTCTGGTTAAACTCAGCTGTTGCATTACAGGAAGAAATGGGGAAAAAAAATCAAGTATGGGAAAGTCAGCCAATGTTTGATTTTTCTGTTGGTCCCATATAAACTTCTTTCTAATTGCAGATAGAATATTACTGTTATTAAACCTGATGGTACCTGCAGCTCCTGACTGAGGAAGTTGTTCCCATTCTGGAGACATGTTTTTAACATCGGCCTTCACCACTGTCTCCTATTTCACCCCTAAACGGGACAGTTCTCAGTGCTTAGTCCCTCACATCACACAAGGACTGGTTCTACTTTACCTTACAAAATGGGGGAGTTTCTATCCCTGTTCTGAGGGCAACAGAGCACATTCCAAGTGGGCCACAGAACATCCCTGCTTCCACTCACTCATGATCCCAAGGTTATTGCTGGGGAATGCTCCCAGCTACATCCCACCCTCAGGATCTCCAAATTCCAGTTCAGAAGTGTATTTCTACTGCTTCTCTACCCAGGCTCCTTCCCTGCCTAGTTGCTCTTGTCCCATCAGGGTGAGCAGCTGCAAACTCAGCATATGTGCCATGAGCTGGGTGTGCAGATAACAATCAGCTGCTCTGTACATGTTGTCCCAGCTTCCTCGGTTCATTGAACTCACTCATAGCTACTCCCCTCATCTGCCAGCCTGGATCAGTTTTCCCTTAAATATTTCACTGTCTATTGGATTTCTGTTGCAGAGAGAGGAAGGGAGTTCTTATGGACCCAAGTCGGGGGACAGCCTCCCTCCAGTTCCCGGCACGATGCAAGTGAGAACGGAAATGTGAGAAGGGCCAAACAAAATGGGCCTCAGAGAAATCCCAGTGTGTCCTCCTACATGTGAATATCATACACTAGGGAAATATCAGCTTGTGAAAGAGAGGAGATAGTCCCTAATTTCCCCCACACAACTCTTCATCCTCTCTTCCTTTCCTCTGGGGCACAGTTGGAGTCAGGATGATTGGGGCTGTCATGTTCTTATCCAAGAAGTAAGGTATGGGGAGAACATGCCTTGAGACCACTGAAGAAATGATCACCTCTCCAGCCTGGAAGCTGCCTGGATCAGTTCTGAGAGCAGGGAATTGTGCCTGAGGCAATGGAGGATGGTGGAACACAACTGGGTCCAGACTACTATCACACCATCAAGTTTAATTTTTTAGTAGTATCTTTTTCCCCCCTGTAGCTGCTGTAGAGATGTTGTTTCACATTAAAGATTAATCCACTCCACAGGGCTGGTCCCCATGGAAGCTATAAAGCTTACTAAAGTGGGATTATCTTGTGTCTAAGACAATATTGTGAGGTGCATTCAATACACCTCCTAACAAGCTTGAATCTGAAATTAATTTTTTTAGGTGTCTTTATGGGGCTTCACTGATATGAAACATGTTTTGTGGATTGGGCAAAAGGAACCAGGGAAGAAGCAGGGAGGGGATGTCTCCAAGTATAGAGCCCTTAGGTGGGAGATCCAAGGCTAACTAAAGGCTAAATCTGGCACAGAGGCAATCTGTGGACTACAGGGTAGGCTTGCGGGAGTCAGACATTGAGTTTTGATCCAAGAATCCAGTGTTTGCTCAACTTTGCCCAAAACACCCCCTATGACCTCTGGCAGTGCCCTTACATGTGGAGTCTTGGCCTCACTATCCAATTATCAACATGGAGTCACAACAGTATTTGTGTGACTATTTACATCATGAACTTGTTGGAGAGGCCAGAATTGGGTTGTAGCACCTCCTGAAACACAAACCTGCTGCCCACGTGACTCCAAAGGTGTTTCTGTCCTACAAGCAGTGAATGACAACCATGTCAGCAAGCTCTGCAATGCAGCAGCTAACAAAATCCAGCTACAAAGCCCATTTCCACTGAGAAGCACAACAGAGCAGTGAGTGAGCTGCGTCTTTCTGGCTCATGTCAACAAGCACAATCATGCAGTCGTCACATCTGTTAATAAACATGATCCGTGGGTGAGCCAGGACATGGCTCCAGTTCACGGCAAACAAGCAGTAGGAGAAGAAAATGTTGGATGTGATGACTCTGAGTCATAATACAGTCATTTTCCAGCACCATCCAGCATGGAGGCACATCCCCCAGTGCACATGGAGATCCTTCTTAAAGCCCCTTGGAGTTTGTTAGGTGGTTTAAGGTGTCCTTTTTCTAATACAAATTTAGCCTGGGACATTAAATGTTCCTCATCTTATGAGTCTTCAGGATTCTTGGAGGAAAAATAGGCAAGTATTTTCTGTAAAGTGCAAGTTGTATTTGAATGTACACTTAATTTCTTTGTGATTGATATCTGTGTGTTAATTATATTCTATTTTTGGCAATACCTTTGCTGTCACGAGGCAGTGCCTTTTATCCAAGGAGTTCAAATTGAATAAGAGACATTAATTAAAGCTCTCAGCACTCTAGTAAGGCAGGCGAGTGCTGTTACTCCCATTGTTTCTTGAAATAAGAAGAAAAGAATAGAGCTGGATGTCTACTTAGCCACTTAAAAGGTAATTTTTATACAGTGGGAGAGTTCAGAGTGATAGATTTTGCACAAAATTATATTGCAAGGTCTGTTTCATCCAAAGGAGGCTGTGCAGCCCCAGATCCCTGCTATAAACAGGCAGACAGGATGCAGGTGTCCTGACTCTTCATCGCTTGCTGTGAACACTCCTCTGCCTCCTGGGATTTTCCACCTTTCCTCTAACCCCTGTACCTTTCATTTATCCCTTCTATTAGATCCAAATTGATCTCACACACATCCCTTCCATTTTCCCATGCTTATTGTTGTGAACTATTTCCATCAGAAATGCAGACTCAGGAAAGAGAAATCACTGAACACACAATTTGCAGTAAAGGAATAAGTCCCCTATCTCTTTAAGCTTCATGCACCAATAATTCTTCCTTGTGTCCCACATTGGTTCTTGGCAGGTTGAGAGAGGTTTCTGTCTGCTGCCATTTACCAGAGGGAAGAGGCTAACAATTGCTATTTGTAGTTGAAACACTTCTGCTCTTCAGCAACTTCACACACTGCTTTAGGATGCTGATAAATTAGTAAGAGGCTGAAGTATCAGGGGAGAGATGAAAGAGCTTATGTTTGTTTAGAGCTTGACCCTGTAAAGTGATGAACGTCTGACCTCATTTCAGCGAACAGCTTAAGTGTACCCTTAATTTTAAGTATGGGATGTGCTACTATAGATTTTATTCAGCTATCCCTGCTTCAACTTTGTGCACTCAGATTCCTGGACAGGTAATTACTGCCCCACACCTTTAGGATTTAATTTAAGTTGTGGAGCAGTAACATTTCTGTGCTGCCCCTAACTGAGAGATGGCCCATGAAAGTATTGGAAAGACAACACCCAGGAGCAGCCCTGCTTGTCCTTTGGAAACCCTGCCCAGCAACCCAACCAAGTTGGGGACACCTTTCCTCTGTCAGGGCCAGAGGAATACAGGGAACGGGGATGGAAAGGGAAGCCAGTCTGTCAGAGTTTAAGTCATATGAACTGCTGTGGGTAAACCTGAGCTCTGGGAAAACAGAATTTGGGCACTTCTGACCTAAATGTCTTTATAGCTCAGACTGGAGACACTGATATCTGACTGAGTCAGGGCTGGAGCTGCAACTCAGCAGTGGCTCTGACTCTCTGGGTGACTGTGGAACACAACATCGTAAAATCCCAAATGGTTGTAAAGCTATTTCTTTATGGAAGTGGGATTTCACTTTTTCAGGCAGTGATTGGCTAATCCCTCCCCAAATCTCCGTAATTCTCTTCTGATCAGTGTCTAAATTTGCATTATTCTTTAACCACTCCAGTTTAAAATATGCATGAGTGGTTAGACCTGTGGGATATTCATCAGCCGAAATATTTTTGGGTGAGAAAAGGCAAGGAGATAAGATGAGAAATACCTCTCCAATAATACCAACAGAGTTCACAAATTCACTTCACTTTCGCCAAATTGCTCATGCTGAAAAAAATAATGATTGGGAAATGTCAGTGCTTGGGTTGTGGGAGCTCCAAGGGGAAATGTTTCCAAATCTCTATTTGAAACTACTCAAGCTTTTTCTCCTTTTGATTTGTCTTTCCACCCCCTTAAGATGGAACAGTGATAAAAATATCACTTTTGACCCCAAATGACTTGTAAGAGAAAAGATTTTTTCTTCTTTTCAGTTTGTCAACACTTTGCTTACAACTTGTCAGAATATTCAGTGAACCAAAACCACCCCACAAACCCTCCTTTATTAATGCAGTTCAACCGGCAGCCCAAAGGGAGCAGTTTTTGTGCAGAAATTCCAATTACCCCCTGCCTGTAAGGAGGTGAGAACAGCAGTGGTAACAGCTCTGTACCTGCTCTCAGCTCGTTTGTCCCCACACTTCAGCTAATTATAAAATCCTGGTGCGATGATGAGGAGGATGAGAGGCAGCTTCAAGCCACACAAGAGTAGCAGGTGCCTCTACCAAGTCACAAAATCAGGTGGTGCTGGACAGAGGGAGTCAAACCCCAAAAGTCCTGATCATAAATCTACTGGCCAAGGTGCCAAAGTCACTGCTCTGAATTCCAGGCTCCACAGGCACTTGGGTCAGGGCTCTGCTTGGAAAGGAGATCCTTCTCACAGCACTCTATAGGTTGGGAAATTAATTAAAAGGAACTTCTGCTCATGCACACAGGTTTATGGTGAAGTGTCACAGGGTTATGAAGATGGTGAAGGGTCTAGAGGAGAAGCCAGAGGAGGACCTGCTGAGGTTTGTCAGCCTGGAGAAGAGAGGACTCAGGAGAACTTGTGGTATTCAGGTTCCTCACAAGAGAAGGTGGAAGGGGAGGCACTGATCTCTCCTCTCTGGTGGCCAGTGATGGGATCTGAGGGAATGGCTGGAGTTGTGCCAGGGGGTTTTAGGTTGGATGTCAGGGAAAGGTTCTTCCCCCAGAGGGTGCTGGGCACTGCCCAGGCTCCCCAGGGAATGGGCACAGCCCCAAGGCTGACAGAGCTCCAGGAGCATTTGGACAACACTCTCAGGGGTGCACAGGGTGGGATGGTCAGGGTGTCCTGGGCAGGGCCAGGAGCTGGACTCTGGTCCTTGTGGATCCCTTCCCACTCAAGACATTCCATGATTCTGCGGTTCTGAAGCCAGTCCTGCTGAATCCGAGACTGGAACAGTGAGTGCTGCACAGACAGCAACCAGCAAGGCAGTCCATGCCCCAAAAAGCTCACAATCTATTTAGGAGTGCAAGGACAGCAGATGGCCGGGGACAGATGGGGGAACACAAGGGAACAGTGAGCTAATCCCGCTCAGCGGGCTGCGGAGCAGCGGTGTCAGCACACCAGCAGCCCAACTGTTGGCAAGAGTTTGATAGCTATTGTCACAAATGAGAGTTAAAAATAGCGAGACTGGATAATGAGCTCGTTTTTGTAGATGTTTGTGAGGAACTCCTCTCATTTGTGAAATGGCAGAGATAGAATAGATATAGATGATAATAATAATAATAATGATAAATTGCACTTTTCTGAGCTGCTTATTAAAAAAAAAAAAAATGTGTGTTGAGCAGTGATTTCTATTAAGCACTGCCCTGAACTTGAAATTATTCCTGCTATTATTAAAGTATTGTCCTAGCTAGTCTACTTCCCCATAATTTCTTTCTAAGTTACACAAAAATGCAGCTCTATCTTCTGTCTTCCTCAGTATTTATACACCTCATATCAAAGTCCAGTAATCTTACAAGTGTTAATAGATTTTTATCCTTGCAGTAGCTTTAGGAGATGGGGAAACGCTGCTTTTTTCCATTCTGCAGGATGGGAATTGAGACACAGGGTAGATTAATGGCTTGTCTCAGATCACTTTATAACTGCTTCAGGAATTCAACCCAAATCTCTTACGTCTCAGCTCAGTTCTACGTCTCCTTGCAGTACCCTTCCTACGCACCTTCATGCTCCTATTCCAGAATTAGCTGAGACTTGCCACAGAGCTGCTTAGAATTATTTTGAATTGCTCATTTCATGTCAGGAAAATGCCAATTCATCAAAGGCAAAACACTTCATAGAAATTTGTTGATTTAAGGGGGAAAAAAAAGGCGTTTTGATAAAGTCAGCTTTTCTTTGGAACAGAATGTGTTGAGTGTTCCATTTGGAAGGGATTGGTTCAAGATTGTGTTTTGTTTTTCATTATATGTTGAGTAACATACATTCAAAATCAAAATGAAGTGTTTTCTTAAGCTGTGTGTTTTGACTGAGCTGAAATAGATTTTGTAATTTATGCACAAGAGGAAATATCCAAATTCATTTAATACTGTTCTTGCAGTTTGGAAAAAGAAACACCTGCAAACCAGCCACAATAAACTGAACAAAAATCATACTATTCCCTGCAATTTTTACTAGAAATTTAGGAAAGAGTAATCTGAATGCTCAGTTTAATGAGGTCTGTGCCAGAGTCCAGAAATTCTGTTTTTTTCTTTCATGACTGTTCCATCCTGGTGCCAGTCTTGCCTTTCTAACATACTACATTGCAACAATTGGGACCTGTGAGCTGAGAGGCTGAAGGAAAAAAAAATTGATGCCAAAACTCCTCTGGAGAGCAATAATGTAATATTCAATCCAAGAAAGTCAACTCTTATCCCACACCTGACAGCCTGTGCAATATTTCTGTTCTGAAGTTCATTCCTGGGAAGAGACTTTGTCACCAAAGCCACCATTTCCCAAGCCCTGTGGACTGATCCCACTCCACAGGGCTTGGGAAATGAAAACTACCACTGCATCTTTCAGTAAAAGAAGCTGAGGTTACCTAATGATCCTTGCAAATGGTTTATCTTCCCAGTTGTCTTGTCCCTCAAAAAGGAGCTTAGCCTTTGACTGGTTTAATCTGTTCCTCCACTCTTACTGGAGGAGCAGAAGGGGTTAAAATCCACAGGCCATCCTCCTGGTACAGCTCCTTTTGCTTGGATAATGCCAGCCCTGCCTGCCAAGATGAAAAGCACCATTGGATCTTCCTCTGGGCACCTCTCAGCTGGATGGAGCCAAGAGTAGCAGGGGCAGCTGAAGAGGGGAGAGAAAAGGGACTCTGAGCTGGCAGCTGCAAATTCTGACCTTGGGCAGCTCCACCTTCCTTATCCCACTGAGTGGATCAGGAATTTGCTGTGGCCATAAAACTCTCTGTGCATTTAGTCCCCCTGGCTCCTGCAGCCACTGTCTCAGACCCTTGTGCCCACCCCTGCCAGTGCACTCTGGAAGCAGGGTGGGATCTCCCGAGGATGGCATGGCTCAGGTTTCTGTGGAGGAACAGAGCTGCATGTAGGGCCAGGGTGAGAACAGCTGGTCCCTGATGTGGGCTTCGTATCCCTGCAATTCCCTGGGGGATGACTGAAAGGTGAGTCACACAAATCACTGCTTTAGGTATGAGGACACTTGTCTGAGGCTGAAAACACACAGGGTCTGCTCCTTCGGCAGCCCTGCCACTCCACAGAGGAGAAGTTAGATGCACTGCACTTCAATTCAGGTTAGAAATGTGAGCTAGAATGAGTATTAGCCCCAAATAGCAGCATTTCATTGGCAGCTTCTGCAGTAGAAGTCAGAAATCTGAAGCACAGGCTCTGCCATTGCAGGTTCTCCTGGAAGGTCTATTGAAGTCAATGAGCCTTGGGTTGGATCTCATTGCAAAAAGATAATCAAATACCATTTTAACTCTTAATTTGGAACAACGTTTTAAGTTAGAAACTCACATTAACCTGGAACTGCATTTATATAATGAGAAAATTTAAAATCTGTGTACCATGAAGGTGGGAGAACTCCTACTCAAAGCTGTTCTCAGCAGCCCTGAATCCCAGAGCCAATCTACCTGCAGCACTGCATTTCCACCTATTCCCCGAGCCCTAAGCCTGGGATTTCCACTGGGCCAGAAGAATGTGTGGAAAATGAAGCCATTTCATCCTTGCCAGTATTAATCTGTCAAGCACAGAAGGCTGGTACCAGCTAGACTCCAACCAAAGCCAAGAACTGGAAAATCCCAGAGGATATTGAGGATCTGCACTGGCATCACAATCACCCTCTCCCATCAGTGCACCAGTTCTGCAACACAGATATGCTAAAAAAAAATTAAAAACTGAAGCAATTCAGTCTTTTCTGGGATTAAAGTTCAACACCACTCAGGTCTGAGCATCTCAAACTTTGCAGCCCTTTGGTACCCACGTTTGAGGCCACCTCTAGCTGTGAGCTTTATTTATTTCTTTCTCTGAGACTGTTCTGCTCTGTGCTTAATCCATCTTCTGACCACCTGGAGCATTTGAGAGTCTTGACTGTGATGTTTGTCTGTTTAGATAGGCTATAAGTAGAGCTGGTCAAAAATTTTTGACAGAACAGTTTTTCGCAGGAAAACGCAGTTCCCTCAAAATCGAAACATTGCATGGGAACGTGTCAATTTTGACAAACTTTTTCACGTTTAAAGTGTCAAAACAAATCATTTTGATTTTCTCTCTTCATTTCAGTCACATTGAAATGTTTAATTTTGAGGAAATAAACACATTATTTTTGTGTTGTTTCAATTAATTTGTTTTGACATTTTTACATATTGTGTATTGTATTGATATATGTTTAGAATGTATTGTATTGATACATGTTTAGAATGCATTATATATTGCATAAAATATTTGGTGCTGTTTATTTTAGGTATTATCATACAATGCTAAATATTTCCCACAGCATCTTAGTGCTTCAGCACCACAGGAACAGAAGATATCAATGATCTCAAATTATTATTGCTTTTAAATTTTTAGGTCATAAGAGCCTTGTGGGATCATAGTTCTCCTTCACACTGAAGTTTAAAAAAAACCAACCACATATCAAAAGGCAGGAATTTCCCAAGGAAACTGTCCATTTTCCAAGCAGCTCTGTCAGCTCAATGATAGCATAGTACAGCTCCTCTCCCCTCTGCACACCAGAAAACCAACTCCTCTACTTGTTAAAGAAAAAAAAGAAAAAAAGAAGAAGAAAATGCAGATTTTCCACAGAGTGGAATTTGTATGCAATGTTTTCATGAGCATCAGGGATTTAAAAGTCTGAATACCATTGACCTCCTGGGGCCTTTGTCTTCCAAACCACTTATGTACTTTTAAAAGATATATTCCACCTCCTTCCTGGAAGTCTACCTGATTTTTTTTGTTGTTTTTTGCTTGCTTGAAACTACATTTCTGCTCCTTCATGCGTAGCAGAGGGGAATTGCTCCCTGTGAATTTCTGCTGCCACGTCGTTGTAGGTGGTGGGGAAAAGAAGGGCAAAGCAAGTGGCAAAAGGGAGGGCAAGAACGGCAGGACGGAGCTGAGCCTGCAACGAGGCAACTCCATCGATTCCTCATTTCAGGGAGGAAAATGTCCCCTAGGTCCCCTGTGGAGCCACAGGTTCGATAAGAGACAGAGGCAGTGCTGGATGGTTGGAGGACACAGAGCCCATCTTAAACGTGAAGAGAAGCAGGATCCCAGTGAGGCTGTGTGGGATGGCGATGGAGAGAGAGCAGAGCATGGCCATGCACGACAATTCTCCTTCCCTGTCCTCCCTTTCATCAGGATTAAAGGAAGTCCCAATACACACTAAGGGCTGCTCCTTCCCATGGAAGGCTCTGAACCCTCAGAGAGAGGGATCAGTCCTCACCACCTCTCTCAGGGAGAGCTGTGTTTGTGCAGTGGGAATAAAAAGCAGCTTCGCCAACTTTTGGAGATTTATTTACAGTGGAAGAGGGGCTTTTCTGTCTGCTTTTTCTCTTAACGGGACACGCCTGGAGCGCCAGGCTCCATGGCTGGAAATCTGAATTTCCCCACGCAGCTGCCAGGAGTGCACCTCTGAATGCAGATCTGCCTGGATGTGTCCTTGTGCTCCAGCTGGCCTGTCACTATGGATTACACTTCTTGGCTAATAGTGAGCACTGCTGGAGTCTGAGGCTTCCATTAAAAGCCGATGTTTCCACCTCCCCACCCCACAAATGGCTCCATCCCATCCCAGCTGACGTTTTTGTGCGTATGGCCTCATCTCTGGGGTGGGGAAGGAGCAAAGTGCCTCAATTTGTCTCTGTGTTAGGCAACAATGGAACAAGTCGAAGGCAGGAAAGGAGGTTTGAGGATGATCAGTTTTGAAAACTGTGGATAATTCACTTGGAAGTTGACCTAACCCCTCGTCACCAGCACATCTGTAATATTGGAGCCCCATCCCTCTGACAGCAACAGTACAGCTGAGCATGGAATTACCCCCTGGAAGAGTCCTTGAGGGAAATGCTTCATTACTCCAAGTTACGTTGTGGAGTGTCTTTGGAAAGGAGGAATGCTCCTGCAGGTGCCCATCTGTGCCACACGCTGCAAATCATTAGCCCTTCATCGCCACGGGGACTGAGGGCTACTGACAGATACAAAAGAATTGGCACAGGCACTTGACCTTTCCTCAATGCCAGGAGAAAATCACTGACCAGGAAGAACAGCACATGCTCAACCAGGCTCTACAAAGGGACGCAAGAAGATCTGGAAGAATTCAGAGCAATTTGTAAAGCAAACACTGCAGTTTCAGCACAACCTGTGCAGTTGGCTGGCGCTGCCATCACTCATGGGCAGGCCGAGGGGTGACTTCCAGTTTGGCAAGTGCCAGGTGCCATCACAGCTCCTCCCGCTCCAAGGGAGACATTCAGGATGAATGCCTACAAGGCTTCCACGGGAATGCTGAGAGATTCACACCTTTGTGGGCTGGAGGAAGGACAGGGCATGCCGAGTGGTACTTTACAGTTTCCCTGGTATAGTGTCCTGCCAAAGGGAGTGAGCAGTCCCCTCCACCAGCCTGCACACATTCTCCTGCTGGAACTCCTCATCCTGGATGGATCCTGCATGCCTCTGCAGCTTCCCAAAGTGACTTTGAAAGCAATCCAGAGCAAGCATCACATTTGTGTCTTCAACAGCCTGACTCCCAAAAAGATCCTGTGCAATCAGCTGGCCAAATCCAAATCTGAAAAACACCTCCATGGCTGGTCATGATTAATTAATTCTGCCTTGACATTCCCCAGGGCACCTAGCAGCTACTCAGAGCTGCCAGAGAAAGGGACACTGCTGTGGGAAAGGATAAATAGTCTTTCCTCAACTGCAGACATCGAATTAGACAATAAATAGCTGGCTAGATACATAATTTTGTATGAGTGTTAAATTAAACGCAGAACAGGAATACAGCCGTCTTATCCCTGTGAAATCAAAGGTGCTGGGAAAGAGTTTCCAAAGAAAGAAGAGTATTTAGAGTCTGCTGTGGTCATGAAGACATAGCCTGAAGTGATCTATCATGGCTTATGTGACTGTTTACAATGACAGACAGCTATTCTCGGACATTTTATTCCTGGTATACTATTCTCAGACCAGAGCAGCTCAAGGAAACTTCCCTCTAATTTACACCCCTGTTTTGTCCCTCCTCCTGCAGACTAGACAACATCTTTATTCCCATAGGACCAACACAGTTTGTTCCCACCAGCTGTTGTGGGCTTAGCCTGTGCTCCACAGGGAGCTGCAGCTGCCAGCCCAAAACAGGGGCTCTCCTATGTACCCCTTAAACACTTCAGTCCCCTAAACCCACAGGTTCTGCCCAGATTTTCCCAGTAACCACACAGCAGAGGCTCCAGTGACAAACAGGGGATCCTGCAGGACTCAAGGAAGCCGGCAGGAGGTGCAGTGACATCCCGGCTTCAGGTGGGGCCCTGTGGAGCACATGGCCCAGAGCAGATGGCTGTGGAACCCCTGCCAGCACAGGGAGCACCGTCACCCCTGTCTCATTGAATGTGCACATCCACAGCTGATTTTACTCCAGCACCACAAGTCCCGGTGTACAAACCCAGCCACACAAATTAAGTGCACGACGCCCTCGTCTGAGCTCCTGTCACAGAGCAGTGCAGGAGTCTGCTGGTTCCCCTTACTTATCTCCCAGTCCTGGAAGTCTTTGCTTTGGCCCCTCTGTCCCTGAGGAGACAAGTCCCACCTTGCAGATATGTTGATGTTCTCCTCCTCAGACATTCAGTTCAGACTCTGCTCCCACTGCAATGAGGTTTCTGAGCGAGCAGGAGCTTCCTCTGCCTTTCTGCACCTTTGTCCAGAGTCTGAAATCAGTTCAGATCATTCCCTCCCTCCTTCTTTGCCACTTCCCTTCACCCACCTTGCTCCTCCTTTTTCCATCACAGCAGGCACAGCCAAGACATGTTATTAACACTTGCCACTTCGTTAGTAATCTTCTCCAGGAGGAGCAGAGGAGAAAAGAGGAAAGTGTCCAAAAATTGGAGTCAGGAAAGTTGGATTAAAGGAAGAGTAGCAAAGACTTGAAGGTGTGAATGAGAAAGTGCGGGAGTAGAAGGAGTTTGAGAAAAATCTAATGGGTGAGAAAGAGATTTATAATTAATCCCCAGGCTGGTGAGAAAGCAGGGAATGAAGTCAAGACCATACTCTTCTCTAAATCGTTCTGCTCCTGATTTACTTTGACTTCAGACAGATCTTTTTACTTTCTCTTTTTATCTCCCATCACTCTGGACCCTTTGAGTATCTGTTATTTGAGGTAGGAATTGTCTTTAACCGTGTGCAGCATAAACGAAACTGCAGTCATAGGCACTAAAGGATGCAAGACATTGTTTTTAACACATCCTAAAATTAGGCTCAGGAAAGTGCTCAGGGATTGTCTGCCAATGTTTATTAGTGCAGATTGAATTCATTAGATAGTTACTGTCAAAAAGTGGGATGGGAAAAAATTAAAATAATCAAAGTACTCGGCTGCATTATTTCTTAACTTAAATGCTTCATGATGAGACATTTATAAAGTGGATCTAAATGGAAATGTTAAAAAAACAAAACCAACCAAAAGTGAAATAATATGGTTATGAAAAAAAAAATTCATTTATGAAAATTTTAATTTTGAAGTGATTTTCTACTCTCTTTTCCTTTTAGTCTCAAATATAAAATCTTTTCATTCTTCCCCTGCCATACTAATTATATTTAAATACCTAAAAGTAATTTTTTCCCTTCATTTTTTCTTCCAGAACTAAACAGATGAAAAAAAAATATATAGAGAAATCATTATTCACCTATTCCTACCAGGAATTCCAATAACTGTCTGTCAGATCTTCATAACAACATGAGGGATCTCAGCAAGGCTGAGTTTCTGTGAGTTCCTTAAGCTGACGACTTTCAGAGTCCTTTGCTCTCTTCTAGTTTAAACCTGCATTCAACAGAGAACTTAAAATGAAATAATTAGATTTACAGCAAAATAGATGAGCAAAGCCCTGTATCAAAAATGAGTGAAAAGTTCCCTGGAAATAATCTGAGAGTGAATTGACTTTTTCCATTAGAAACTGCCATATGCTGCTGGTTTATTTTAAGACAGTGACACCATCCCTTTTCACCCTCTATTTCTCTGAATTCTTCCCTTTCACTTCTCCTGACTTTCCTTTTTTTTTTTTTTAATCACCACAGAACCAAATAGGCACAAAGTCCCTACTGAAAATTGGAACATGTGATGTCCAAGTGCCTAAGACATTAAGCCAAAAAAAAAGCAGCAGAGCTCCCTCCATCAGCCATCCCTGACTCAAACCCCTGAAGAGCACTCAGAATGAGACACAGGCACGCAGGGATGGGAACAGCCTGTTCCAGCGATCCTGTTCCTCAGGCAGTGTCTCCACCCATTTTTGTGTCTGGTTTCTCCAGCACAGGACCCTGCTCACAGCAGTCTCGGTCCCAGAGGTATTTAGGGAAGCAGCACCTGCTCAGCTTCCTTCATCCAGAGGATTTAAAGAAAATTAGATATGTGTGTAGGGATTGAGCACCTGAATATCTCTGGATACTTCCACATTGCCAAAGATCTCAGCTCCCTGTATTAGTTTGCTCTTGGAGTTGCTCCAGGAGGAAACAAGCTTCCCCTCAGAAATAACCCAGTTCTGGGTATATTTTGCTTTATTAACATCAGTGTTGGGCAATATGAGCAAGCACATATCCTCCAGTGGTTTATTGTCATTTTCCACAGTCCTGCAGCATTGTCCCAGCAGACACTGCATGCTTGAACACTCTTGAACACACGTGGGGCATGGAAAATGCATCCTGAGTCTCTTAAAACAAAAATACTGCGTTATTGAGCTGGGAATCAGTCCTCATATCCTTTCAGGTGCCTGGAATTTTAAACTTACACCTAAAAATAAAATCCAGAGTGTGTCTCAGCTCTCCTGTTGATTTCCTTTTCCCTGACTCCAAATGTTACTGATGGAGGTCTGGAGACCAGAGCAACACTGTGCAAGGGCAGCAGAGTGTGTTTGTCCCCAGCGCTTCCATCCACCACTGCCACAGCACCCGAGGGAGGGTCATGCCCCAGCATCAAAGGCGTGTCCCTGTGACGTGAGACACGAGGGTTTGGGGACTGCACTTTACTGGTGTCAAGGCTTTACAGAAGAGCTGCCTCAGAGGAGCAGCAATGAGGAAAAAAGTGCAGCCACGGACAAAATCTCTGTCTTCAAACTTAACAAAGTAATGAGAAGCACTGCAGGAGGATCCACTGGTAGAATCTATCAGCCTCTTTTGCTCTTCTATTTAATGCAAGCAGCTTTATCATTAATTGCTACTTACTGCAAATGCTGAAGTTGGTAAAAAGATTAATATGAAACAGCAGCCTTGATTCAGCATTCTTAAAGCACAATGCACATCTCTGTGTGTGTGCACTTGCAAACTCCATTTTATGTTTTGTGTATGTAAAATACTCATTTCTGTGTGCAAGAGAGGCAAACAGATGCAGTTAGCATGTTCTTCTTCCCTTATCTATTCCAGTAAAAGGCCAACTCTGCCAGTGCTCTTAGGCAATGAGAAGAGAAATTAATTCAGGCCAGATTTCTGAATATGGAGCCATTTTGCTGGGGTGGAGGGGAGACAGAGGCAACCCAGTACTGCTTTTGCCCAGCACTGGAAATATAAAGAGTCAGCACGGCTGACTACCAGTCTTTGGGGGATTATATTTCCTGAGGACAGGGGTTGCCAAATTCTTTTAAAAATCCACATTTTTCCTCATGCCAAACTTGGATCCGAGTTCCCTGGGTAGTTCCCATCTGCTGTGTGAGCTGGAGTCTCAGAGCCGCAGCACTGAAGGCATTCAGCTCCTGTGCATGGAAACATATGCATTTAAAAAGCTCTTCTGAAAAGCTCCCGGCCTAAGTGACCTGCTCAAGGTCATATATAACATGTCAGTGACAGTACCACAATTGAACTATCTTGCTACAGCGCTGCTTTATTCACACAGTGCTGCTGCATCCCAAAACAGCTGCTGCTCCTGGTCTGCTGCTGCCTTCCTCTCCTTATCTCATCCTCCTTAGAGACACATCTGTCCTGTGCTCTGTAAACCATAATATACCTGTAGTCTTTTATTCACTATTTGTCACTGGGCAGTTTTATTACAGATCCCTGAATTATCCAGCCTAGACTACAATCTACTTATTCCTGTCAGCCGTTCTCGCTTTCGACCCTCACCTCACCTTTCAGCCTTGTCAGTGTTTTAAGGCTTTCAGGTACTTGAAATGGAGGGACAATTCTGATTCTTGGGGGAAATCCAGTAGAATTTCACCGAGGCCAGCCTGCTGGTCTCCCTCTCTTTTCTAAATGCAGGTGGTCGGAAATCAGGAGCTTGCACTGGTCTCTGCAGTCCCATTTGAACCAATCCTTCAAGAATACTAACAGCTGCCATTTTAGACCTCTGATCCCCATTCTTGCCATCCATAAAGTTTTATTCTCCTCCTTTTTTTGCTCCTTTCATCAGAAATCAATCTTCCAATGATGCAGGTAAATTGCAGTCCTACCTTACAGCTATTTTTTTTTGCATGCATGCATGCATGCATCTTTGTGGTGAATTTTGCAGAACAAAAACTCCCTTGTCCATCCTTCCCAGCTCAGGCCATGAGCACAGTAATCATCACACCTACACAACACCTCACTAGCAGATTTGCACCTGCCTCTCACAGCCCTCTCTTGTTTGTCATCCAGGAAGCAAAGGAATCATTTGTCCCGATGTGGCAATTTGTCTGAGCATTCACACCTGCCCCACCAGTGAACTTTGTGTTCCCACCAGCCAGCTCCCACCTCCCTCCTCCCAGTCACACACCTGTCAGAACTTTATCCCATCTATTGATGTGTTTTCCTCACAGACATCACCTGCCAATCCTTCCCACCTTTCTGAAGGAAGCACTGCTCTATTACCTGACCATGGGAGAGTAGTTTCTTCTCTGTTCACCTAGAGATGCTCATGGCCACTGCAGAAGTGGCCCTTAGCAAGTGTCACCCTTTGAAGCTGAACTTCCCTGTCTGTACTCAACAGCCTTGTTTTCTCTTCACCCAACCTCTGTCTTCAGCAGCAAGAAACGAACGGCTGATGGGAGACGAAAGTTATGGAGAAAGGCACATTCCTCCTCCCTCCCACCAGTGTGGTGATGATGGATGACCCTGGGCAGGAGGCAGGACTGTGCCCAACACAAGGCAGACAGGGGGAGTCACCTTGGGACCCTCAGGGGGATGGGACTGGGGAAAATATGGGGAGAGGACATGGCTCCATAGCTGATCTCTGTCCACCCTGTCACTCCTACCAGGCTGCTTTGGTTAAGTCTCAAGGTTTCATGCACCCACTTATCTCTGTCGCAGCCTCTCTGCATCAGCTTGGGCAGATTCTTTAAGGTGACATCCTACAAACACCTTGGAGGCTGATTTTCCAAATGTTCCCCATATCCCACGGCAGTATTTAAGATCCTCATTTCTATAATGTTCTGCTACCTTGCCCCCAAATACTTTCAAAATCTGTCAAGGCAAAATTGCAAACTGAAATGCTTCTACTGACAGGATTTGAATTGATCTCTGAGCCTTGTGCTGTATTTCCTCTGGTACTGAGTAGAGGTGACAGCATCCCCTGTTTCTTTTCCTTCCCCTCTGTCCAGACAGCAGGCCCTTAGGGTCAGGGAGCTTGTATCCATACAGAACCTGCTGCTGGGAGACTCCAGGCTCATCCCAGCTCTGCACCAGCCCGCAGATACCAGTTCTGATAGAGGAAACTGAGCTGTGCAGCTCAGGGTCACTGCTGCTGCCTATAACCACCCATTTTATGTCCTACTTCAATATCTACTCTAATCACTGAAATTACTTTTGTGGGAGTTGACACATAAGAAGAGATTGCTGGATTGATACTCTGTCTGGCATTGATGAAAACCTTTTTATAATACCTTAATCCAGCACCCACAGAAGCAATTTGTTAATCTCTTGCTGACTTAGCTTCCAGCGGGATCGACCATAGGCAGTCACATTACCTGGCCAACCATATTATGTTCTTTTTATGCAGACAGAAAATGTCCTTCCTGACCCCAGAAGATGGTCATCCTTTGCTTTGAAGCCTGAGACCTGATTACCATTGTCCCAGATTGCAGGGCTGCAAATGCTATTAATTGCTACAAAGTTATGTAGCCTTCTACACTTCAAATCCATCCAGACTTTCATCTCAGCAACATCCTGCAGCAGGGAATTGTGTGCCTTCACTATACACCGAAGAAAGGACTATTTCCTTTTAATTTGCTTTAAAAGTTGTGCCCTTTAATTTTGATGTGTCCCCTTGTTCTTTTATCATCAAAGTGTTAAAATGCTTCTGATCACTTTTCATTTTAACCTTCATATACCTTTGTACTGGAACCCGAATGTCCCTCCTCACTCCCAGCTTTCCCAGACTAGATGAACTATTATTTCCAGGCTTCCCTTATTTAACTTGTTAATATTTGTAAAGCAATTTAAAATGTATTAATATGGTTCAATTATAATATCACTTCTATTTTCCATCCTTCCTTTTAATGTCTCAAGTGTCCATCTAATTTGCCATCAATCTCCATTGATTCTTCCTCTGATGATATGTTAGTCTTTATAATATCCCGGGGAATATTTCTTCTGCCTTCCTGATGAGCATTTTGGAACAAAGAAGCTGAACGCTGATGGACCATAAACATGATTCACTCTGCACTCGGTGTGTGTATGGATTTGCTGTTGCTTAGGCTTTGATCTTGGAAATAAGTTTCATTATGTCCATGGGGCTGTAATTAAAAATTTGTCTGTGTGATTCCAATTGCAGGATTGGGCTCTTTGTGGTTGTGATTGCTTTGGTCGGTGACAATTGAGCCCAGGTGTGAAAAAGGTCTATGTTTGATAAACTTTGAGCAATATCTGAGCACTCAGCGACACATCCTGCAGCAGCAGGGCCTTTGAGACAAGAGGAGTGATTTTGACATCTATCCAGTCACAAAGAGTGGAGAGAATTGAGATATGGTTATTCACCCCTTCTTTTTCTCATAGAAACTGGGAGACACCCAAGGAAATTATGCAGTACTAGATCTAAAACCTCCCCCAAAAAATCCTTCCATAGATGACTTGTAACTTACTCCATTGCTGCAGAATGTTATGAAAACACAAAGCATGAAAGGAATCAATAAAGAAATAGTCACATACAGGATATTCCATCTGGCACTGCAGACGACAGTCCTCAGACAACTACTGACTTGGCATGTCCCCACACAGCTGAAAGGTTATCCCAGGAGTGACAGCGCTCATCCATGTCTTTCTGATCCCTTTAGGGTCCTACTGTTGTGGTTAGAACACTTCTCAGATATTTCCAGTTTTAACAAGGCCCAATCCAGCTCCATCAGCAAAATATATCCCTCCTTCATCCCTCATCCTCCAGCAAATTCCCTGAGCAACACTTCCAGTTCCAATCAATTTTTTCACCTTAACTCTTCCCCCCAAGAAGCAAATAAAAGGATTGATGCACATGTATCTCTAATTGCACAGAAAGGGTTTTATCTAAATATTTTTAGAACTCAAATTTCTGCTCCTTGGTTACTTTAGGTAAATATTATGGGAAAATCCTAATTGGTCTCTTTTCCCTCGTTGACCAGATTTATCTATTCACTGGCCTAAAACATGGCCCATCATTTTCAAATACTTTACAGTTCTCTTTTAGGAGAGCGGAAATGGCAGATAAACCACATTATCAGCATTCTCCAGCAAAAAAACAGCAAAGCCTGGAGTTGTTTCGCAGAAGCAACTCCAAATTTGGATGACATGACAATAAGCAATTCTAGAAATAGCTGCTGGTCTTAAGGCTATATTACAGGGATCCTTGTTGCTGCTTTCTTCTCTCTGTTCACAATTTTAGTACAAACACTGTGCTGTCTTTGTTAGTTCTTTCCTTAGACTTTCTTGGTATTTCTTAGGCATTCTTCGGTCTCAAGTTGTACCTCCTGAGCTCTCGCTGCTCCCTCAAAACACACCTTTGATTTTGACTGCAAACCTCACCCAGCACAGAGAAGTGTGGGAAATGGCTGGAATAATACTCCTGTTCCAGGCAGGGAGGTGGTCTGAGCCAGGAGGGACCCAGAGCCACATATGTACCCCAGCATATGTCTGAGGGCTCTGCTTACCCACTCACCATCTGTACCTACCTCAAGAGCAGCCACGTGCCAAGAGCAGCCTGGCTGCTCCAGCACCTGCATCCTGCCTTGCTGGTGTCTGTTCCACTGATCCCAGAAGTCCAGCTAAGGATTCACACCTGCTCATCCTGGTCCTCCTGCCTGCTCCAAATCCCCAGCCTCTTCCCTGGGGTCACAGCTCATTTCTGTTCATTCTTCCCTGGTTAGTTTTAGTTTCCTTATAATTTTCCACAAACTCCTTTTATTTATTTTTCGGTTCCTGCAGCCTCACCTGGAATGTGCTGCCTGCACGAGGCGATGGTTTTAAAGGTCACTCTCCCTGTCTTCCACCCTGCTTAGCAAGTCAGCATCAAAGTCAGCTGCAAAGATAAATTACCACAGAGGTCCCCAGTGTTAGCAATGTATCTGACAGCCACACACGCAGCTAGGGCAGGGTAAAGAAATGGCTAAATGGGATCAGTTGTGCCGACTCAGGACTTCTGGCCAAAACTGTATCCAAAACCATGATGGACACAATGGAGTCCAGAGCACAGGCCAGGTTCTAAATCACTCTTCAAATCAAAGCCTAAGAAAGAGATCCTCACTCACCATGGAGCCAGTTAACAGCCCTGGCTTCAACAGGCTGCCATGATTTACAGTAAGAGGCTGTGAGCTTTCCACAGGAACTCGCTTGTACAACACATTCCAGCTATAACATGCAAAGATATAAAACTCCAGGCTGTAAGAAGACCTGTCGTAAGGCTTCAGGATGTATCTTCTCTAAATACCAGGGTAAAGGACATGCTTCCTGTCAGGATAGCAAGGAGACAGGTCCCAGGCATGAAAAGACTACCAGATCCAGAGCTACTCTACTGGAAATCAGGAGTACGGAGAACAGATGGGAGTGAGAGCTCCCTCTACTCCTATATTCTCTTTTGATATCCAACCAAAAGCCCTGGAGCAAATTGTTGGGGTTTTGTTGGTTTTCTGGAGCTTCTCTTATGTGTGAGAACCTCTCATAGCTTGGTTTGCAAGCTTGGTGTGTGTCAGCCCTGAGCTGACTTTTCTGTAATTCATGACTCTCTGGGAGCGAAGATGTCTCTGTGATGGAAATACTCCACCGAATGGTGCCCACTGCTTGCACACTCACAGAAAATTGTCTTAGGGCTTCAAAGCTCTGCTGGTGCTTCTGGCACCTCAGTTTCTACCTCTGCCCAGCATTTCCATCCCCAGTACAGTGAACAACAGCATGTGTCTGGCAAAGGCAACTCACTCCATCCTCCTCTGCAGGCCACCCTCTGAAGCTGGTTTAGATTATTCACTCTTCTATGACTTACTGTTATTCCTATTGCCACTGGAAGAGGTGATCCATCAGTAGTGCAACTGATTGTTTTTCTGGAACAGGAGCCAGGAATCGTGTATGTGAGAGTTCAAGCACTGGGGAATGCTATATCAACACCCAGAAACATGCCACCACCACTGGTGCCACCTTGGGTCCCACTCTCACCCAGCGCTGCAGTGGACACAGCAGCAGCTCTGTGCAGAGCTGAGCTCCACCAGCTGTGCCATGCAGGCAACAATAAAATGGATGTAGAACACATGACTTCAGAAGAACAAATAGCAAAAATAAATAAGCATCTTTCTCCTGTGAAGCTGCTTGCAGGTCCTGCCTCAAGGCTGCAGGAAAACAGCTCCCTGAGCAGGGGGCTGTAAACGTTGTGCTAAACTCCCCAGCCCTGGCTCAGGGGAATCCTGGGCCTGACTCTTGTTTTCTTTCCAAAATGACATGTTCATATATCCAGTTTATGCCACCTCCACTTGGGATGTGATCCAGTATTCCTAAAATAAACTTAAGTCCTTCAATAGCCTTCAGCTCAGTCTAAATCAGCTGCTCCTCTGATTTCTGCTCTTTCTCCCATTCCTCTCTCCCACTAGTCAGGACTTTTCCTTCCCTGGCATTGCATAACTTAGCTCATCAAGCCAGCAACAGCTGTCCTGTGCCTACTCCAAACCCTGGGAATGTCACCTCATTTGTCTGGTCCAGCTCTGCCCATCCTCTCTCCAGACAGAAGTACCCAGCAGATATATCCAGTTTGCTTCCCCAGGTCTCTCTGCTTGATAACATTTCCCTTTTCCACACCGACTGCAGCCACGAGCCCGCTGCAGCCCTTGCCAGACGTGCTCCAGGCCCAGCACATCGGCTGGACATGGCCATGCAGAGGCACAGCAAGCAGGGGAAAACCTTCCCTGGCATCCAAGAACACTCTGGAGTACCACACATTGCCAGGAGGAGATGTTTTGCCCTGACTCAGCTCAGCATCACTCCCTAACTCGGCATCCTGCTCAGCCAGCCTTGGCATCCTGGCAGCCATCTTCCAGGGAAGAGGGAGAACCGCAGGACCAGACCCTGGTCCATGGATCTGTTTAGAGGCCAGATCTCTGTGTGTGTGTGGATATTCTCCCTTTCTGAAAAGCTGCTCTGTGTGGCCTGGAAAGAAATGGGCCAAGGTCCTTACGGCTGTAAAAAAACTCATGATACTTTTGCAAGCAGGATGGTGTAAATCAAACAACTGGGCACAAGCTCCCTCGGTCTGGGTAATTTATATTCTGCCTCACTAAGTTCATCTCTGCACTTCCAATGCATGAAGTGATTTTTCACTTCCCCTGTAGTATTTGCTGGCACGGAAAAGCTGCTGGGCTCTGTCCCAGAAGTAGCTGCATTTCATCACCGGGTGAACGATCCCTGCCCGCACCGGGCCGGCTCCCCGCAGGCTCCGCTCGCCCCGCGGCTCCGTAACGAGAGGACGCGGCCCGCACCCGTCCAGCCGCACCTGGGATCCAGGAGCAGAGCCCCGCCGGCACCGAGCGCCCACCTCCGGCCCCTCCGCCTTATCCGCGGCTGGGGATGGGGGAGGGGGATGCGGGCGATGATGAGGGCGGAGGATGCTGCCGGGGAATGCGGGCGGGGATGCGGGCAGGGATGCAGGCGAGGATGCCGGCAGGCGATGCTGCCGGGGAATGCGGGCGGGAATGCGGGCAGGGATGCGGGCAGGAGTGCGGGCAGGGGTGCGGGCAGGGGAGCGGGCAGGGGTGAGGACAGGGGTGAGGANGGGGCGCGGGCCTGCGCGGGGCGAGGGGTGCGATCCCGTCCCCGGGGGGTCCCTCCCCGATTTCCCACCTCCGAAGGGCGTGACTCGCGGTGCTCGGGGGTTCTTCACCCTCATGTCTGTTCTTCAGCGATTTTCCCCTCCCCCGATCAATTTTTTTCCTGCTTTCTCTGCATCAGCTGTAAATACCAAGTCCTGGATAAAGTCTAGAAATCCACATTCATTCCTGGAGGTGGGCAGGGAGCTGGGCACAGATCCCTGGTTCTGGAGTCAGTTCCTGCCATGCTCTCCTGAGCAATGCGCCTGGAGAAGGTGGTGGGGCTCCTGCCTGAGCAAAGATGGGAGGATTTGGCTTTGAACTATTTCTGTCGCACAGGCAACAATGATTATTGTCTGCTGGCAGACCCATTCCCACGTAGTGTTTAGCATCAGCCTTACACATACTTCCAATGTAGTAAACAGTGGTGGTTAGGAGAGAACAGAGACACATTCCATGCCATTTCTTTTGAGACACCTTTTACCTAGAACAAGCCAATTCACCATATGTTCCTCCTCTCCAAAGTTTTAACACAGACTTTAGTCAGCCTCATTATATTCCTTCTCTTGGAGGCTTGTCTCCTCACTAGGCCCTATGGAAAGAGGGGAAGAGGAGGAAGGTCAGAGGGGAAAGTTAAACACCTCTAAGACTAGTGACATCATCTCCCCCGTGCCTACTCTGTCATTTCTGATCAAGGGGCTTGCAAAGGGAGTATCTGTCCCCTCAGGATGGGAGGGTTTTGCTCTGAACCAGGGTAAGACCGAAGTGGAGCCTTGCATTGTGTATTTTAGCCATTGATGTGTGTGTAGTTCTGCTCACACACACACTCACACGCATTAAAAAGCTATGTAACTCCAGCAGAGCTCTTCCCATACTCCCAGACTCCAGCCCTTGATCAGAGAAGGCATGATGGGTATGGAATTGCCACCGCTCCCCCAGCCATTTCCCTGCTTCCCTGTCTGCTGCTCATCTGTCTTTCCAGTAGTGAAATCATTCCCGAGTCCTGGGAATCTAAAAAGAGCCATAAAACAAATGTAGACACACCAAATGTAGCAGTTTTCTGCTGAGTTGCAAAGGGCTTTGGAGTCAGACAAACCCCAAATCAATGCCTGGAGCCAACTACAAGAGAGAAAACTACACTGCAGGAACAAACCACCTACTGCGAGCCCTGCAAAGAAGACAGCATGTGTGTGCTCATGTGAACTTCTGAAGGTTTGATTTACATAATAAGAATGTCAATGCAGCTATTTCTGCACATTCCAGTGTGCGTGGATCCCACCTGTGTGGCTGAGCATGTGGGAACTGCGGGGCCGTGGAGCTTGGAGATGTGTCTGCATCCACGGGAGAGTGAGTCCGAGGTGCTGTGTCTGAGCATGGGGTGGGCTGTGAGTTCCACAGCATATGCTGGGTTGCTTGGCGTGTACATGCTCCAGGGAGACCACAGTGGCTTGTCTGGGGTGTGTGGGAGGGAGAGAGTCCGGGGCTGTCTGTCTGCTACTCACAACCAGAGCTGATCGATATTTTTCCTTTGTAAGGATTTTTTTTTTTAAAACCTTTCATGTTCCTTACACCAAAGCCACATCTCATCTTTACTCGCTCCCTCCTCCTCTCACTGTCACCCAAATACTTCTCTACAACTCCTGGGAAAGCAGCTTTACTGCCATTAACAAATTATTATTATGCAGCCAGATAAGGAGCCAGAGTAAAGCATGAAGGACCCTTCTGTCCTGCCTAGTCCAGATGTCAATCACACGGCTAAATTCAAACACCAATTCTGCCAGCATTTCATCTGCTGCTGGGTTCCCTCCATGAACAGAAGACTGCATCCAAGAAGTGACACCTCCTCCCCTTCCCCACTCCCAGGTACCAGCACGGGGGAACTCTCCAAAGCCAAAACACACACACCTATAACCTCCCTCCTCTCTCCAGATCGTCTCTAGGGCTTTAGACCCAGACTGTGCTGGATCTCGGGGATGATGCAATGGCATGAAGATGCCCTCCGTACCCCATTCCCCAAGGACTGGAAAAAGGCAAAGTTATGCTCCACGCCAGCCTCGCAAGCAGCACTGAACGCTGCGTGGGGAAAAGCCATCTCCAGCACCGTGGGGTGCAGCTCTCCGCCATCGCTGCCCTCCCCCGGCTCTGCCGCTGTCTCCCATCCCCGCTGGAAGTAGAGGCAATCAACCCAGTGTGGAATTCGAGGCGACAGACTTTCCTTTTCTTCCGCGATTTGCTTGTCACTTGCGAAAGCGGAGCAGTGGATTAAGTGGAGATGACACCATCTCCTTGGGGACGGTCCCCCCCTGCTCCGGGATGTATAGATACTCCGGAATACAGATGGATCCTGGCTGTCTCCCACCCCCCCCGCCACCCCCGCCTTGCCGCCAGCCCAGCCGAACCGGCGCTGAACCCCAATTGCCGGGCATCCTCCGAGGGGGGCTGCGTCTTGCCCCAGTAGAAACCAGCGCTCCCAGTCTTCCCAGCGAGCGAATCTCGGCCCCTCGCTCAGCACCACGCACGCAGAACGGCTAAGGGATCCGCGGGACTTCGCCATCCATCCCTCCTCGTCCCTCCGCGCTGCCCAGGGCGGGGGTGCAGGCAGGGGGGG
>VZTH01009930.1:90117-111527 GCA_013397815.1 Aleadryas rufinucha
GCTGGGCTGAGCTGGGCTGGGCTGGGCTGGGCTGACAGAGGGGGAAAAAAATCAACCACCTCGTGCAGGGTATGTGGGGCAAGGAGCGCAATGGGAGATGCCCTCCTTCCTGCAAGGACAAGCCCTTCTCTGGCCTGCAAGGACACTCTGTCCTTCTGTCACCCATGCCCTGTGGCTACAGAACATTGTCTTAGGCTAAATCTTCAGCAAATTTTTCCTAAGCAGAATTAGAAGCTGTTTCGTTAAACTCCAAGCTGCTCTGACAGGGCTGAAGCTTATCTCAGTTACAGGGTACTCAAATCTCCCGAGTTGTGCCTTTTTCCAAGTGACTGTTCAGACACAAAGCACACTTCCTGGTGAGCCACCTTGGAGTCTTGTCACACTGGCTCAAAAAAAAGACTGAAATTGTTCTCACAGATTGCCCTGGTGCAAGGCCACAGAGGAAACTCCACAGCAGGAAAAACTCAGGAATCAGGTCTTATACAGAACATATAAACAAGGTCAAAGCCCTTGTTTAAACAAATAAATGGTGCTTGGGGTTATCATCAGTGTGTTCTTTCATTGATGCTCTTGGCATTTACCAGAAATAGGAGAGAAACCCTTGTGTCCTACATGAGGCTGTTTGAAATTAAAGAGAAGGCTCCATTAACCTGCAGTGTAGCCACATGGGATTTGCCAACTCAACCAATGCAACAGTTCTGGGTGTCTTTCCTCACTACACCTGAGAAGGCTTCAGTGATTCGGTCTAGCAGGATTTGGTGCCACCCAGAATGATATTTCATATTCCTATGAAGAGGGAGAGAGAGAGAACAAGTGAGATTATACTCTTCAGGCACCCAAAAGTCTCACAGACCTAGGGAACATTTCATCACCCAAGGGCTGGAGCTGTGTCAGTTGAGGGTTGGGTTGGATATCAGGAAAAGGTTCTTGTCCCAGAGGGCTGTGGGGCACTGCCCAGACTCCCCAGGGAATGGTCACAGCCCCAAGGCTGCCAGAGCTCCAGGAGTACTTGGACAATGCTCTCAGGCACAGGGTGGGATTGTTGGGGTGTCTGTGCAGGGCCAGGAGTTGGACTGGATGATCCCTGTGGGTCCCTTTCAGCTCAGGATATTCCATGATTCTGTAATTCTATGATTAAAAACTCCCTACAAAGTAACATCTCCATCCAGAAAGTCAAAGTCAACCAACTCCTGGGGCAGGTGTCCTGCCTGGAAATAAGATTTTCTATCAATATAATAAAAATATAATTACAGGAAAACATAAAACAATGCAAGAAGAGTAGTTCTGCTTATCATTTTCCTGTCCAGACTGTTCTCCCTGTCCCACCCCATCCCCCCAAATCACACATACACTGTTGCTGCCTCTTTTCCCAGAGCTGTGACTCTCTGTATCAAAAGCAGATTATTTGGTGCATTGAGTATTCAACATGTTCTCTTACAGTATTGTTGTGTTCAATGAGCTTTGCTCATCTGAATGGACACTCACTGCATAGTCCACTGGTTTAATTTGCTGCTTTGGAAACCTAAGCAGGTTACAGTATATTTAGCTATGTGTCTGTTCTTATGTGTCAAAGATAAGGCTTCTGGATGCCATTTTAAAAAACAAAATTATTTCACTTCAGTAGCTTTCTCTTTTCAGTAGTCTCTTGTTTTTAGTCTTGGGTATTTCAACTCACCTTCTCCCTACAACAAACAAAGCCTGGATCTTCACCCCAAATCAGCAAAGCTCCATCAAACAAGGATTTCTATTTCTTCTTCCAGTAAGGATTTTTTTTTTTGAGCTTTTAACAATTTTAGCACATCCAATCCTCACTTTTTTCACCCTTCTTTCCACAGATGTCTCAAAAGCAATGTTTGGACTTCTTTAAACTATAATATTGTTCCCATGATGAAAATAGAAACCAGTCTATCAGGGGACGATATGAAGGAGAACAGAAATTCACAACACACAGGGTGATAAGAGAGTGTCTCCAATTTGCAAGCACTGGGCAAACAAAAAATTATGGTAGTGACGAGGATGGAGAAACAGTAATTTGGACTCTTTATTAGAAGTTTAGGAAGAAATCACATGGAACTGAGAGACCTAGAAAGCAGGGAATTGTCCATGTTGATCACTTAACAGCTGCCACAGTGACGGACAAAGAGGTTTCCATGGTGTGTTCCAGGTGTGCTGTGGGTGTGGGTTAACCCCAGTGTTCAACTCAACACAGCATAGTCATCCCCTCACTGCCCTCCATCCCTCACTCCAGGGGCCTGGTGGAAGAGGAAGGGGCAAATAAAAGCAAGAAAACTTGGAAGTCAAGAGAAAAAAATTTCAAAATTGAAGCCGTAGAAGATGACTAAAAGAAGTGAGACAAAGGCAACCACTCACCACATCCCCACAGGTAGACTAATACCCAGCTGGATCTCAAACAAAAGATGACTAATCTAACTAAAATCCTCTTTTTCCCCTTTTCATTGCTGAGCATGATATTCATTATCGAAATCATCAGTGTGTGAACAGCAGCTTTTGGTCACAGACCTACAACAGGATTCTATGAGCTGCTGTAAGGGAAATTCACTCTGCCCCAAACAGGCCAGCACAAAGTGCCATTCTTATCTCTTGCAAAAGGAGCTGTATGTGCCAGCTGCACACAGCGAATTCTTCATTTCTGTTTGTGATTCTACAGCAAAACTCACTCCAGAGTCCCACGAGCTGGTGAAGATATTCAGACTCCACTCTGAGTTCTTCGCATGCTACTGGCAAACTTTTCTTTCCCACATATCCTGTTGTGTTGTCCTCCTTGAGGATACACAATGTATTCTTGTCAAGGTTTCACAGACTTCATTGTTTATTACAGGCTAAAAATGGATTAAACTTGCTTTGTGAGCATTGTATTGATATTCTGGTGCTTTCCCAGTCTCTTGTGAAATATATTTCCTCTTTCTCCTCTGCAAACAATATCACAGCAAGCAGTGATCTTACTCAGACTGTGCTTTGTGCTGGTTGCAGAGACATCCTACGCACCAACCAGATTCATCTGCTGTTGGTATCCCTGAACACCTGGATGAGTGTCTCAGTGTTCCCCAAGCAGGATGGGTGACACGAAGGGCTCTGTGGCCAGACAACTACCAGGCTGTTCTAATGGATGGCGGCAAGAAGGCTGTGAATGGGCTCAAGGGTCAGGCCAAGAGGCAAGGAGCAAGCAGAGCCTGTTTCCATCACCCCCAAATGCAGAATTAAAGGTTTAAGTTGAGTCTTCAGCATTGGTTGGAGAAAGGCTGGAATCCCCAGCCAAGACAAAATGCTGGGAGGCCCCAACAGAGTGGAAAGAAGCAGTTATGAAATGTTTGGGGTTTTTTTCTAAAATGAGTTTCTGCTGTCTAGTTCCACTGCATTAAACTGAATCATCATCCTCAGTGCAGTTCTTAGATGCCTTAAAAATTCTGAACTCACTAATCTTTCCAAATAGGTGCTTCCCCATCTTTGCATTGTTCCTAAATTAACATATCCCAAATTTATCATTTTAGATAAATCCCTTTCCAGCTTCAAACCAACACAGGCAGAAATGCCACAACTTCAGAATAGAACTCCAGCTGTCCTGAGCACTCACCTTTCAGGACACTTGTTCTGAGCACCATCAGCTTCTAGAGTTGCAGAATGAGATTTTCAATTTCCTGAGATCCAGCTTTCTAATTAGCTTTTCTAGTATTTTTTTTCCTGCTGGTCTGCTTCTTAGCAGATATCTTGTGAGAAAGAAATAATAGTGATTTTTCTTTCACTGAAGTTTAAAATAAGGCAGTGACAACTCTGAGGTCAAATCTAGGAAAATGTACTGGGCAGAAAGAACAGTGGGAATTAGTTGTTTCCCAGCTCTGAAGACTGTTTCCTAACTGTCACTGATATGACAGTTCCTGGCCAAGACTAGATGATACAAATTAATTATTTGATCCATTGGATTAATGAGGAATTAGAACAGACATTTGGTTTGAGGTATTCATCTAAACATTCTCTGCAGTTAACAGAAAGTGGTAATTTTAACTCTACAGGTGTAATCTTCCTGTTATCTTAGACACTGTCTTTGACATGGCTTGAATTGCCTTCTGAAATTCTCTTTCTCTGTGTTGACTCTAAAGGGAACCAAATCAGTGCTTAGATGAATTCCTAAATTTTAGAAGGATGAAGCCAGAGGATTTGAATACTTTCCTTTAGAGCTTGCTATGGTGCATGGAAGAGCAAGCAAATGAACCTATGATTTTGCTATTTAGGCACAAATCCATATTCTTTATTAGCAGTCTTTCATATTCACTATTGTTGCTATTGTGTGGGACCGAGCACAGGTCATCAGTATTCATCACCTGCAGTTTAGTTTCCTTCTGAACTTGGACTAAGACTTTCAAAAGGGAACTACTTGTAACTCCCAGCCCATCATGAGCCAAACAGAAGGCTTCAAGCCTCAGTCTGCCTCTATCTGCAATCACTCAGCACTTCAGGCCAATCAAAAAAAAAAACAAAACGTTGGCAGATGAAACCCATGTGCAGTCAAATGCAGGGACTAGAATGTTCAACGGATTTTTTTTTTCTTATTCCTCACTCCAGCATATCTGTGTCCTTGCAATTGTTTCATATCTCACAGAGCCCCCATAAAATTCACTGCAAAGGAGATGGCAAAGCAAGAGGCGTTGGTATCTCCTGATGTTTATGAAGCAGTTATGAGAAAGAGAGGGTTTAGCTTGATTAAAAAAGTTGCAGGAGAGCCACTGTCATCCAGAGTCCAAGTTAATTCTGATGAGAGTTAGAGGGTCAGTGCTTCTGTTCTGATTTCCCCATCCAGGAGGGCTGTGCTGATCTCCTATACTGGATGTTAGCAAGGAATAATGGTACTACTCCAAGCAGGAAACCAAGTCATGCCATGAACACACATCCATTGTGACTGTTCCATTGATGCTGATCCATTGCAAGTGTCTGGGCCATTGTTTTCAGCCTCTGGAAGGGGTGGCTTTGTCTTTTTCTCCCTGGATTATAAATAACGGCCAAGCCACCTGGCTCTCTGCCACACAACACAGGGGGAAACTCTGTTTTCTGAAGCCTAAGGGTCCAAATCTCCAGGACAGGGAATCTAGCTTGTTCCAACAGATTCATGCAACCTAAATGCATTTTTTCAACAACAGAAGTCCAAGTCAGAATGGACCATCACCATTATCTTTGGACCAATATACCTGGCAAGTATTGAATATAGGGGGAGGAATAAAAAGTAACTTTTATTTTTTCACCGCTGGGCATTATTTATTATTTATTTGGGAGAAAATCTGAATCAGTGAGGAATGCCATGTTTTAGAGTGTGCTGTTACTCTGAGATAACTGCATTTTGCCTCAGGTATACAGTGAGTCACCAGGTTGATGGCTGGTGCATTCCAGCACCCTGAGAAGTGGAGCTGTTGTTACCTCACAGTAACCACATGCCTTGAGCAATACTATTTCTCACCTACAATAGGGACTTTTTATCTCGTTAAGACAAAGTGATGCCATCGATTGTCAGGAACTGTGTTGAAAGTGCTTCACAAAAACTCTGCATAAACGCAGCCTCTTGGGCTATTCTGGTTAGTGATCAGAGCAGGAAAGGACAAATCAAAATATCCAGGAATCTATTTACAGAAACATGGTCAGGTAAACCAAGAAGGAGCCGTGGTATGTGTACCCTATCCAGCTGTGTAGGACCAAGATCTTTGTGTGAAACACAGCTGTTTAGATGCAGCTTTTATGGCACTGTTTCCCAAGCAGCATGTTAAAGAGTGAGTATAAAAACTCCAGTTTGTTTATTTCATTTGGATGCTTCCCAAAGTAAAGACTGCTACGTACTCTGTGTGTGCACACCTCTCCCTGAGCAGTCCTGAACTCAGCTGCTGCCTTTCCATGGAAATGGGGATATTCCTAACAAGGAACTTTGCCTCCATCCTTCTTCACTTCCTGCTGCCCAGACATGCCCTGGTGCCAGCAGGTTTCAGATTTCCATACCAATCACTTCATTCCCTGTGGGTTAAACATTAGGCAGAAATTCAGTCTGGGGAATCCTAGAGGTTCTTATTTCCTCTGTTTTCCCCTCTGGGTATCCATTTGCCCGTGGCAGCTCTGAACCAGCCCAGATGTCCCCTACAGAGCACTGTCATTCCCAGTGTCCCAGTGCTGTTACAGCAGATTCATACCCTGAGCTCAGTCTCTGGAGCTGACACCGTGTTTTGGATGCCAGCAGTGAATTCTGCACACAGACACTCAAGGCAGCTGAAAGGGCTGTGGCTGTCAAGTGTTTCTTTTTGTCGTGTTCAATTCTTGTTTTCAAGCTTCCCTTATGCTTGTGACACCTTCTCCAGGAATAAACATTTCTTTCCCTGATAGTTATAGACCAATTCCCTCCCAGTCAGGCAGCATTTAACTCTTCCAATGTTTCCTGAGGAAAATCACCCAGCTCACCTCTGGATGGAGTGATCTATTGTATAAAATGTGCAGGACCAACTTGGACACCTGGGATCTATTTTTAGCTCTGCTGCAGTTGATAGCTATATATTGTCAAGGGAATCACTTTACTCCTCCTCACTTCTCTTTGCATCTGTGTAATACAAGTGATAAAACACAGATCTAATACTCTTGTCAGGATTATTTGTGTTTGTGTAACTTCCACCTGGAAGCCAGACTGAACTAACTGCATTTGCCCACCCAGTTTTTTGTCTGGACAACATAAAGGCACAAATGCAGCCATATATTGAGGTATTTATGGACAATGTTACAATTGAGAGCACCATGGTTTGCAGTTATCCACACTAGCAGGATTAAACCACCATGGGAATTTTAACATCTTCTACCAAAGCCTCTTTGGGCTCTGTAGATCATCCTGAGGGAAGTTCCAAGGTTTGCCTCACTAACCTCAGTATGGCAACAGGTCAAAAGGAAGCAGTACTGACCCTGTTGTTCATGAGAAGGATGTAGAAAGAACCTGTTTTGCACAAAATCAGAGGCAGAACTTGGAAAAAGCACAGTGCCAGACCTCAGTTAAATGTCTTTAATCTGCAAATCATCCATCTCTACTCATGTTGACAAAAAACACTCTACAGGGGCAAAGTAATTATTTTTATTCTCTTTCTTTCCTTGCTGCTTCACCAATACTCAATCAATATTGTCATTAAAGCTCTGAGAATAGGTTCTGTTGGTTAATCCGTGCCTTGAGTACAACATGGAGAGAAAGGAAAACAAAAACCCCTCAATCATGTCGCTCTTCCACAGCCATCACCAGTCCCTTTGTTTGGGAAAATGGGCACATCCATGGATGTCTCTTTCACAAACAACAAGGCACACGGTCCTGGGTTTCCAACAGGCATTTGGAGCCCAGGAGAGCTCTCTCAGGGGCAATTTGCAGGTAGATCAGGTTTAGAGGATGAACTGACTGAGGTATCCTATAAATAGGTGGCTTATTGTATATTTAGTGTATGCCCTTAACAGGCTTATGTTGCCATTAAGTCTTCTGTGGAAGAAGGGAGCCATTGTGCCACTGACACACCGACCTAATTAGCTTTGCTGAGGATTTCTTTAACAGGTTTATTATAACAAGTTTATTCTTTAAATTCCTGATAACTGATTTAAGTCCTTTCAATGAGTCTCTGTCTTCCTCTGTTGGTTTTAATTTGTGTTGCTGCTGCTCAGTAAGGTTTTGCATCTACACAGAAGGCTGATTGTGATGTGTTTAGGCTTTAATAAGCTTTATTCTTGTGGCAGATTCCTTTCAATGTGCTGCAGTAGGTGGAGGCACGTATATTCCTGGAAATAGGAATGTGTGGAAGAAGGAACTTTTTTTGTATTGCACTTCAGTGCTGTGCCTTTCATCCAGAGAGGCCCCAGCAGTCTCACAAACTCCTGCACTCAAATCCTGCTTGCTGAAAGGAAAGACTCTAATTGATTTCAAGTGGGTTTCTAATCACAGACAAAACTCCTAATTGGTGCATTCACCAACGAAATGATAAGGGGTTAACTGTGTACAAGATAATTCCAAACCTGGTCTGAGCCTGCTTTTATCTCCACAGCACCTCGAGGGTCCCTTGGGTGATAGGGTGAGGTGTTCCCCAGCCTTGTACAAGAGCACCATGTAGGACATAGGGCTGTTCTGACCCTGATGCTGAAGGTGAGATGGTTTCAAATCCTCTGACTGGGCAAAGTATCCTATTACAGCCTCTTCAAGGCTCTCAGAATGTGCAGAGATGCACACTTTTCTTTGTGCACCTCCAAACACCTCTGTTCTGGAGGCAATAAACATAAATTTAGCTGCATTCTGATGAGAGGTGGTTTCTGTATTACTTCAGCAGGTAGGGAAACTCAAGCAAGACCTGCCAGAGCATTAATCAGAATTGCCCGACGGATCATTGGAATAGATTTTAGCTTTCCTAGCCCAGTTCTGCAATCTCAGGCTTTGTGTTCTCCATGTAGAAAGAAATATCAGCTTGGTCTAGAATAAAAGGAGAAAGTACCTATGTTTAGGCCAAAATATATTACTGTTCTTCAGACTCAAAAAATAATTATTATTGATAATTAACAGTACACAGATAATGCTCAAATTTTAATCAAATTATGTATTAAATAAAATCTATTACTATTATATATAACCATAATTATTAAATACAGTCAAAGGGGGCATGACCCACATTGTTACACTGTGCACCACTGTCGCTCTCGGACACGGAATAAGGACACGGAAACGGAGATAGGAACCTGTTAGGGCGAGGAGAGGCCAGAAAAGGGGCTGACCTCTGCCCTCCGTCTTTATTTATATGTTCTTAGAAACTACTATGGATTGGAGGAAGAAATGCTCCTCCTCTCAAGACCATTGGTCAGAAATTATGTCTATCACATACTAAAGGAATGCAAACATCACGGACAATAACCAAAACATGAAGACAGTTAAGTAAACATGAGAGAATAGATAATACAGCATGGCCATGTTTATAGAAAGTGCATGAGGAACTATTCACAAACTGAAAAACACTGCAGAACTGCAAAGTGCAGGGCGACACACCACTTGATACAGCCAATGTGGACAAACTCCTCTTTTGATCTTATTCAGTCAGATTCACCCAGACAGTGCCTCTGCCAGAGAGAGCACCATGAAATTGATGTCTGGTGGCAGAATTTTGTGTCATCTTTAGAATGTTATTTTGCACAGCAAAGAGAAAAGGAGGTTCAGGGAAAAACCAACACTTTTGCCTCTTACAATTGGGGAATCTGCTGTAAGAATGAAGTAATGTCTCTGTGGAAAGGGAAGAGGAACTGCAGGTAGATGTATGTACTCACACAGACAGAAAGCCTCAATCTTCTAGATTTACTTCCTAACATATTTAGGATAAGGTGGAAATATTCTTATCATTTTTATAGATGAGAACCTGACAGACTGAGGGCACTTATCTGTAAAGAAACATGGAAAAGATGTGTCCAGACAGCAAATTTAACTGTTGCTTCCCAAATATCACCCCTGTTTCCTAAGCCCTGGATCAACCTTCTTCTAATGGAAGCTTTCAGTCCATAGTACCTCAAACTCCCTGACTTCATATCACCAGAAATAAGTGAAGAATTAACTATCATGGCTTTCTGTATAAAGGGAGTCTGGAGGAGGCCCTGGAGATAACTGCTTGTTCAATTTTCTTCACCTCAGCTCTGCCAGTGGTTTTTTTGAGGGTCTGCTAGCAAAGGTTTTACAGTTTAAGGGAAAAGGATGAATTGAAAATTATTTTCCACCAAAATTTCACTAAAGCGTTCTCAATGTGGCAGGAAATATTTCCACCATGTGATGTTCCTTCCCACCAGGACTTCTAAAGACACAGACTAATATCTACAGGACAGACATGGATGTATACTCCCTGATGGAATGGGATTTTATTTAAAAATATCAATATTTTGACCCCAAACTTTACATGGAAAAGGTTTTTGTTTCAACAACACTTCTCAGTCACAGGATTCTACTTATGTTGAAAACAAAGAGAAAGAAACTTTCAGTCTGGCCCCCTGAGATGTGTAGGAGATCAGAGGCTGAGACTCCAACTTGGGTCCTTGTGTGACTCCCCTGGGATCTTTGATGCAGAGGGGAGGACTGCAGTGTGATTCTGCCCCAGTCCTCTCCACAAACCCCCATGCAGGGGCTGGCATCAAGGAATGTCCATGTTTTACTCCTGGAGCACCTCCATACCTACAGTCACAGCCCCTTCCCCTGCACACAACCTATTACAGAAGTAACTTGAGTCAGGACAAGGAGAGGCTCTGAGGACAATTGTTCCACCCCATCCTCACTAGCTCACACAGTGCTCTCCAGTTCTGTGACTCAGCTATGATGATAAAAAGCCATTTCAGCTTTAGCCAAAGCCTGACCTTAGTTATTAACAGTACAGGTTGTGCAGAGACTGCTGACGGAAGTTTTGTTTTAGCATTTCTGAGTAAGAGTGAAACCTCATCCCCAGGATTCCCCAGTTTTTCTTGCAGCCTATTGTAATAAATCTCTACCCTTAAAATAAAAAGCCCCTTCCCCCACCATGGCTCCCCAAAAGTCACCATTTATTCCCATCCCTGCACCTGCAGTTTTATGTGAGCACAGGACAGTGCCTTGGAGTGTAAATGATGAGTGTCCGAGCTGACCTCCATAGGCTCAGATCTTATCTATCCCTGGCAGCAAGGCCAGCTCCTCCCAATCAGGTTCTCTGTGCAGGGATAATAAAACAAGATATACCTTCCCTCCCCACCTGTTTAACACAGTTGTTTAATACAGTAATTCTGGGAGAATGTGCACGTTGGGAATGACTTACTGTTATTGCGTGCATTTAGGGCAGCCTGAAGATTCAAAAACAGAGATAAAAGTTCTATTATCCAAAGGGCCCCTTTGCCCACAGCAATGTTTATGAAAATCATTTTATTCCCTTGCAGTTTGACTTTGTTTTATTAAACAGTAAAGTATTTTAAAAGGAGCATGGAAAGGAAATACATGTGCTTGCTCGAGCCACCTCAGCTAGATCAAGGATAATCTCTCCTATCTCTCTGCTGCCTTCTGAGTAGATCCGTGGTCCTGGANTCCATTCATAGCTCCTTACACCAGCAGAAAAAACACCTAAGTCTTATTTAGCAAAAAAAAGAGAACAGCACACTCCACTGCTCCAAATTCCTTTGTTATTGACTGTAAAAGTCTTGTACTCTTCAGTCATTATTGTTACTTTGTTACTTTTAAGAACAGACTCTTCATTTTAGGACATTCTAGATTCCAAAAGCTTTTCTTGCCTTTCAGACATGAAGCTCCTCAGACCAGATATGTCTCTACTTATGTGTCTGAACATCCCCTGGTACAACAGGGCCCTGATCTTTGCAAGAATTCTGAATTTCTCTTCTATTGCAGTTAATGGTAATTTTTTCCAGATGTTTCACTGAAGTAATTCCATTGGTGGCTACATGAAACATGGAGAATATTCCTAAGGCTTTAATGCATGTTCTTTTTGCCTTCTGAAGGTTATTCAGAGCAGGAAAAATATCAATACCTCCCCACCTGGAGTACTGGGTCCTGTCAAGCTCCCCAGCTTTGGAGGGCTGAGGCATGCAGAAATATTTACAGAAGTGTACAAATAACATCCTTGCCATTATTCATTTAATTAATGGTTGGTTAATGCTGATCCCAACTTCTGACTGCTGCACGTTCAGTGATAGAGCAAAGGAGGTGAAAGGAAAATTCTGTGCATTTAGATTAGAAAATAGTATGGGTGGCTAGAAAATACTATATCCTGCCAAAAAGAAGATGGTGATATAGCAGGTCTGTCCAGCCTTGAGAAGGGAAAGATCCAGGAGAAAAATCCATGAATTTACACTATGCGTGTTGCTCAGTTCTGCTAAATTAAAGCATTAAAAAATTGCAGCTTTTTGTCTCTAGATTCTGTGCAAGGTATTTTGTGTAAAATACAAAATTAACTTAAACAGAAAAGGATATATTGACTTCTATTTTCTGATCCTTTAGAATGGTCACAAAAGATATTTCTGTTTTTTCTCCCACCATGAAAACTTGATTCCTAAAGTAGGCAGCTGGAAGATGAACTATCCAAATTATAATACAGCACCTGGATATGGCTCTTTTTCTGAAAGCAATTGATATTATCAGATTTATAATAACTCACTTAAAATTATATCCGTGCACATCACTGACTAAATCCTTCTTTCCATATTTTTTCAGGATGACTTGTGATAAACCTTGCACTTTTCATCCCTTTTCAAGTAATACAAATTCTTAGATTTTCCCTTGCTGATGTTCCGTTGTCCTGTCAGCCCCTTGTTAGGCTCCAGCAAACGCTGTTTTCTTGGGGATAGGAATTACCAATATCCAGTGATCTTTTATTACTTCAAAATGTTGCCAGACACTTCTTTTGTGATGTGCAAAGCTTTCAGCCAGACCCAAACCCCAGTGAGTGTCTTCATCACATGAATACGGTCACAATTATATGTTAGTTCAGTAGTGAATGCGCAAAAAACACACCACAGAAGGCCAGGGTGACCTGTAAACAAGGCAGCTGATAGCAAAGGTTATACATTAACCCCTGTCCCACGGTTCCTGGAGAGCCCTCTCCCACAGAACCAGAGGTAGCAGAACAATCCAGCCCAACTGGCTCCTCCACCCACCGTATTTTCCAAGCCTTGATCAGATCCTGCAATCACAGATCAATTGATAATTTCATAAAACCAAGTGAGTGGCTGTCAGCACTGCAATCAGCCCAGGATGATGTGTATGCATTGACCTTCAATCCCCTGCCCAGGAGTGTGTGTCAGAGATAAAATGCCTGTTTGGAATGTCTCTCCCTCCCACTCTCCCCAGGCTGTTGCTCTTTATGGACTGAGTAAGCTTTTGTTTAATTGGTTACGGCAACAGGAGAAATAAATAATATCAGTACTGAGCCTGCCTCCAGTGGCTCCCGCGTGGCTGCAGAGAGAAGGCTTTGCCTGACAAGTAGCCCTCAGGAAAAGTTTGCAAGACTGCTCCAAGGAAAAAAAAACACACACAGATTTTTAGCTCCACCACAGAGGAGGGTGGTTTTCATGTGCCTTAGTAATGTAAGTGAAATAAGAATCATGGAAAATCACTTTTCCATACCTTTTCAACCCATGCTCTGGAGCTGGCTGTCCCCCTTCTCCAGTGCCTCAGTGTGCACTATGGCATGGCATAGATACAAACCTACTTCCCTTTTCTGTCCTTCCTCTTTTTCCCACCCATCCCACTGGACATCCATCATTGAATTGAGTATCCACATTAGCCAAGACATGAGAAGTGAGGCAGAGAAGTAAATTGCCAACAGCCCTTCAGAAAAACCATCCTGAAGCCTTTTGAAAGCACCAGTGTATTTCTTATCTGCTTATTATGTTCACCATTTCATCCCAAATAAATGCAGCGATTCCTCTTCACTCATGTTCCCATGTGAGCATCCCCAATCCTTTTCCCTGCAAGCACTCAGTTATTCTCAGAGCTTGGTGAAGAATTTATATGCCATATATAAACTCTTTTTCCTGCTGCCAGAGTATTCCATGAATAGATTTTAATTTTCTGAAGCATCTTTGCTGTGCAAATCCATCAGGACCACAATCCCATCCTAACAGATGCTCGGGAATGTTCACAAGCTGATCAATACCAGGCAGAATTGGTCACTTACACCATAAGGTCCTGATGAACCTGTTTCCATATTAGATGATGGCTCACAAACACTTGCAATTAGGGGCTCATAAAAAGTTTATGCAAGTTTTCATGCAACATTGCATTCAGCAAAACAGGACCATTCAGCCTCACACAGCCTAGGAGAGAACGCAATGAGAGCTGGCTCCTTAGAAATTCCAGCAGAAGTTCCCAGGATCCTTGTGTTGAACAACTGTTCCACAATTGCCTCTCCGATTACGAAAAAATATACACCCTTTAGACTTTGGGAAAAACATGGCATGAAGTGTGAAATCAACCCATGTTGTACATCATTTGGAATGATGTCACATGCAGAGTCTAAATAATTAGCAAAATAATTAATAACCTGCCAAATAAATAGCACACATAATTAGGTATGGACAAAAATGAGGGCCTAAGTACATGTGCTCCTGGAGTTTGGGTCGTAGTGAACAAGCTCGGAATGTCAATGAAGTTTTCAGCCATCGTTGCATAACCTGGCTGGGTGACTTTGGGAAAACTGTAGGAATGATGCAATGTGGGTCTTGATATCATCCAGATAAAATTACATCTCTCTCACTTCTACCCTCCCCTGTTGATTAATACTGAGGCAACCTCCCCTAACTTCTTTTTATGGCATCTCTGTCCCCAAGAACTTCTATGGAAGAGACAGGATTTACTTTTCTTTAAACCCAGCTCCAGTAACTGGTGATGGGCAGCCAGAACCACATGGACAGAGGATGTTCCCCACAGTTTTCATCATAATATTCCCCCTCGCACCCCAGAATCACATCTCGGGTCTGGCTTTCCCTCGCTGAGTTGTTTTTCTCTGGATGCCTCGTCATTCAGGCTTCTTTCAGTGACACTTTACACCTTACAGCTCCTGTGGGACAAGACAGAGGGAGTTTTTGCAGGAAGAAATACACTCCCTGAAGAAAATTTTTCAAACCTAGAATTGCAGAATGGTCTGGGTTGGAAGGGACCTTAAAGCTCATCTCATTCCACCCTCTGCCATGGGCAGGGACACCTTCCACTATCCCAGGTGACTCCAAGCCCCAACCTGGCCTGGAACACTTCCAAGAATAGAAGTGTTCAATTTTTGACTTCCTTCCACTTCTGAGAGAGCTGCACAAGAAAATACTGATTCACCAAAGCCAGAGGAAGCTGCTCATCTCCATGGCCAAGACCAGCAGCATTAGTTAAGCAGCCTAATGCCATGAGAATCCAGAGGTCTTCTCCAAAAATCAGTGCACGGCCACCTGGTAGAAGGACATTTGGTATAGATGCCTCACCTCAAACATCACACTGGACAAACAGAGCCTTGTGCAATCCCTTGGAGCATCCCAAGGAGCCATCCATCACTGGAGGCAGGCAGCACACAGGCTGGCCAAGTGGCACAATAAGCAAATCCCATCTCTCTGGAGAGGAGCGTTCCCTGCAGTTCCCAGCATACACCCAGGGCTCCATCTGTGGTTGTGCTGAGCCAGGCCTCCCCTGGGCGGGTGTGGGGAGAGAGCTTTGGCTGCATTTTCTCCCCCTGGGGCTGATGTGATATATGAGGTGCAGGTGACACTTGGGTCAAGTGAGCACCTGTTCTGCCGAGGCCTCGGGGGAGTCTTAATAACATGGGAAGAATTTATTTTAACAGTGAGAAACTGGGGGAGATTAGCACAGCAAATTCTCTCCCTGGGAGTTGTAAACTGCTGGAATTCACTTCTCCCTTTGGGATGCTGCAAAGAAGAGAGGAAGGGCTTTATGATTGAAAGCTGGTGTCCGTGTTAGCTTGAAATTTGGATTGCAACAGTCAAGAGATATCCTTGGCCTGCAAACAGTGACAACTCCATCTCTGCAGCATGGAAGCTGGAAGGCTGAGCCCATTTATATTTTGTCCAGAGGATTTGGGATTTTTGTTAAGACAAGGGATGGCTTCCAAACACCATTTGGAAAGCAGGGACTAAAATCATAGTCATACACATCCACATTCAATATCTCATCTAAGTACCTTTGCCTGCTGCAGGGTTAAAATAAAGGATTATTATTATTATTATTCTTGTCACGTAATTGAAAAGGAGAAGCCCCTTTCCTTATTTCATCTGAGCCTACAATGTCAGGATACGTACACCATTCCCTACCCAGCCAGTCAAAAAAAAATAAACCCCATTTCATGGTGAGGGCTAGGAAAGGGTCCTACAGATATTAGTTCTGAGGGAAGCTGTGGCCTGTGTTTGTCAGCAGCTGATGGTGTTTTCATAGTTTATGCAAAAATTAATTGCTTTTCTTAGTTCAGTTTCCCATGACTGGGTAGGAATTGCACAAACCCAGCCTGGGGTCAGCATCCTTACAAAAAGAGCCAGGTCTAGGCTTTAATCCTGGAGATAGTGGAAGTGTGTTGGACATGAGTCCCGGGGAGGAGGGTAAATGAAGTATCTGGTCACATCAGAACACTGCAGAGAATTTCTGATCTCTTTGTAGAAACAGTGGAAAAGGGAAGCAAGAGGTAAAAAAACCAAACCAAACCAAACCAAACCAAACAAAAAACCGCCTTTCTCCCCCCACTTGTCTTTAAAATGTTGATTTTGGCTGTTGTTTAAAAATTACTCTCTTTTGACATTTCTTTTAATGTTGTTGTCTTACTGAAAATAGTTTCAATGGTAAAAAAATAAATGCAACACTTTCCCTGACCCTAAATGGAAGTCATTTTGTTGTTCTGGTTGCATTTTTTTTTACTTTTCGATTTGCTAAGAAAGCTGTTATTCACCAGCTCTGCTGGAATAGCTTCTCTTCCCTCACTCCCAGTGCTAGTACTACTGGCATCAATTCAGCAGATGAACAGAGGATTTCAGTCTTCTAAAGATGCCAATCCCACACCTTTCAGAAATGCCAACTGTACTTTCTGTGATAGCAGGGAATTATTGTGCTAGTGCAGGCAGAGCCTGGAGCCCAAGGACAGAGCCAGCAGCAGAATCCAGGCTGAGGAGCCTGGGCTACTCCATGGAAATAATCATGGACAGCTTGCTTTCCACACGGGCCAGATGAACACATCCCAGTCTCCCCTGATCCCTAGATATAAGCGAGGATCACAAAAGCAGCTCTTCCTCCTCCACAAGAGGACTCAGGATCTGGGCAAAGGACTTTGCTAAAGAGAAGAGGGGCTCATTCAGAGACTACTGGGAGCTTGTAGCAGCACCTCCCTCCTCTTTGTGTTCAGGGACAGGGAAGGTAAAATGTTTCTCCCAGTGTGGCTTCTGCCTGCCAGGCCAAGTGTGTCTTGTTCAAAGGAGCAGTGCCCTCACCTCACCTGTGGCTGCTGTTCTTCAGCAGTGCCCCTCTCTTGGAAATGGTTGGTTCCCACTATGGAAAATAAATCACTGCCAGTGACAGACTCCTCCAGGAAGAGCCACTGTGGACAGAGGAAAGATGACTTTCTGTCCCTGGGATTCCCTCAGCACTAGTCCTCCTGTGGTCCTGACAGGAAAAAAATCCCGACATCCCCCCCGCAGATTTTCTCAAGGCCATATAATCCCCCCACACTCCCATTCACAGCCCCAGCCATCCCACTGATGCAGGGCAGGGCTGGTCGTGGTAATTAAAAGGTAGCAAAGCTCCTCGTCTGCATGAACAGAGGACAAGTCAATACAGTTCAATCTGCAGCTGAATTGACTGCAATCAATTCCTCTCTCTGCCCGTCCAAGGCTGCAGATGTAAAGGGCTCACAATCTGATCAATGGTGACCTTGAGAGCAATGAAGAGACAAAGCCACACTGCAAACGGGGAGTGATGCAGAGGAGCCTTCAGAGCAGGCAGGAATGAAATGGAAAGCTGAGCTTCACCTTCCAGAGACAGGCAAAGGTGCAGCCTGGACAGCTGGGGAGAGCCAGTAGCCTGTGCCGCACATGGGCTTGTGCCCTCTGTCATCAGCCCTCCAGGAGGAGCAGCAATTGTTCATCCCCTGATCAGCTGCATCATGATGAGGAGGGGGATTAACCAAGAAATAGGATGTTTCTCACCCAAAAGATTTTTAGAGTGATGCTGACGAGATATCACTATTCCCTATCAACCTCCTCCATCCTGCAGAGTGGTCAGGATGAGAAAATTATACAATGGACTGGGTCGGAAGGGACACCTCCCACTACACCAGGTTGTTAGTGAAAGGTTTCTCCCTGCCCATGGCAGGGGGGTTGGAGCTGAATGATCTTTAAAGTCCTCAAAAACAGATGGTACAAAGCATCTAATGCACCCCAGCAACTCCACTTGGCCTTAGGACATCTGTCCACCACAGCTAACTCCTCCAAAGTTGTCTGAAGACATAAACCAAGATTGTGTCTTAGTACAATCTTTCTTTCCCCTTCTGACCAGCTTCAACCCAATCACCAGTAATGAATTAATAATTAATCAATCATTCCCTGATTTCATTTTCAGCCTGCAAGATGGAAAAAAAAAAGGGATCTTAAAATAATGCTCTGCAATGGGTTGTGTCTGTCTCTGGCAAATGCAATTTAACTGCCTTAATGAAATGCTAATTGGTAGAAAATATATATAAAAACCGTCCTGAATACTCCTCTAATTGAATTTCCTTTTTCTAGATCTACAAAGCAAAATGCTCAGTGCAAAAAGAACAGTAAACAGACTCAAAGGCTGTCCTTTCTGAGACAGGGTAAAATCACAAAGAGCTGCACAAGGGTTCATTTGGAATAGCACCATTGTTGTTCCTAACTGTATGTGTGTGTGGTGTCTGCATGTGGCAGACCTAAAGAAAATATGATGTTTATAAAGAGCTGCTCCTTTGCCTGATGGACTGGAGGTGCTGATCTGACAATTAAAGCATCATCTCAGTAATAGCCATAAATAAACAGCAGCATCAGAACAGCCTGGCAATAAAGATGGCATTAAAAGGAGAACAAAATGAGAGGCAGCACCAAATGCAAAGGGGGGAAGTGGAAGTCACATTGATCCACTCTGTCTCACTGAGGAGGAGGAAACAATGAGATGAATGAGAATTGGGGACCCCCAGTTCTCCCCAAAGCTGCTGCAAAGGAAGAGTAGCACAGGCTTCTAGCTAGGGGTGATAGGCGTGACTTTTAGTCAGAAAGAGTGAACAAGAGAGTAAAGTGGACACAATCAGGGCTGTGTAGAAAATTCACATGGAAGCTCGTACAGGAAAGCATTGGTTTGTCAAAATCCCATCTTGCAGGCTGGGGTCAGCTCTGACCCTTCTTCTATAATTCGCAAGTTTTGAATTGTTAGAAGTGTGACACTGTCAAAGTGCCAAGTTCCCAATTTCAAGTTGTAACAACTTTTCATATAGAAATTGTAAATCACTGCACTGTAAGAGTTTAAGGAGGGAAAAAAAACCTAACCCAAATCACTCAATTTCAAACACAAAATGCCAACTGACCAGACAAAGATATCGGCCACTCCCCACAAATTACTGTCCTCACATTGCTGCAGTTAAAAGTTTTTGTCCTCTTTTGAGAAGAAAAAGGTGCTGACGCTCTGAAAACTCCCTCTCCTGACCTGAGAGAGCCACATCCTCTCTAGAATGGACATCCTTGACTTTGCCACTGGCAAAGCATCACCTGACTCTTCAATGCAGCCTCAGGTTTCTCTAGCAGGACACCAGAAGTGCTGGCAGCCCCAGTCCAGTGGTCCACATAGACAGTAGATTTCCTGTGCTCTATCAGTATTACTATCTTTAAACCCTCCTAGAGACTTTAAATGCCTCTGCAAATAGCCCAGCTGAGTATAATTACCTTAATTAAAACCCCACCTCATCCTTCTGACTGGAAAGGTTCATGTGTTTGCCTTAATGATCTCCTTAGCAGCAGGCTCAGAAAGTCCTTCAGCTCCTCTGCCAGGGAGTTGGGACCTAAATGCTTAAGGTGGGGGAAGTCACAGAGGTGCCTCTGCTCGTGGGGTGAGTTTTGGGGCTTAGGTTACCAGGGAATGGATGGCTGACAGAGGTCTCTGTTCTCCTCTAAGCACTGATAATTTCTGGTTGCTTCTTCTCTCAATGAGATGGGAACCTTCCAAACCTCCAAAGTCTGGACTTAGTTGTGTCCTGATGCCATGCCAAGGAAAGGGAATGGCATGGTTATCTCTGCCTGGCTGAGGACAGATTGGAACATAGAAAGGGCCATAAGGCAGCAGGAAATGCCTTTTTTTGTGGTCTAGAGTAGCCAGGGATGTTTTTTCACTTCTGGTCTATAAACAGCAATTCAGTTTTGTCTCTACTTCCCAAGGAGCCCTTATGGTTCACAGAAAGCAGAGAACAACCACTTTTGACATGCATCCTACTCACCTTCTGTCCTCTTCCCAGGGCTATGTCTATGCAAAGTTAACCCCTCTCTTCCTGTTGGGGTTTAGGATTCTTCCTTTTGTTTCTTTCTCTCAGGGAATTTTCTGCCATTTTTGTTGCTCTGAGACAATAACGACCGGGTACTTCAGAGAGACAAGAGAAGTTGCCAAGCTCAGGGGAGGAGAGCACTTGGCTGCACTCCTCTTACCTGAGGGTTTCTCTCAGAGGGGCAGAGATACTGTGAGAATTGGGCTGGGAAAAAGGGGCTGGGGCAGCTGCTAGCTCCTTCTTGCTCTCAGCATTCGGAGGGGAAGGAGGCTGCAGTCGCTGTGGGAAGAATTCACCACCACTGCAGGGTTCTGCCTTCTGCAGCTTTCTACCACAAGTGGAGCTCTGCTCGTGGGAGCGGCCGTTGCTCTGAGACGTTATTAACACCCTACCTCACCAAACAGGGGACCCTTCACCATCTGCTCGGATGCCTCAGGGGAAACCCCATGATCCCCACGCCACCTTCCCCTCCAAGGGACCCTCCCTCGGCTGTGTTCAGGCGCCGGGCAGGCCCAGCCCACAGCGTTTCTCTGCCTCCGCTCCGAGGTTCCTTTGCTGCACTGTAACTCGCACCCCCTGCCCTGCTGGGATGCCCCTCAGTTCCAGGATGCCCCACAGTTCCAGCTACAACTGTGGAGTTTCTGATACATCTCATCTACCACTCTGGCACTTTGCTCATCCCTGCCTTCCCAGCTTGCTACTCTGAGGTTCCTGCTACAGCCCCTTTTGCTATCCAGAGTGCCATGGTGCTGTCTGCATGCTACCTGTGACCACAAGCACCCACCCACACCGGAGAGGGAGACGGAGGCTGTCGCAGCGCAGGAGGGCAGGCGAAACTCTGGCTCGGGTTCACCCTGCCCACTGATGGCAAGGGTGCGCAGAAAAGGAAGGAATGAGGCAGAGGGAGTTCTTTGGCGTAAAAGGAGAAGGTTTAATGAGACCAAGGGTCCAAAAGAAATCCAAAAACGGGCACAAAGAACTGGAGAAATTATTTTGACATGGGGTTTTATATCCCTACAGAATGGGAGGGGAAAGCACATAATAACCAATGATGTAACAGCAAGGGGGCGTTACAGACGCAGGGAGAAGGGTGCTTAACTAACAGGAATAAGGGTAGGTGGCGGGGATTAACATGGGCCAATGAGGGACCGAAGAACATAGAGCTTTCCAGAAGAGAAACCAAATATAGGGGAGAAAGGGAGGACAAGGCGGTGGCCATTTATGGCGATATGATCTGCATACCCTGCACAGCGCTCTGGGTGCTCACCCTAACCTTAGGCCTCCAGGGCTGTGTGGGCATCAAACCATTGGACCCACCGGTCCACTTGATCTTGCTGGCCGTAGTGCTGGCCATGGCATACCACAACACCAGAAGGGGCACCGGGATCGGCT